>OX337248.1:38098471-38698471 GCA_946965025.1 Blera fallax | reverse complement strand
CGCTACAATGATCAGGGAGGCGGAACGATAATTCTAGGTTGAGCTTCTCGGAGAAAACACCACATCCCACCCCGCCTTCGGTCTTAGAACCGTCTGTGAAAAAGTGTACAGAGTTACCATCGATAGGAGGAGAATTGTCCCATACATCCCGTTCAGGGATGCTCGTACGGAAGTCACGGTCGAAGCACATTTTCGGCGGAGTGTAGTCTGTATTTTCGTGCTTGAAGTTAAGGAGATCCAGGATCGAGGAGTGGCCAGTGTGGTAGCTGGACCACTGAGAGGAGGCTTTCAGACGGATGGCCGTACAGGCAGCGATCTGTTTACTGAAAATGTCAAGGGGCAGCAAGTTGAACATAATATCCAGTGCCGCTGAAGGAGTAGTCCTCAGTGCACCACTGATGCACATGCATGCAGATCTTTGCACCTTAGCTATTTGATTGAGGTGGATAGCCCTGTTAAGAGCGGGCCACCAAACGATCACGCCGTAGAGTAAAATAGGCCTGATAACGGACACGTACAGCCAGTGAGTGATTTGAGGTTTCATACCCCAGCTCCTACCTATAGCCTTTTTACAGGAGTAGAGAGCTACATTGGCTTTCCTTACGCATTCTAGTAGATTGGCTTTCCAGTTTAGTTTTCTGTCCAAAATAAGACCCAGATATTTTGCTTTGTCAGTGAAGGTCAGACTGGTGCCATTTATCTTGGGAGGGTCTATGGGTGGAGTTTTATATTTCCTCGTGAAGAGGACGAGTTCCGTTTTGTGGGGGTTAACGCCCAGTCCACAAACGGAGGCCCATCTGGTGGGCCGAAGGAGAGCATATTGGAGGATTTCCTTGAGAGTATTTGGGTGCTTACCAGAGGCAGCGATGGCAACGTCATCAGCATAGGCGATCACTTTGCATCCCATACTTTCGTTAGTTTATTGATGTTTTGATACTAGCCAAGAACCAACTCGAAATTGGTGAATGAATTTAAGGACTGCAAACCTGCAAAGCTGCCAAAGCCATGACTGAGCGCCACTGCTCTCGTCAGGCCAAGAGATCGCTCGATCTCGGCAGAAGATAATTAAGACAGGTGGGCGGTCTTTACATCGGACACATCAACCAGAATAAACACGCCTACAGACTGGACTTGTGACTTCTAGCACCTGCCCGGGATGCAAGGAAAAGAAAAAAAAGGAGTTGATCCTTCAATTATTATTAGAGATGAAAAGTTGATTGTATTCAGTTATTGTGAGTAAGAATGGTGTTGTTGGTGTTTTCGAACTTCCTCAGCGATCCAAATCTGTAACCACTTGGGCCACGGCGCCCACATGCCACTAAGCATATAAATGTACAAAATTGTACCAACTCCTCAGTATGAATTCTCTGTAACTATTCTGCAACAAAAGGAATGAGATATGAAAGCTTAACCCATCCCTTTCAATGGTTTACCAAACAGAATTTATTCAGCCTATTTGCGGATATAAATATGTAGATGTTTTGCGGTATTTTAACAAGTATTGCATCATTTTGAAGGTAGACTTGAAAATGTTACTGGTTTCGATACCCCATTCCATTGCCCATGGAATCTGTGCTTAGAAATTTAGTTTTCACACTTTATCCTTTTGTCTTAGCTCTAAGTTCTACACCATAACAATTTTATGTTCGTTTAAGTTTCAATACCTTATTCCATTCGGGTATATCCTTCCTCCTTCAATATGTTGTACACTGTACCAAAAATTTAAATTTTCTCAATTATCCATTCCCGAGTACTGTATCTAAACCAATTCTTAAGATTCTTTATTGATTTGAAGTACCATATACAACCTAGGTACATATGTTACGATGATCAATAAGTTGGTCAGCCTTGAGAAAAGTTATTTGAAACTGTGACTAGGGGCCGCGTATCCTAGTTCATCTCAACACCGTATTCAAATTTTATGTTAGGGCTACGGTGTCGGTGTAAAGTGTTTCTGTACACAAACTGCAAGTTCCTGGAGAAGTTGGAGATACACTATCGTGAACCTTGATTGCGAATTCGGGTGGAATGCTTGATTTATATGTGTACCCAAAAATAAAACATGACAGAAAGTTTGTGTTCAATTATTTAGCTAATACCAACAAATTTTGTTAAAGCACCATAAGCCTAAATGGTGAATACATCAACAGATTATTTTAATTACAAAATTTTAGCTCCCCATGGAGCAAGAAATTTCTTGACATCAACTCAAACCTGACAGATACTAGGGAACCACCTACAGTGCCATGAAATTATGAAGGGTGCTATGCCACGGGACTGTAGCGTGTGGGTTCTTAAGTGGAAATTGGGATGAATGAGTCTGCTGTGATAAAGCAATTATTTTCTTTTTTACTTTCCTATTATACCGATATAATTTTAATACTCTCCCCATTGATGAGATACCAATATTACCGCTCAAAGGTTGGTAATTCATGAATATTAATGGCGAAAACAGGTTGTAAATTGATGTAATGTTCTTGGAAATAGGGGATCGTATGGGTAGTAATATAAATTCAGGATCACTTAATGTATTTAAAGTCGGCTGGGCTGATTACTATTTTTTTTATGCATTGTACAAAGGGTGGGTATACGTAAAACATTGGATGCTATACTATTAATCGAATAGTTCGTATCCTATGATAATATTCAAATTGCTCATTTGGTACTGTTTACAAAAAAGCGGAAGATACCGCAACTCATAATCCAGAGGTGGCTTGATAATAATCAGACAAACAAATGACTGGAAGCCAAGTATGACGGAACATATCCAGATCCTTAATAAATACCTACATAGGTCATATAAAAACAACGGACTACAAAGTACAATACCTAGCCTTCGAAAGCCCATCCCCCTGTTGATTTCTGAGCAGAGAAGGATAGGCAAATGGCACAATACCAAGCACTCAAACCAAAACCATGTATATTGTTGGGTCAAAAGGGGACATTGTCGTGTGGGCAGCATCTTTTCTGACAAATCAAGCCTAGTAAAATTAGTTAGCCTCCTGGACTATAGCAGCGTTTTCCACGGCTCCCGTGAGACTGCGACAAAGGCAATACCACTCGATGACATCACCTTTTTATCGACAGCCTCATGGCTGTTGAATTTGTTTCTGTTATAGAGTTGAAATCGAAGCTTGTAAAGTGTTCCCATGGAGAGCTTAAAATTCCTGGTTCACGGCAGGAGGTAAAATTATGCTTGGACTCTGGACATGAGACATGAGATAGGTGACGAACAACTTGATACGATATGGAGCAATGTGATCATTTAGTAAAAATCCCGATGTGTAAGCTTATACATGAAACAGGAAATACTTCTCTCGCGGAAGCAAACGACAGATGGCCCTCGTGAGCACCTGCAAAATAACGAGGAAACTATGGCCAGCAACAAAGCCAGTTCTAATGAATTGTTGGAGAAAAGCAGAATAATTCCTTGCACTCTGGTAACAGGGTATAATGCTCTGCAACATCAAATTAAAAAAAAACTGAGTTAAGTGGGAATAATCTTTGTAGGAGCTGCGGAGAGGAGGAAGTCATGGATAACACCAGTCCCTTTTCATGTCACTGCCCAGGCATCTACCATCTCAGATAAAAAACTCTTGGAAGACACTTCTTCTAGGATATCGAAGAACTAAGTATATTTATCAAAGCTTCAAGGTGGTTCGAAACCTCAAGGCAATAGGAGAGAACTTTAGAGATTGCTCCGCAAGCAAGGGATACTCTCCCAAATGGGCATCACAACGTGTCCATATTGACCTCAGTGTGGCACGGAGGGATTTGATCCCCTGGCCAACCAATTTACCTTACCTAGCCTATATAAATATCTACTATTTTTGGATTATATGATGATATGATTAAAATAGATTTATACAAGGCATGCCTGTATGCAGTACGAATAAATGAAACCATAAGTCGCCTGTCGCCTCAAGAAACACTCATAAGTCATAGTGTATGAAATTTTACCTAACAGCAGGACGAAAGTTAAGGAAAATCCTTTCTCTATTCTACTCCAAACTTCTCTTCCATTTCTGTTGCCTTTTTGATAGGTACTTGAAAAGTCATCATCCCTTTTTGGAAATAATATGTCGACTCATTCTCCAAAAATAGAAAACACTCCGTCCAAATGAATGCCCTCGATTATACATTAAGACCAATTGAAAGCCTTAGCCTGTGTTGTGAACTTTTATTAGCTGATAACAGGAGTCACTCCAGTGAGCAACATCATTTCCCATCAACAACATCCAGACGTCCAAAATCCATAAACACAAGCATACCACCAGTACCAGCATAAGTTTTACCCCCAAGGAGATGACAGAAAACAAATGTCATCGGTTGCCTTTGATAAGAACCACCCGCAAAACTAATGGGTTATGGGAAGGCAATGTAAATCTTTATGGTTCCAATTTGGCCGATGGATATTAATAAAGTGCTGAGTTTTGACTGATTAAAACTTTGTTCAAATTACACCCTCGATTAGTCGAGTGAAGGAGAGAAAATTTCAGGACATTCTCTTCATCTGAAACAGTTTAAGTTTTGGTTAATTTGATTAGTCTTTGTGGTTGCTACAAGAAATTTTGTAATTTGGTTGCGTGTGTAAACTCATAATGTGGTAGCTATTAAGGACTAGGAAGTGGGAAAGTGTGGATGAATGGTGGATGGTAATTATAGTTATTTTCTTGTTTTCTGACTTTGAATCAAGAAGAACTACGAGTAAGTTGTTTGTCTAGTACGAGCATGTGTACGAATTCGATGTCTAGAACTAGGGCTCGAACGTTTCTACCATTCGTGTTTTGTAGATCATTTATTCTGCTATAATTAAAACTATTATTTGGATGTCGATTGGAAAACGCAATCAATTATATGTGATTCGATTTTTTATCTCGAAAACGTTTAGAGATCAAGTTACGTATCCAATTGTATGAAGGATACTAAATTTACAATTCATAGACACGATGAAAATATTTGACATGTTGAATCACAATTTGTTTCTAAATAAATTATGTAATGCTAGTTTCAGATGAGTGGTACATGTTTGGATTCGCTCATGTAGATAGAAAGCAAACTTTTAATATTAGTGAAAGTCGTAGCACTTATCTTGCAATTCCCCAGTGCTCTGTGCTTGGCTTACTTTTGTTTTTAATTTCTATTAACTCTACTTTAAATCAGAGTCTTAACGGATTGAAAATGGCGTTCGCAGATGATATAACTTTTTCATATCAAGGATTTCCTGCGTTTGATTGAATTATCAAAATTCCCAAGCTAGTTATTAGCGAGAAAAGGTTGGGAGCAATTTGTGGTAAGCTTTGTTCATAGTTGGTCGCTGAATTCTTGGAGCAAAGAGGTTAGAAACTCTGCTGTTTATAGCTTACGCGTTACTACTTAGTTAATGATCTGTTCGCACATAAGACCAAATTTTCTCATTTCCATATTGTAACTGTACCTAAATGTTTTAATACACTACCGATTGTTGTTAAAAGATCTCACTATTTTCATTCAGATGTTAATGTACATATGTATAGGTTCATCTAACGAGAGGTATCATTTTAAATCAAGAGGAAAACGTAAAATTTTTATGAAAAGTGATGATATTTTTAATTAAATTTAAAGTAGAAGCTCTGAGGTAAGTAATGGAATACAATATCCGCTAACACTTTATCTTCAACAAACAAAAGTCTAAGAAGTCAAAACGTGTTAGCTATATCGAGCGATCTCGGCAGCCAATTGAAGTCATCGTTTCGTTTGATTCGTTTTTAAAAACGTAGGATCTGTTATTTTAAGAGCGTTTAATACGCCGTCATTCAAATTCAGTTTTGTAATAATTTCTTTTGAAAGTTTTTTCTTCTTCTTCTTTGCTTTGTTCGGCAGGGTTATGATTAGGATTACATTTAGCGATCATAACTCTCCCACTTTACTGCATCAATACTGGTCCAGCTATGGGGTTCGCCGATTTGACCTCAAAAAGTATCTGCAGGCCTTTTGGTTTTGTTAGCATGCGTAAGACTAGTAGTGCCTGTGTTGCTGTTTGATTTTTCCTTTATGACAGCGGTAATCTCTAGTTGTGTCAACATGCACACTCGCGGGATAGTTTTAATATTGAATGTGTTTCTAGGCTTACCTGGATGTTTAAATTGGTTAGAAGCGATTTCTCCCCTTAGTTGCCTTAGCGCTACTCATCGAGGGAATATACAGTGATATACTTAGCTCGTATAACCCTGCACGGGTTTTCTTTTGAAAACTTAATATAATTTTTTTTACAATCTTTCAAAACAATTGTTTAGTGGCTGTCGTCCAAATTACAAAGTTCTTCGGCGCACTGTGAAATGGTGCCATAAAAAGTGCCATAATGGCACGATATTGCCACAACGTTGCTGCTAGTTCAAAAACCGCACCAATCGCTGTGGATGGAGAGCTCGTTCCACTACTTCTCTTGGATTTTCGGAGCCCCAGATGCAACAGTTTTGTTTTTCTACGTACTCAGAGAAATGGAAACGTCCCTCATCACTCAGAATAGTTTTATGTAAAAATCACGATCTTGTTAAGATTCCAGTTAGCGATAGTATGGCGTTGTGCGTGGTCTGCTGGCTTCAAATCACGTGTCAACGGAACCTTATATGCATATAGGCCAAGATCCTTATGCAAAATCCGATGCAAAGTGGTTGCGGATAGGCCCGATTCCTGCGATCGTCTCGAAATGGACACACCTGGGTTTTCAGTGACACTCTCAGCTACAGCGGCTATATTTTCAGCTGACCTTGCCGAACGAACACGAGTTGAAGTCTTCTCATCACTCACTAACCTGTCCGAGACGTTCAAATTTATCGATTAAATTTACTATACCTGTGCGAGAAGTCATTTGATGATCAAAGCATTACGGATTTTAAAAAACGTTTCCGCGATATTTTCGCCGTTTTTGTAGTGAATTTTCGCTATTTCAACACATTGTGTGAGTGTGTATCCATCCATATTTAATAACTTCCTTAGCTTTTACTTATCAAAAGTCATCGCAATGATAGTTGAATATTAACAGTGCAACAATGGTGCGAAAATTTATTTGATACCTCTTGTTGGATGATAATTTATGAATTCATTTATATAGTCTCAGTTACTATTGCAATTCATTTAGTTGATTTTAATTTATGTTCGAAAAAAATGATTTAATTTTAAAATCAAAAGTTGTTGTATTAATAGGTTTTTAAATCTTTTTGAACAGTTTAATTTTTTACCTCATTAAGTAGTTCATTAAGCAATTTTAAACCACGATATAAAAGCATAGCTATTTTGTGTTCTGGAATCTATGTACAGCTGTATTCTGAAATCATGTTTGGTCCTTAAGTTATATGGTGTATGTCAAACTTGTAGTCAAATATTGCGGTTCTATGCTGGATTTCATCTTGAATACGTACGTCAGCACATTTGCTTACATACATACATATGTGCATCATAGGGCTATTAAATGTTAGTTTGCTGTCATAACATAACATGGAGGTACTTTATTTCTGGAACCCGTTCAATGTCTTCACCATATATTTTTAAATTAATACATTTATCACTAGCATAAGCATACATACATTTAATTTTGTTTATTTTGATTTTAAGCTTGTTTTGTTGCAGCCATACACAAAGATTTTCAAATATTTTTTTATGTGTTCTTTAAGGAAATTCAAAACTTTACCACTTACAAACATTAAGTCATTATCAGCGAACAGGGATATCATTTATGTAAACTAAAAACAATAAATATTATATTTAAATCTAAATTTATTTTTAACAAAGATATTTTTTTTTCTTTTCAGATATTACGGAAAAACGGAAACACCAGTAAATCTAAAATTATAAGTAATATACAATTTTTAAATAAGTAAATTAACAAAAAAGTATAATTCATTTAAACTTAGATAGTGATACCTAAAAATTTATACATATTAAATTATTTATTTACTCCTACGCAAAAGAAAAATAAATTCAACAAAAAAAGAAAAAACATCAAAATTAGAACAAGAATAAACCTTCAAATAAACCAACATACCATTGTGATTCTTAGATAATTAATTTATCATTTAATAGTTAAATATAGAACGTTTTTAATTACCGTAATAAGAGATCCAATTTCCTAATTAAAAAAACAAAACAAAACATAAAATAAATTAAATTTCGTGATATTTAAATTTTATTAGAATCGAAAGTCTTCTTTTTTCTACATAAAGAAAAAAAAAAACAAATTTAAAATAATATTTAATACAATTTAATTTTCTACTTTAAACAACAAACAAACCAAAAAAAAGTGATTTTGTTTCCAATTCAAATTTAAAAAAAAAATAGTTAGTTAGAGTTTTGAGCCGTAGAACAATTGATTCATTTTGTCATACAAGACCGTAGAAGCTTACAGTTTTTTCATACAAAAAGGAAAATAAATATCTTAACACCGTACCTTGAACCGTAGTGAATGCAAATTAGTTTCATGGTATGCTTTTTTTTTTCTAAAATCTTAAACATCTTCGCATCAAGTTTAATATTTTTAATTCAATCAAATTTAATTTTTGTAATAAAAAAATAAAAAATTATCTTCTTACAATAAATAAGCAAATTTAAAGTGGTAATACTTATCGCATCGCATTCTCTAATATAAAGTAACGACAGCCGCCCATTTGTAGAGAAAATATTTTTTTAGAAAAATAAATAAATTTAATATAATATTTGCTGCATTTAAGTATCGGTAACTCTTATATGTACCTACCGCGTGTTAGAATAGAAGCTTAACCAAGTGCGATATACGTATAATCTCGAAGTGAAAAACCCCATTAATAAGAAAAGAAGTACCTACTTACGCAGACCAGGAGGATGCCATAAAAATCATCGTCACCAGCACACCATGAAATAACGAAAGTGAATTTGTGTCATTGAAAACACGACCCGAAGGTTTATGTCAATGCTGTCGTATGTCGAAAGGGATATGTGCTCATGGGGTGCTTTTGATTACCTTTGAGGGGGAAAATTTTGTGGAAAGACGAAAAAAAAAAATCGTCATTCCATTCATTGTGAGAGACATAAAAACTATGTGACAATGTAACAAATAAAAGTTAAACTTAAAATATTTGTAAGCTCACAGCAACATTATGAAATAAATTGTGATCGTTTGAAGTAAGAACGCTGAATTAAAACTCTGCCACAATGACGATGTGGCAGAGTGGCGGTATGGGAGGCCACGGATCCCAAAATAATCCGTGGATGAAGCTAATGGGTATCGTACATAAGGAGCGACGGCATGCTGACAACATCCAAAGCCAAAGTGGGTCGAACGAGAGGAATCTTAATCAGTAAGTAGCCCTTTAGTTTTTTTTTCTTTTTTTCTTTTCTTGATATACATAATCATTGTTGAAGGTACTTACATGTCAAATGGTTGTAGTTTATTGTATTCCTTTGACATCAGAACAGTATCGATACATAAGGGCTCTTGGCATGAGTGCATAGTGAATTCATATTAAGAACCCACTTGAATAGTTGTGTTAGGGGTAAACAAAAAGGTAAGTTTTACGAGTACATTTGCCTTTGAAGGATAGGATTTAAAGAATTAGTTGTGCATACATACATACGAGTATGTGCGTATATCAAGAGGTAGAAACTTTGATTTATTTCGAGTTCATTAGGGATAGTGTAGTCAGCGTTGCCGCATGCTTTTCTAGAAATGTATCATGATTTTTTTAAAGGTATCAAACGCATGAAAATAACATCAACTAATTTGAATAATTTAAGCAAAATTAGTGAAATCGAGAAAAACGAACTCACAAAGCAATGACAAAAATTTTCGCAGATTAGATTCAATGATGACTGTTCTTTCTGTTTCGCAAAAAAGCTTTGTGTAGTTGATTTTGACGTCTGTGTGTGTTATTCAATAAGGCATAAATAAAGACAAACGTCAGCAAACCTTGTCTATATCTCCTAAATTTTCTCTATAAAGTAATCGTATATTTTGAATTAAAACGGAATAACAAGTGACACTTTTAAGAATGAAGACTTTTTATACATAAAAAAATAACTGTTATTATTATTTTTAATATAATTTTTTTTCCTGAAAATAAAAGTACAAATTATGAGCTAATCCCCAATAATAACCTCGCACGTAAGTAACTGATATACGAACGCGAACCTCCTTACAGGATTCAATAACTCACATAAGGGTGCACCATCTGTTGGTTTCTTTTCGAAGTCCATTTAGTTTCGACGCTGGCAATACTTACGTACTTAAAATATAAAGCGAAAAACCGTTGCGGTAAGAAGTGAGTTTTTAATTGAAATGAATCCCCTTTTTTAGGTTGTGTAAGAAAATTCGAAGAGAAATTGGAATACTCATGGGTAACGAAAGCTATCCGCGTACTCGTCCCGTGCTCAAACACGCAAGAATTGCTGCCCAAGGGAACCTCAACTTGCAAGCAGAATAACTGAAAATCAGTCGTACTTCTCTGATAAGAGGCATTGGATTATTTGCTTACTAGGCCGAACTCACGCAACGCATGAGTTGAATTAGAATGACTATCTGCTACGTTATTGCTTCACTGAGTGGACTTTAAATGAGTTGGGAAATTACTTTGATTTGGGGTGGCGAAATTATTCCTTTGGACGAAGTTCATTATCATCTCGAAGGATATGTCAGTAAGAAAAAGTGTAGGACTTAGGGATCCAAAATCTAGATATTCTATTTATAACTCTAAATGAGCTCTTAAATGCATAGAGCGACCATAAGACGCCCCGATCCGACTGCATCCCATAAATAGCAGTAAAGACTGCTGCCCATAGGAGGCCGGGCATCTTTATATTAACCATGTACAATTTATTGTAATTTCAACCAAAAGTACCTACCATAGTAAACAGCTGTAAACACATACAATTTAAAATTGTAGACTTGCATGATACGACGCTGATTATAGCCTGTACAGTTAAGTCACTATACATTCGAAATATCTTAATGGCTCTCGAATCAAATTAAATTCCATCCCAGACAATCGTGTGAAATGAATATCTACGTACTTGAAGGAAGCTAAGACGGCCTACAGAATAGACATTTGAAAATCCGACACCTCAACAGCTGTCAAGATTTTTTCATTAATTTGACAAAGTGATTGACAGATGACAGTTGACGTTAAATTTTATTTCGGCTGTATTTACAGAATTTTTTTTGTTAAAATTTATTTTAAAACGTAGACACGTCAACAAATCGAAAATTTGCTCCTGAATCACATTTTTTTTTTTTGTTTGAATTGTTGCATCGAAGCATTTGACATAAAATAGGTACCGAGATACCTACATACTTGCATATGGAAGACTTATTTTAGCTTATTTTCCTTAATTTTGATTTGTATTTAATTATACTTTAATTTTAGTGACTTAATTGTTTATTATATTTTCGTTTTTAATTTTAGTTTTTTGTTTGAATTTTCAGATTTTTTACGGTCAACGAAAAAAAACAAGAAAATCCTGTTGACAAAATACCGTAAGATATTTATTATTTCTGCTTTGTTTTTATTATTTATACTCATTTAGAAACAATATTTATTTATTTTTTCAACTATAGGTTTTTTTTGTAAATCTATCGTGGCACACTCACGTCAATTGCACATAAGATGTCAGATTTCAAAGTTTTTTTTCTTTTAAACGTCAGATGAAAAGTTTATTGTCGGACTCCTTTCCTTGAGACCAAACAATAGTTCTGTGGCATGCAATCGTTTAGTGGTTGTAGTAAGTAGTACAGAAATTCTCCGGGTTAACCAATATAAAAGTCCTTGTTGCATACATAAGACTCTCTCTATATCCTTTCAATTCAAATGGTTTTGCTGGAGGTGATTTTCTATGTGTGAATATACATGGCTCTGGGCATGAATTGCTTAAATCCTTAGGCATACACATGCGAGCATACAATAGGATAGAAGGTGTTGAAACGAATAGAGAGAAATATATAAATATATGTAAATAAATAAATAAAATTATTTGTTCTGTTCGGTAACACGATGTAGACAGCTGGCGGAAAATGGAAAGTTGTGGGAAATTCTAAGCGATTTTCTGAAAGGGATAACCATCCGAGTCGTCCTTCCATTACTGCAGAAAGAATTTTTGGGTTTCCTTGTCGACACGGACATTGTATGTATGAGATGAAATGTCTTACTAAAGGATGCCTGGCAGTGCTAGGGTCCGTAGAGTAGTGGGGGTATGATAAGTTATTGCAGCACAAACGGTTCGTCTTGAAATCGTATCCTCCGCTTGCTATCATTTTTATTACACAGTGCCATTAGGTTGAATGTGTATGTGGGTGCGTGTTGGTTTTGCGAAATTTATTCATTCAGAAAATGGAAAAATCTGTTCAAGGTGCACAGGAATACATACTTACTTGGTGTTGGTTTCTGTAGGAGAGTATTTCTACTTTTTTTCTGAACTGTAGAGATAAGTGAAAATTTAGGAGAAATTTAGAAGTGGTGTGTGTCGTATATCCTGTTATCATACTCTACGCAAAAGCCCACAATGCATACAATATTTACTTGGGAGAAGTACAATGGGCCTATTTTTTTATTGTGGATTGTGTGTAAGAAAAATGGAAGGCATTTTTATTTTGTTTGGGAAACATGCTTTTCCTAAAATATTTACTTTTATATTTTAACATTTGCTATAAAGGTATTTTATGACACGAGTTTTTAGCCCATCGCACCCTTGTAACCTTGTTAACCTAAGCTTGTCGGTTCGATGTGTATATTCGGACCCTTTTTTGTGATTGATTAATTGATAGATAAATTTTTGTTTTATCTTTAACTAATCCTTTCAAATTTCGAACTTAGAACTTTACAATTTTACAAGTTTCAGACTTACTTAGTAAAGTTATGTTACAGTTCATGGTGAATCAGAGTTTCTTAGGTAACTGCTTCGAGCTGCGCACACCAAGTTGGTTGAGATTCTTTTCCATTTGTACGCGGCACCTAAGGCGAGGTCTTCGTCTACTACATGTCCCTCCGGATTAAATTTGAGGACTCTACATATTCCTTCCATCTCAGATGTACAGTATTTTGAGTAGATAAATCGACGTCGCGGTACAACTCTTATAAATGGTCGTTCAAACTTGAGTTCTCTCAATAATGTCAATATAATCGGCGTATGCAAGTAGTTGCACAGAATTTTGAAAGATTGTGCCTTTGTGGCAATGCGTCACTTTGTCTATACCCTTTTTCAACATCGCTATAAAAAGTATCGGTGAGACCTCCATCTTCATTCTGCACAAATAGACGAGTTTGGCAGGGATTTAACAGAGGTGACTCTGTATAGTTCGCCTCTTTAAGTATTGTTAGATAGGCTTTCAAATCGATAAGAGATGATGGACTTTCCTTGCTTCTAAACCGAAGTGATGGGTGGACAGGTTTTGCTTGATAGCGGAATGTTCATCTTTGCCGCCGGTCTGCTGAAAGAGTTTTTCAATATTTTCAGTACTGACTGCGACCTTACTATAAGGTTTTATTGTTTATTTCTAATGGTTTTTGTTCTTGCTTTGTTGCCATGACATTACCTTTTTGTAAAATTTCTGAACATCATTCTTAGAGTAGCGCCTCTATGTTCTCTATTAAGCGCTCTTATTTTTTCGGCGAGCATTCATAGGCTTAAATGGGCGCCTGTCTCTTTTGGCTTCCGTGATAACCTAGGAACATTGCCACTGGTCTTCGACACTTGATTTTGTAAGATATCTAGGAATAATTAAACAGCGAAGGTTGAGGTGCTGTTTTGCAATTGCAGCTTCTCGACGACATATTTCTACGCAGTAGTTTTTTGAATGTTTTTGTTAGTTAGTGTGGAGTAATGGATGTCCGCATTTGGCTACAAATGTCAAAGTCAATTAGCCTAGGTACGCTTCCAGATGTTGTGTTATGTACTTCCCAAAATTGTAGTCTTCCTTTCCTTAGTTAACTCGATCTTATTGTCATACTTAGAACATTGCTAGTAGTTTTGTCGAGGAGCTCGTTGAAACATTCTTTGGTTGTTCCTCTGTGCGCATATGCTAGGCTTATGTTGGCGTATAACTAATGTTCGCTCGAATAAATGCTGCTTCTGCTGCAGACACCGTAATAGAAGTCGATGTTTTGTATCCTCTGTATGTCGATTATATCTGGTTTATAGCAGTCTAGAACCTCCGCTAGATGTTCGGCTGTCTGAGGCCTATTAAGGGTCTAAGTACTCTACGTGCAGGTCCGAATGGCGGCGTTGGTAGCTTTTTTTTTAAACCGAAATCTCCGTAGATCACATGCATAAGATGTCTACCTTATGGTCCGGTCAAATTGGAGCCATTTACGCCATCGTAGATCTACGGAATTGGTCCACTATGGTCTGAATATAAAATGTGCCCCAGCGGGAATATCCTACTGTTGCGTGAAGTTACAATAGCCTTCTGTAAAACCAAGTCTTGCGATCGGATAGCTCAAGCTTTCAATGCAGTTGCCACATAAGCCACCCCACCGCTACAAGTTCTACTATATGGAACGGTATGCTGCATTACATAGAATTATGCTTAGATTGGTACATTATCATGCATTTGCCGTCATCGTTGATATATTGATTCGTAGAGAGCCTAAAGTGAGATCGGTACATCATTATATCGGCACATGTGTGTATTTGCCGGTGTAGACCTTCTTTCTGTTTAAAAGTTTCTCCCAAGTGAAGTGAAGAACGTGGCCTTGCCTTTGGTCTCAATTAGAGAATATAGTATATAGGCCTGTGCGATGAATTTTCGAGGAGCAGAATTTATAAAGAATGGCGCCCAAAGTGGAACCTACATAGTATGTTGGTAGTCACAAACTTTTCGATTATATTTATAAATATTCAGCTTATGAACTGACAAGCAGCAGATGATGTGATGTAACGTTCAAAAGTAGTTTTTTTCAAAAATAGTTTGAAGCAGACATTCAAGAAGGAAAGTGAAATTGATTTGTCACTTAGTAGTTAACTGTGAAATTTATTTATTTCCCAACTTGCTTACTACTTCATGTAATTTTTTTTTGTTATGACTGCTTAAACTCTCGGATATATTTTAATTTGCGTATGCTAAGAATTTTCTTGCATTTACAATTGCTTTCCATAATGGCCGGTTTAATTAGTCACATGTCACCAATGACATTAATCACACGGCAATTGGAAAGGTGTTCTAAAATGAATATATTGGCCAGCCAGTTAATGTTGTATTCCCTTGCCTGCGTGTAGTTTCTGTTAAATCAAAAGTCACGTAACATTCGCATACTCACATATCCGTTCTATCAACCACAAAAAGCGAACAATAAAAAGGAAACTCTAGCAAACTGAACGTGCAACAATTCCGAGGGATCGCGTGAATAGGCTATAAAAATACCTACACTAGGTTTCCGTTGACTTCACATCATGAAACGGAAATTTGCGCACCGAACTTCCACTAAATGTCTGTCATAACAAAAACGAAGCGTCACCTATCGTTCAATCAGAGGGGAGCAATCCAATTTGACAATGTCCTTTTCCAGGTCAGCGGTAAAAGCTCGGATACAAACAATTTTAAGGTTATTCCACCTAAATATAAATAACTATTCCTAGAATTTTAATAACCACAGTTTTTTGCGATGTGAAATTTCAATTTACGACCGACGTGGACGTGCTGTTACGAGAGTCATATGAGTAGTATGCCGTTCGGATGACACTCACGACGGTATGTGCATTGTATAATTATGTTACAATTAATCGGAAATCTATTTCATGACTCATTTCATTTTCCAGCTTGTTCAAGGCTCACATAATTAAGTGGAAACACTCTGAAATACGAGCGGTCAAGGCAGAAAACCCGTGTTCAGTTGAGTTTACATTATAAGTTGGCGGGAAACACTAACTAGGCAAGCGAACAGGTGAAGTCTATGTGTTTATTCGCACTTAGATTTTGATGATTATTAATGTTATCCTGATAGCATGCCAAGCTGGTTCAATTATATATCAACAGACTCTATACGTCCCTGCCAGCTCATATTTAACGTATATTACTCACGTAAGCATATCCAATGATGGCACGCACTCAACGTTCGTTATAACGTTGAATGGTTTCACGTAGCAGCACGGACGAAATGTCAAAACTTTTAATGACGTGTGCCAATATGAAAAAAATAAAAAATAAATAAGTAAACAGAACATTGAATCGGGATGTGAAAGTTTTTTATTTTTTTTGTTCGAGGATGTGACTATGTTTCTATGCACACAGTGTTTTAATTTATTTATCATAATTAATTTGATTTTTGTTAGAAACTTTTATGAAGTTTCGTCCTTGAGAATCTCAAAGCAGAATGTTTGAAACTAAGTCACTTAGCTTTTTGAGTAATAGATGACGGAAAGTTGTTTTCGCCTATAATGTTGTCGTTACGTATTTACGTTGTTATGCCTGAAATATGTGTTTTTAGCTTATTATATGAGTTTTCATTTCAAGAAGGTCAACATAAGATTTAAGTTTGTGAGGTGTAGAATTTCAGTTTCTAGTTACAATCTGAGAGATGAAAACTTTAAGTGAACACAGGGAGCGGAGCTTATTTGAGTATAAATTTGAACAAAAAAATGGTTTATTCAAAATGGCGTTTATTAGAATATGATTTAGGACATTTTAGTCTGCGGTCCATAGCTACTCGTATTAAATAAAACTACCTTCAGCCTCAATTAGCGACCGATAACGTGAGCATGCATGAGTTATTTGATGTTGGCCATAAGTTGGTGACTTCTTTTATATAAAGTTGCTGGGATGTTTGTTGGTCTACGCCTCACACAAAGTAATGCAACATATTAACCACTGGTGAGTTAGGTGGTTAGATGTTTGGAGTTAAGTGATCATGCAAATTGATCGCCATCCATTCCTGAGTCGTCGAGATTTTGTTGCCGACCTTCCTTCACTTACACTGCCTAATTAGGGCTTAACATTTGCCTATAACACCTTGTTGTATCAGATAGAATAGAGGTTAGAAGAAACTCACTAGTCCAAGGACCCTCATACTGGAAATGAACTTCGTATACATCACCCGGGGACATCTAAAGTTTATTACAAAGCCATCTGCTGTTCCTTTCACTGACCTTCTGTCCTTCCAAAGAAGGTCTTCAACTTCCGGATGCTTCAACTTGTCGAGGCGCTGCCTTCCTCTTTCATTTCTCCTAAATAAACTGGGCACTTCTTGCGGCGTAAGACTTGTGTATATCGAAGGTTAGTCGCTCATACCCTTTGAGGTTCCTTCCACTTAAGCTCATCGACATTCCAGTTTCCTGGAGTTTCCTAGTTTTTGTTGGCATCAGAACGTATAATGTGTAAGATACTTTTTACTTTCGAAACATTCCATTCAAAAAATCACCGGCAGAAGCCTCCAACGCAACCCAAAAAAAAAATAAATAAATGTTGAGAGCACTGGTCTTCTAATACTCACCTGGTGACATCCACAGTGCTTCTTTTTATATCTGATGTTAGTTATTTATTTGATATTGTATTCGAGAAAAACTTAAACGTCTGCCATTAAAGCGATTAACACTACTACTGAATAAAGACACGCCTTCAAATAGCCTCCGCGACCTGCATTGTTCAGCCTGTTTGTGGAACTAATAACTCTGGGCTTGACAATATAAAACTATAAACGCCTCCATATTTTTTAAGAGTGTCGCAATAAGAGAAACGGAAAGTTCTTGATTTGAAAACAATATTTATTAGGAAGAAGTGATATTACATATGTACATACTCGTAACCTTGACATTTTTCTCACAGAAATTCCTTTGTTTCGGGTGTGGTGTGACAGGTTGCAAGTTCCCTCTGGAAGATCAAAGTCAATCAAAGCTGGCCAAAATAAATCGTCATAATTTTGTAACCCAAAACACTCACCGGATTTAAAAAAAAATATAATGATGGCCCAATCACTCCAGACTTTTCTTCACTATCGAGTTATCCGCACGACAAATTCGAAATATTTGGTTATTTACGTACTCGTAGCCGTAGCAAAGTTATAGTTCACTAGCTAGTGTTTTATTAACTAATTAACAAATTTTCTCGGCTTAAAATGGTCATCTGGTTAGTGTTTTTGGGTCACTCCAATCTTGTACTCATGTAGATCCTTTGTGGAAATTCTTTGTAAGATGGTTATTGAATGATGACAAAAGCCTGCAGCAATGTTTTCGAGTGAGCTACGAGGACGCATGGGTGAGTTATTGTTCCTCATCTAATAATTCGAATTAATTTGAACTAATCAGAAATTATATTCAAGGTGGCGTAGGAGACCTCACTCGATTGCATAAGGCGGAAACTTTATTTGTAAATAAAGAGAAGTAGTTCTGTTTGTTTATTTAGATTATTTATTTACGTTTACATTTATTCCGCCGTCTGAGCTAATGACTGTTCCACAGCATTTTGTATGATTCTGGAATTAAATTCTTCACTTCTTGTCGGATGTTTTGCGTTGGAGTCAACAAGGTCTGTGGTTTGTTCGTATAGACGGTTCAAAAACTCTTAAAGAAAAAAGTCTGGAGGGGTCAGAACGGGTAATCTTGCAGGTCAATGCAAATTGCCAAAATGACAGATTAAATCGATAGGGAATCGCTGGCTGTAGAATGTGCGACTGCACAATCCTCCTGGAAATGCGGCTCGTCGCGGTAGAGTTCTATGTGGGAGGGCGTGGCTGTAATATGCAGGTGATTGGCAGTCGGCAATAGCTGATGCACTTTGTACTGGAACGTTTTCAAGTCTTTTACCAAAATTCGCTATACAGACCATCTATTGATGTCGAGTTAAGTAGCCAGTTGTCCGGTTGATGTTTGAGCGTCCTTCTGTACATTTGCAGCCGCAGTAGCGATATTATCGACCGAACTGCAACTCCGGGGGTAGCCACGCCTTCTACTGTCTCGTATTTAGCTAGTTTCCGAGTGGCCAAACGGCGCGAGTTTATAGGAAAAATTTTGGAGCAAAATTTTAACCCTACTGATTTGACTGTTTTTCTAACTATGAAAAGAATGCCAGAAGCAATTTTTTTTTACACTCGTAACACAAATATCAAGTACACGTTCTGAATTAAAAACAAATATTTCGTTGAACAGACCGATCATTCGTGTTGCGCGTGTTATATTTTTTCACAGAAATGGAAGGTTATACGAGATATTAACGAGAGATGGGACCGTGAAAAACTCTAGAATTTTCTGGAGTTCGAACCTTGTCTCTACGTTTTTCATTAGAACGACAGCTTCATCTATTTTCACTTTAAGATTAAATAACTACTAGTTTTCAAGACATTATTTCTTAAATATGCAAATGATTTCCATTAAGAGGATTTAAAGCTATTAGGCATTTAAAGTCATTCAAAAAAGTTTTTTTTTTTACAAAAACGTGCAGATATTTTTATTTCAATTTAAAGTAATATTTCATATGGAACACGATACCTGTTAGTGTCCACTTCAACTTCTTTGCAATTGCAAAATTTTAGCAACGCATACGTGTATATCGTTCCATTTTCTTAAGTCGTTTAGTTTTTGCTTGACAGCTGTCAAGGAATCATATATTTGAATGGTCAAAAATGTCGCGAAATTTTAAATGAAAACTCATAATGGATGCTCCATTTGTTTCTAAACTGTAGTCGGTTCAATCCTATTTCCTCAACTCAAACTCGTGGAAAACTGAGAATTTCTTAAGGACAATATTCAAACTCATTTTATAGCTTAACTTTTTTTTTTATTGTCCAACGGTTTTCTGGATAGTTATTTGCTAAGTGTACTCAAATTGACTATCGACATTATTCGACAAAGTTCTCTGTTCATAAAAGTTTAAAACTCTTCCCAGCCATCTTAGCAATTTAGAGCACTTAACTGCTGACATTTTAGCATCATCAAGTGCACCATGTCACGAGATTAAGCCACATTCCCGGTTTTTATTGATTTCAATTCATGCATTCACGATTCGCTTATTCTCATGCTTCATGTTTTGCAAGGATGTCACTTTTAGTCTGAAATCCTTGAAACCTCCACCAACATACTAAATTCAAAGCAATTAAGAAGGAACATCCCATATGGTTTATAGTGCCCGGAATTCTCGAAGTGAAACATTGCTTCTCAAGTTATCGATCCTAAAAACGGGGTAATTTCCTTCTCCTCGTAATCCGTTCAGATAAAAATAAAATTTGCACAGTTTAACTCTCTTCTTGAGCGGCGAATTGAGACATTAAAAATAAGTTCTCGAATAATTGTTTTGGTGTTATGGCAGGTTTATAACTCCTTTTTTATGATCGAGTTTTATTTTATTTCCTTCCATCATTGCCACGAATTGCACTCTACGATGCCTTTAATGCAATCCAGGAAATCTAAAATGAATTTCTTCAATTTCTTGTAAGTTTTAAGCTTTACACTGTTCTGTACTTTAATGATCCTAAAACACAAATGAAAAGTGTTACTAAGGTATTTGGTGGTATATGCTGCCAAATGCCTGCCAACACACAATGTGGTACACCAATTCGACCCGAACGACCACATTCCCAGAACTAAGCCCTTGATGGAATTTTGTCAGGATGCCAGAAATCAACAGCTGTCTATTGTAGTTTTGCAATAAGCTTTGCGCACATACGAGAATATGACTACGAATATATTAAGGAACTACTGGTGACTACAACAAGTGCATTTGACATACGGGGAAGCCAAAATGTCTGGCATCCTGTGCAATGACAGAAATGATAAAGTGAAAGAGCCTCTAAATTTGGTCGACGAGGTTAATCAAACATACTCACTGGTGATTAGAAAAGGAATTTGTGAGTGGCAATAGGATCCATTTAGGATAATTGTTCAAATAGTTTGCGGTTTGAAGGGATTTTTTTTTGGTAAAATGATTTTTGATTATGTTAAATTATAGTGTGTATGGTGCGCAGTAAAACAAACTAATTAAACTGTTTTAATGGTGCCTATGGTTAACGCCTTTATGCTCATCGCAGAAGATGACTCAAACTCCAAACTAGTTCACTCGGATATTGCACTTGAGCTCAACTGAGCTAGGAATAACAATCACGGACAAATGTCTGCCAAGATTTAACTTTAACCACAACTTCAAGGTTACATTCCCAGATCGCAATAACTGGGAACAGAACAAGCTTACATTTGCCAATAACAGACAAGACAGATGAAGGGGTTGGGGCTGGAGTATACGGCGCTACCACAAAAACCTTCATTCATTCATGCATGGAAAAGAGTAACTCCGTATTCCAAGCTGAGGTATTTGCTATAGAACTATGCATCAGAGAAAATATAAACAGATCCATAACCAATAAGAACATTTATATTTTATCAGATAGCAAGGCTGCTCTACTGGCAATTAAAGCTTATGAAATAACATCCAAACTAGTATGGGACTGCCTTGAATTACTCATATCGCTAGTCTTCACAAGCAGAGTTCATCTCATTTGGGTTCCAGGACACAGTGGATATGTAGGAAATGAAAAAGCTGAAAGAACAGGAGCTGCGTCAAACTTTATAATGCCAAGACCATTCTGTGGGTTACCAGTGAGTACGGCTAAAAGCTGTATCAAAGACTGGCTAAAAGAAAGGGCGAACTATTACTGGATGAAAACTGAAGACAAGCCAAAATCTTTCTGCCAAACACTTCCCTCAAAAGAACGAAACAACTCTTACAACTAAATAGGAGTCAGATTCGTATAGCCACGGATTCGTATAGCCACAGATTCCTTACAGGCCACTATCAACTGAAAAAACATCTAATGGCTACGGGAATAGCACAAGACAGCTCTGCAGAATGTGCAACGAAGACGAAGAATCAGCAGAACACATCTTATGTCACTGCAACTGTCTAATCAGAACACGTCATCGTTATTTAGGTAAATTCTATCTGGAAGCTGAAGACCTATCCGCAAACTCACTCAAAAGCATAGTAAAATTCATTACCAAATCGGGCATATTGAATGAGCTTTAAGTTTAGAGGAAATCACAATAGGCCCAATCGTGGCCGCAGTGATAAGGTGACATATTGCCACCTCTTTAACAATCTACAATCTACAATGGTGCCTAGGTCTCAAAATAAGGCTAATAGCATCTAAAACTATGTGGCAACTATGTAGAAGAATATCGGAAATTGATTGGCTACAACTTCAATAGATTCTCCATAAATTCGAATATTTGTTGTGGCAGTTCATAAGAATTTTTCTTAAAATATGAAATACTATCAAACGCTTCTGTTATGTTGATGCAAAAGTGCTTGTTCCACGGATTTGCTCGATGGCTGATGTCTATACGTGGTTTTGATAGCTCACCTGTTAAAAAGCGTTTGGGAAATAGATGTAGCCGGTCGCTTATTTGTTCATATCCTTTCATGCAATTTATCATTTCGGTGTTAAAAATCGTTCCCATGACTTAAGATAGCACACGCACTAAGACTGTGGGACGGTAATTTTTTTGCAAGCATTACTTTCTCTTTCTGTGATCGAAAGTTATCTGTGCATGATATAAACAAAAGTCCACCAAAATACGTGTTAAGCCTGGTGTATAATTTTTGAGGACTACTACTGGTATTACGTCTGGCTCTGGTGAACTTTTCTAGTCCAGATAAATAAGGATCCTCTGCATTACACGAAGCTGACTCATTCATCAATGTCTGGGCTTTTATAATTTTGAAAATTGGAAAACTTTGAAAACTCACTCCGACACAGTAGAAGAACAAAACCGAAGTCAATTATGTCCGTCTGTTCACCTTTCTGTGTGTAGCTTAATTTTGATGTGGTGCAAGACTAACAGCTTACCACAGCTCATAGAAAAACTGTCCTTGTTTTACTTCCAGGAAATTATCCTCATTAATCTGTGCAAAGAAGCCGAGTATCTTGAAGTTATCGTTGACAAAATGCTTACCTAAGACTCGCACCTAAATAAGCTTACCAACAGGTTGACTAGGGCAATGTTCATGTAGCAAAGATTTTACGGCAAATCCTGGGGACTGTTACCCAATGAAACTGTAACTGGGGCGAAGTAAGCTACTGAAGCTGGAATTTTAAGATTGCAGATGCCATTTTCAAGAAATTTCTCTCATTTATGTTGTTATTTATATCGCCCTTCAATCTTACACAGTAGGGTCTAAGCTTGCCTGGAACTGGCTTAGTCTCCTCCAAAACCTTATATCCACGAAAAAGGTTACTGTAGCCCAGATTTCAGGTAATGAAAGTTTCGGGCTAACTGGCTTGCGAGAAGAGGCAAGCCACTGCTTGTTCGTGAGCCTTATATTGGAGTACCGTTTGTGCGGGTGCTTTCGTATAGACCCTTGAATAGGCGCTGTTTATAGGTGGATTATCCTCGTGGAGGAGTTGGAGAAAGAAAAGAGAAAAAAAAGACAGAGTTGAGAATTCTGGTCTTTATTATTGGGAGAGCTCACAGTCTTACCTCGTGGAGGGTTGTCGATCAAAGAGGAAGATCTTGGATAGTTAGGAAAGGAAATAGGGCAGTTGATGGTCGAAGCGCTAACAAGCAGCGACCTCTTACATGAAATCTTATAACTATGCAAAACTTAACGAATATTACTGAATTATATGGTTTTCACATGAACACCGTTTAAAAGAGCTCATTCCACTGGCACCTTCTACCTTCCTAACGGAAAATGTTCATCATCAACCCAAACCTATGGCGGAGATTGTACTCATTCTCAACACTTGAGGTTCAAGAACGGGCTATCTAAAAGGACACTGTCCATTTACATACCATCTCCAAAAAATAAGATCGTCGAATACTGATATACATATGTCGGTTCTGTGGAGACCATAAGGAGGCGGTAGAACATGTTATTCCACTTCACGCAGAACTATCCAGTAGAATTCAAGAAGATTACAATCTAAAGCTATACTGAAGTTCATAAGCCTCAATATACATAAGTTCTGTTTAAATTATATGGGCCAACCCAAAAGATCTTATAGGTTACATGGCACCTTAAGGACCCTGGTAAGCATACTCTAATTATTGAAGTATCTCAGCGTAATTTTGTTATTTATTCTCACTCCTAAATTGCTAGTTTCATGAAAATATCTATCTTCTTTCTAAGATAACTGAAGTGAAACCCCATTTTTCTTTCGCACATTTTTCTTAAAACAGAACATAATAGATGGCCTCAAGTCCGATAACTCAAAATTAATCTACCAGGTGAACATTTATTTCAACTTTTGCTTCTCCAAGGAAGAACGAAAATGAATTATTTTCGTTAAAGAATGTGAGGTGCAGGTGGATGGGTTGAAAACTTTTCAACCTTAACCTAAGCAGCAACAGTTCACAACATAGCTTTGGTATGTGTATATGAATGGAAACAGTAGTTAAATGCAAAGTTATTTGTACTTAGGTGCAGCCCTGGAAGAATGGTTCGTGCCAACTGCAAAATGCAGTGAATACCGGTGTCCGGGCAGAAGCCCCAATCGGAAGGAAATTTATTGGCATTAAATGCGCCAGCCGTGCGAACAGCCCAACCCTTGGTAATTATTGTGCCTTGGCTTGTTTACATTTCCTTTTTTTTTTTTTTCGTTTAATGTTTGTGTGAGGAACACATTGTCGCCTGCTAACTCTAATCCTAGGAGAAAGTGAGGAAAAAAAAAGTTTATCGTTGCTTGTTGGTAAATCAGAACGAAGGAATTTCATGATGACATTGTGTTATCTTGGGCAGACTTGTGAAGTCATTTGTAACTGCTCCGAGGAGGAAGTGTATGCCACCACGTGGTGGTGGTGGTAGACTTGATTCGATTTATCTGCTTAAGTAAGTGGACATTCAGTGGGTTATTGATTAAAATTACCCTTTAACGTGTCAATGCACAGCGGATAAATGTACTGAATTCACTTTTAAGGGTTCTCGCTAGCTGTTAGGGTTGCGTTCATTGAAATTGATTATGTATCAGAGCTTTCGTTCGTTTCGGGTGGAGGTGACTGGGAGGGAGGGGGAATTTGGTAAATTTTGCGTCAAAATCAGCGATTATGAAGTAATTGATGTGAAAATTAGTGTACATTATGCGAAATCAGTTTGTGACAACATCTCGTATATATAACTCATTTTAATGAATTGTTGTCGCTTAAGGCAGTATTGTTGTGTTTGCGTGAATGAATTCTGATTTAAAACATCCGGTTATAATATGAAAATAAATATTAAACAGGTAATATTGCGATTATTTGTAAATGGAAATTAAATGAATCTGTTTAATTATTTTTTTAACAAAATATACTATGAGTGTTTTTTTTTGCTGAATATTTTTGTTTTTTTAAAGATTTTTGAATTAATTTACCTCCTTTTGCTAAGAAATGTGCCACGTATGTCCTGCTGGGGAATTACATGAGTACAATCCTCAACATCAACGGCGGTCATGGAAGCGATGCTAAACACCCTGCCAATGCATCTTGAAGCGAAAAGAATTGCCGGTCTTTAAGCCATGACGTTCAGAACCCTTGAACATTTCAATGAACGCGCATACACAGGACATCGATAAGTTACCAAAATTAGAAGAAAAATGACACCACTTATCAACCGTCCAAGTGAAGTTGTTGGAAAATCGTATACCTCGCTCTAACATATCAGGGGTTGTCATCTGACATTCGCAATAGTTTTTCAAGAAGAAATCTTTACAATAATACAAGCAGCAGAAATATTCGCAAAATATACATCGAAGAGAGGCAATTCGACATCTGCTCGGGCAGCAATAAGCGCAATCACATACCCCATGTTGCAATCGCAATTAGTAAGGGAGTGCAAAATCAAACTGATATTTCATTCTTTTATAGGTCAAAGCTTTACAAGACTGCAGAAGGCGTTCCGGAGTCTTCTTGGACTCATTGCAGAGTCTGCAGAGACCTTCTTCTTCTTCTATATTTAGTTTCCCTAGGAATTTCTTAAGTTTGCAGTGCCCTGTTAGGATGCGTAGGTTATTCTTGCTTAGGTTGATGCATGCTCCTAATCTTTTTCGATAAAAGCTCCCTAGTAGGTTCTTAGCTTACATTACGTCTGGAGTGCTATTCCAGGCCCTAGCCCTGTTTTGTCTCTCTAACTTCTTGAATTCTTCCTTATGGGTGTGATTCCTTGTTCCACAAATAGGTGCAGGTCCTACAAATGGTTCTGCTGCTTTTTTTCTTGCTAGAGAGTCTGCTTCTTCGTTACCTTCTCTTCTATAGCATACACCGATATCCAGTAGAGAATAACTTTATTTCTTTTGCTCAATTTGATTAGTTTATGTAGGCATTCTTATACTAGTTTTGGCTGCTGAAACTGATGGTGGGACTGAAAACAGGGCACGTCAATCTCAACAAGCAGACTCCACTGTTTCACTTTTCGTAAATTTTTGAAAAAGTCCGAGGAGTAAGAATTGTTTTAAAAAATCTCCACAATCTTGCTTTTCGGATACGGCACCAAACTGTGGGTTCCTTAAGTAAAAATGTTTATTTTTGTGGGTAATGACTGATGTTATTCTTTGAGTGGCTAAGAAACACATACATATCTAGTATCATTTTCGGTCTAACAGTAAAAGACAAAATTAGTACTCTAAGCTTTTGAAGCTGCAACATACTTTTCTTATCTTCCGCATCGGCCCATTGAAAATGCCAGTTTGCACCTTGGTCGACAAAGTACTCAGAATATCAGCGTGGAACTTTAAGTTGACTCCTTGGGCTCGAAAACAGAAAATAGTCGATCATTTTCCAGATTGACCAACACCTGGAAGCCTCAATTATACAAACACAAATACCTGGTGCAATAGACCGTATGTCTCCAGGACCGCATTTGTTAAGCGTAAAATGCGAATTGTAATTCTTTGCGGATGGTGGTGTACAATTTTATGGGGAGCATAGTCAAATTATTTATATTCGATGCATCCTAGAAAACGCAAGCCCTGACTTTATTGGCTTTGAGATTGCGCTTTAAAACTGGTGGGGATACCACATGCGATCTCTCCTACTGCGTATCTTGTGGCTTAGTCTTCGGTTCATAGTGGTTGCCCTTGGTTTTTCGATAAACTTATTTGAAACAGTTTTTGAACATAAGCATTTGCAAATCCGCAATGCTCTCATTTAACTACATGGTTGTTCTTCATGATGAGATCTTCGATATTTTCAAAGACTTTCACCATCAGTCGCCACTTTTAATCTAATGGGAAAATCGTCATCCAATGAGATTTCGTTGTTCAACTTCACCTAGTGTACCTTGAACTTCACAGTTGAAAACCGAGGAATATTGGACCTAGAAAGAGCTTGCAAGCACCGCTTGATACTCCATGATACCCACACCTATTTAAAAAAAAGTCTGAATCTTTTATTTGCAGCGAATTTAAACTTGTTTATATGACTGACGGCAATTTTGTATCTGCCGAAATTTTATCGAAAAGATTACTACATTCGAAAACCACATCAGCCTTCTGATTAGAGTGCTATACTGTATATAGTAGAATAGGAAATGTTATATACCCTCCCTTTCGCATTAAATTGCCTTGTGTAGCTGAATAGCTAAAAACTGAATAAAAAACTCTGCTGTGTAAGCAGAAACCAAATTTTTAAGAGGTTTCGGGATATTTAATTGTTGAAAGAAATCTTTTACTTTTTGTATACCTTTTTATTTAATTAAACAATCAAATTTTGAGTTGTATATAACTCTCTTGTGTATATATACTAAATCCGCTCAGTATGACGTATACCTCTCATGCTGCCTTCTTGCACTTTTGCTAGAGATACATAGTCGATGACATATCAAGGCCAAATGCTGGTTTAAAAGAAGTATAAAAGAACGATGGTTTTATTCCAATAATTGTCGTAGATATCAGATTGGTTGATATATACATGCATATGTATACACATGTGTGCATAGTAGAGTTCAGGGAGTTACAGATACGTATCACTTTTGAAAACGTCAGCAAAGTTATTTACAGCGGTGCTTACGCGGTTGATCAAAGACAAAAATATTTCCTGTGAGTTCCAACTTCCAAGTCGACTATAGACAAAACTGTCAATATTTTCGAAACCTACAAAAAGAAAAATTTTCGATAAAGAGCAGCAATTGACTTTCCAGTTTGGAAAGCTTCTCTCGACTAAAGTCAGCTAAAGTCATAAAGAGATCGGAGATCTATGTATATACATGCATATATGTGTTTGGGATGGGAGCTACTGAAGCGTAAACAGGGATGCATTCTGAGCACGTTATTGTTTAGTTTGTACATACATACATACATATGTATATGATATAGGACCTGATATCGAGGGTGTTATAGAGCTGTAAATTAAAAATGTATCCCTGCTGTGTTATTGCAGATGATAGGGTCTTTCTGATGGAAAAGTACTGCATGACTTGTTAGTAAATTTATCGAAGTCGAATTAGGATAGGATGCGGAAGGCATTCACAAACCAAAAAGTAGATAAGTTTTCGAAGAGTACGGAAGTACTCGTACAAGTATCTTGGTGTTTTCATTGCATGTAATCTAAACATGGAACCATCCACAAATGAAGCATGAAGCTGTCTGAATCAAAGGGAGCAATATGCATAATTCGGGGTAATTGCATCAACAGCAAATACATAACGCGCACAGCAAAGTAAATATTCCGTACAACTAAAATGTTTATCCTTCTATATGGAGTATAATTTGGGGATACTGTGTATTCGGAACCGCAGGGAAGTTTCAGTTTTAGGTTCTCTAGAAGGTTAACTTAATTACTATGCCTCTCTTCTTGAATATACTCAAACTTCACTTTAATTATGTGGTTAGAGTTATGGCGTTGAGTGAAGAAAAGCTAACGAAATTAGTGCTATGACATATGATGTCGACTAAAAGAGAGCGTGTGCAAGGTAGCATCTTCAATTTATTGCGTGCAACTTACGTTGACTAGTTGACGAAAAAAAAAAATGGAAAATGAATATCAATGAAATATTTAGGAAAGTATAGCCTTCTACTCGTATAGAAGAATATTCGATAAAACATAGGAACCAATGCCAGAAACATCCTGTGATTTTTTTTTAAAAGAGCTGACTCTATACGGTCGATTGTACTTCCATGCAGCAACCCCTTCTGGAGGTAGCTCAGTATTTGTTCGTTTTTCAGTTTTGCTTGGTGGCTGATTGCTGTTACCATGGTGGGGCTTAAACTTACACCGACCAGGTCACAAACAAATGAACGCCAGCAAGGCCACCAACCTCGAAACCATCACGAAAGTACAAAGGCTAACGTTCATTGGAGCTACCAGTGCAATGAGAAAACGTTAATAGCAGGACTCAAGGCTATCCTCAACTTACTTCCGGTAGATGTTTTTATACATGAACACTACTACAAGTGCTCTAAGGATCAACCAATCAGACATGGGACACTGGAGCCCGCATATATGAGGTCATACTGTGATCCTACGAGTAATATGTTGGCAAATTACTGTGCAGAGAAATACAATGCGTACAAGCTATGGAAGCTTACACTGATGGGTCCAAAATAGACTTTGTTGTAAGCGCAGGTATCTTTCTGATTTGCTTGCCATATCAATATGATGATATCACCTTTTTAGCATCCAGGTAGGCAGGGATAAAAGCGATCTGCTACAAAAATAAAATCTAAACCTGTGAAGTGCTGTTGAGAAGGACTCAAGGCTCCCTGGCTATGAAGGTATACCAGGGAATGAGAGGGGAAGCTAGCTAGCATTACTTAAGGTTTCAAATGCAGAGTAGACAAATAATTACACTCGCAGTACTATTAATATTGTTACGGACTCTAAAATGGTTTCCCTGGCGAACATTTGCGTTTGAGAGGTTCATCAGTTTGCTGGAACAGACCGTATGGGATCGAAGATCTAGCTTTCCACAACTATTGGTGTTGTGCAGTTTATTTTTTTTTTTGCACGAATGAGAGAAACTTTTTTTTAAAGTATGTATCAAATAGGCGTAATGAAGAAGATTCTCACGACAGTCATTGCCTTTGGATATTTGTCAGACTTTCGAGAGAGATGGAACCGTGAAAAACTGTTTGGTTTTCTCTGATTTTTTTAAACGCCTAGCGCTCCGCTCAGTAGTACAACGCAGTAACCACTTTGCCCACTTAATCGTAAATAATCTCTTTTTTATTTCCAACTTTCCTTTTGGATTTAAGTCCTCACCATCGGTACTAGTCCTTCCTCAACTACTATTTTTCTGCAATCCTATTTAAATGACCTTTCACCTCCTTCTAAATACGGGTTCTCGTTAGTCGTGCGAATAAACGAGTTCAAATGCACAGCCTTATTCCCTACAAAGCCTCCTCTTACCTGTAATACCACCGGATTTAATTTCAAAGAGCCAAACTCTTCTCTTAACCACCAAATCGCAGTAAAAACAATTTATTAACCTTCCTCTCGAATCCCAGGTTATCCACAAACAAAAAAAAAAAAACATAAAAATGAAACCGTTTACGACAGACAAAAATACGATAAAACATATATCCACCGCGAATGATCAATGGGAAGCAATAAAAAATCAGCAATTATCTTCTGCCATGGCAATCAAATTCAATAAAATATATCCTGGCAGCATTTTATCACATTTGTTGCTCAATAAATCATTCACCCGCAAGGTTAAAGGATGATTGAGGTCAATGCTAGGCAATCGACTACTTACAGTAACATCTAGTAGCGGGCTGTCTGAAATATGTCCTTTATACATGTGGATATCATATGCCTTTACTTAGGGCACAAGGTGACTTAATTTTTAATTGACTAAGGTATAAAAATAAACTAAGAGGCGCGGGAACCAAAAATATTGCTGATTTAATAAACGCCTCTCGCCTAATTAATTTTAAGAATCCCACTTAAGTTGGGCGAAATGTTGGAATGGGCTACATTTAAGAACCACGAGCAGCACATACCTATACATTCGGTGGAAAATTTATTAGGGTGCGATGAGATGTCCTAGAGCGAAATTTCATTTATTAAGTATACTTTAACACAACACAGGAGCTTATATAATTTTTCTTCCGTTCTTTTCTTTTGGCACTCAATATTTCATGATTCTTGAGGATAGAAAGACAGGGACAGGGACAGGGACAGGGACAGGGACAGGGGGAGAGAGAGAGTAGCACTGTGAATGTTTATGAGAGCTGGATTTAATAATTGTTTATAAAGTGAATTGGATTATGGCTGAGTTCTGAGGATTAAGGTGACATTACATTGGGTTTGTGGTAAACAATTTTTAGACATCCTTGTCTTGCCGTTAAATTTTGTTTCTTGTCTTGGTCGAAATTATAAATAATGCTTTCTAAATTCGGTTACTTAATTGCGAAAAATTGGTCTGAATTTTTTTTTACATAATTTGACAGTAGATTTGATGGCGTTCTAATTACATTCTAGAATTTTAGATCACTACCTTGGTGGAAAGTTTTCTTTTAGTTGTTCTTAAACCATTATTTTTTGTTCATTATGTCCGTTTATATAAGCCGAAAGAAGAATGTCATCACTTTTTCGGCTTTAAATTTGAACTGGGAAGAAGAAATTTAGCATAAATGGTTCTTGGAATGAGACGTAGTGCCGGTAGGTAGAAATTGTTGCTGCCCTAGCACTTAAGCGCGTTTCTGATTTCCACAGCCCACCTGACCTTGTCTGTTGGATAGTGTTAATAGGTTGTTGAAAGGGACGTTTAAGTACCATCTCGTGGCACTCAAGAAACTGATCAATTTTGTGATAATTTTCTCCTAAATTTTCTTAAGGTAGTCGAAAAAGGCCTTACTTAGGATTTGATGTTGGGCTCTACTTAAACCTGAACATCCGTAGAAGAAATTGGAGAGAGTTTCGTATTCGTTTTAATTTTCATACTGCGCAGTCTAGATGCATGAATCCGTGCCGCCCAATAGCTACAGTTCTTGCACCGTCTGGCCGAGTACAGCAGAACAGATCTACATATTTTTGAAGTCCACATACTGATTGGTTCACTTGAAACTAAAAGCAAATTTTTATCAGTAACTTACGTATTGGTAGCAAGATATATATTGACTTAAGGCTTAGTAGTCTGGTGGGGCGGCACTAGACAAAGGTAACTAAGTCAACCAATTTAATTAAATCCATACGTCAGTCTACGCCATGATGATTACTCCCACTTCGGCTTTAGAGATAACGTTACACGTTAGTAAAATTACCATTCTCGTCGTTATGGCTTCCCTGTGCGTATTTTCAGAAAACGATCTCTCGGACAAAGCTCATTTTTATTTCAAAGGCTATGACAACAATAAAGACTGTAGGACTTGGGGTTCCAGAAATCTACATGTGATTGTAGGAAAACCTTTTTGGTGTGGGTTTTGGAATGGTGGAGTCGTTAGTCCGGCTTCTTTGAAAATGCAGCTGTCAACAACGGTGCGGTGAAAGAAGTGCGCTACAAGCACTTGCTAACTGATTTTTTCTGGCAGCCGCTGGACGATTTGGACTTGAACAGCGAAATGGCGTAACGTGGCATACCAGTTGTTAAACAGATGATCTTTTGTGCACTAACCTCGGTTACCGTACCATCAATCGTTTTCAGGATGTGCCTTGGTCACCGCCCAAATGCGGTTTGAAGCCGCGCTATTCTACTTTTTTTTATGGGAAATTGTCAAGGACCGGTATTAAAATATTTCAACAATACGCACAAAATTGACGCACTTGGAGAAAACATTAGTTGAGTTATTCGCAAAATAGAACCACAAACAATGTATAATGTTTTATAAAATTAGGTTGACAGGATGGGCTACTGCTAATTCAGCTGCGGTAGCCATTTGAATTAAATTATTTTCCATAAATAAAATTATTAAGAAAATATTTAGAGGTGTAGTTTTAATTTACAAAAAAATCCATAGGTAGCTCACCCTTTATTGTACACGCCCATCCAGCCGACACAATTATGAGGGGAATGCTAAAGTGACCCTACATACCAATAGAAATGCACATAGCTAGCGCATGTATCTAAATCAACATAACACTGAAACTACCGTGGATAATGTTTTAAAGTGCGATTTGAAGAGTTGCTAACATAAAAAATAAACAAATTATAGTATCTTACTTGCGATAGTGTTAACAGTGAAAGGGTCGCCGACTACTGTAAAAGCGATCTCTTTTTCTACAGAGAAGGGTACAGTAAAGCAGAGAATCAGATAGGTCCTTCCAAAATTATTTTGCTAACAAAAATTTGGAGATATTATCATCAATTATTATAGGTAGATGTAAAATATTTACTGTCTCTATTTAAGGAAAGAATTCACTGAGGATAATATTCTGTTCACAACCATCTACACGACGTCTTATTCTACGTAGGTAAATGTTCAAAACTTTATGACTTTCCAAAGACTCCAACAGTGAGTAATAACTTTGTCTGTAAAGACTGATATCTTGTGTAATAAGTTTGATCTCCCCTTAATTTAACTTCATGCTCCAATATAGAGTTGAAGTTTAAAAGATATTGTTAGTAGCTACTTACTCATATAACGGTTATGCTGATGGATCAGGATATTAAAATCTTTAAATCGTTTTCGAACTATGCTAATTTAATATAATCTAGTTCAAAAACACTTAATTACAAATGCTGGGTTAGGTTTTTTTTTTTTTATAGTCGATGGGGTAAATAAGGCTCGAGTACAGCCTAACAAGCACGGCGACCAGAAGAGATCTTTTGTGCTGGGTTAGGTTATGTTGGGTTCTGTAGGGTTACAAGATAATTATTGGACACTAGGCACCATATTGCAATGCTTTGGGATTTACAGAGCAGATGCGTTATGTCCTTTATCCACATGCAGTTTTATTGTACGCTACTTCGATAGGCAGTGACCGGAGAGTATCCCTAATGCAATTCTCATCCTTGATCTGCTTAGTTTTAATATTTCCCCAGATTATGTTTTTATCTGACACTAGCTGCAAGGCCTTACACAACCTGTATTCTTCTAATTAAGACCATTTTTGGCCAGCCAAGTTGAAAATTCTATCGAGAATAACTCTTCTAGCCACACACTTTGGTGGTTTTATGCCTCCATAAAAATACTAACCTATAAATAATTGCGAATATGATTACGTTGTTAGTGGGATTTTAGTGACATCGAATTTTCTAATTATATAAAGAGAATACACAGGAATAAGTGTGGACACGATTTCAAAACTCTCTGGCTCATTGAAACAGGGCTTCCGCCACCGAAACCAAAAAACAGTAGTGGAAAGCTACCACAATTCATACCCAGCTAACGAAATGGTTTTCGGCCTTTCATTCTGACTTAATGAATGTAATTTTTTGAAATTTGGTTTCTAAACATTATTCAGCAGAGTTTGTGGGAGCTCGACAGTGAGCTTTTCAAAACCTCAAAAACCATCACCAGATGACGACACGGTTCGCATTGATTGCACTGGTGGTTTGCAATCAGTTTTGAACCCACTGTCCATTGCCACATTGGTAATACCATAGCCCTAATAAATTATTCTCGTGCATTAGGAGTTGCGAATTGAAATTACGTTTGATGCTATGTTCACTCGCTGTGTAAGTATCTTTTCCATTATCGCGTTTGCCTTTGGGCAAATGGTAAATCGCGTGATTGCTACCACAGCAAATGTGTCATTCACCCGCTTAAGGACATAGACTCGTCCTTTGTCTATCGTGGTTTGAATTTTTAAAATCTCTCCAACCCCTCGTAACACATCTGCGTGATTTCTATTCATTCTCCCCTATCTGTGTATCTTTTTTCCGGCATACGGTTGTTTATTTTTGGAAATATACAGCCCCAATCTATGTGGGTATGTGTTTCTACATGACTACATCAGAGATTTCCTTTAATTATGAGCCAAATACATGTACAAAGCCCACACACCCACTCGAGCTCAATAGCGCCCCAATAACACTCTTCGGAGCTCATTCAGACGAATGCTATTGCATGCCACTATACCATTACATAAAACAATGAAGCTGAACTCAACGTTGATTCACGCCATCGTTGTCGACGGTCGGTGGTTGCATTGGAGTGGTGGAAGAGCTGTTGTGGGTGGTAGGGTGGTAGTGGTACTTACTTCCGGTTAAAGGAGATTGTTGGCAAACTGGTTTTGTGGAATGCATTTTGGAGAAAAAAATAAAAGAAAAGAACAAAAAATGTGCAGCAGGTGTATGTTAGCTTGGTTCGAAGCCAACATATTTTATTTGTGTCTGAAGAACACCGCTTCACATATGGAAGAGTAATGTTCTCGAGTTTCTGAAAGAATGCGTTTAACAAAGTAAAGCACAAAAGGAAATAACAACAATTGTCGCATTTTATCACTCACACATCTATCACTGGCAACTGGTGAATATCCTTTGGCCAATCAATCATAGATGGTGGAAACGGCGGTGAAAGTGTGAAATGGATCATCTATTAAAGATGTATTACAATTGATTGATGGTGTCAGACATTTGTGGTATCTTTTGATAAGCAGCAGAAAGTAAATGTTTCAGCTGAAGTGGAATAAGACTGCTGTTCGATGAGATAGGGCGATGATATACGAGTTAATTTTCATTTGTGGAGATGTGCACACATTATCTTGTGGCTATCATCGCATTATATTTTTGGTTTCTATCTTATTCAAGTAAACGAAGAAAACCACAAAGACATTACTATTTTTGCCAGATTGGTAAAGAACCGCAAAATTTCTTACTGAGCGCTTACTCGGAAAACGAAGGGTTACGAAGCTATGGCTTGTTTTCTTAATTTGTTCTTAAATATTTCTGAAATGTTGATAAAAATTTGTTTTATTGTTAAAGAGGAACTCACAAAAACTTGTGTCGTGAGTCTTTTTTCTCTGGTTGCAGGTCCTTAGAAGGGAACTTCACTGGAATTCCCATATCAGCAACAAAAATGATCAAGGCCATATGCGCCAGTGGGGTCTATTCCGAAAAGTCAGTTTCACCTTATATACCACGGTGGTTAGACCCATCCTGTTTTACGCAACCATTGTCTGGTGGATGAAAGTGGATGATATCACAAGTGCAATGCATACCAGCCTTACCGGATCCACCGAGAGTATAATCGGAATTACCCTTCTGCGTGTGTTTGTCAAGTAGAGCGCGATTCCCAGTGAGGTAAGTTTCCGAAAAATGGATAAAATACTTCTTCTGATCAGATAGAGCACATTGAGCTGCTATCCGACTTTCTCGATAGAGAAATGTTTAGCATGGTTTCGGACTTTGGGCATTAAGTCACTGGAGATTAGAGATTTAGATCCCTAGCCGGAACTCATGGCCGACGAAAACGTGTCGTATAGACTGGGTCAAAAATAGATTCTGGCGTTGGTTTGGGGTATACGGACTCAATTGTAAAATCTCGTAACCACTTGTAAATTTCACAGTGTTCTCCAAGCCGAGCTTTACGCCATAAAAACATGCGCCAGCATGAACCTGAACTCAGACATTAAAGGTGCCACAATCCATATAGCCATGGGCAGTCAAGGCTCCGAGCTCTGATAATCTGCAAGGATTGATCGTACACAACAAAGTAAAGTTTTTGTGGGTACCGAGCCATATTGGCATTGAAGACAACGAATCTGCAGATCTACTCGCCAGGGAAGGGTTCTCTCTTTCAAAGAATCCGAAAAATTATTACAATTCTGAGGTTGAGGATGAACCCCGCAGTGAAAATCAATTTAAAAAATAATGTCTGATGTAGTATTTGTTATAAGACTGCATAGTACCCAATCGGTCTTAGAGTACAGTACATACAGTACAGTATGTCTAAGTGTGTATATTTTTCCAAATTTCTCATTTTTTCAAAGTCCTCGAAGTGCTAGCGACTATTTACTAAAATATTCGTCAGTTTTCCCCGAACACCAAAGTTTCGTTACGACCGAATTATATTCGCGAATTTGAATTCGAATGCGAATATTCGTAACAACACTTGCACGTAAGCATGTAGATCCACATTGAAAAAATTGCCTACCCGCAGACGTGTGAAAAAAACGACGATAAACGAATTAAAACTGTCACACCATTCTATTAGTCAATAATAGAACTAAAACAATTAAAACGAAAAGACAGTCTAGTCATAAGCCTTAAATGAAATACCCCACGCAAAGCTTTGTTTGTTGTATGTATTTACTGTGTACAAGCTTACAGAAAGCGAAAGTACCAGGACAACTTCGAGTTTCGGTTGTAGGGTACTGTGATGAGGCGAGCCCGATTTATGTATTTCGATGTAACCTGTAAATTGCTCTAACTGAAGGCCTTTCCTTAGAAAAGTAGGGCATTAACTGCTTTTGTAAATTAAAGTAAAATGTCTCGAAAAAATACGAATTACGAAGGAAAATGTTACTTTTCAACTGTTAAATAAAGTTTACGCGTAAATATGCTTTGATTCGAAATTTTAAAATACTCACTTCCGTTCATTACGTCTTAGAATCTCATTAATTTGTGTACGATGTGCGGGTGATTACCGTCAAGGGGATACGAAATCAGAACTTACGACGTTAGATGTGGCCGCCAATGTACGGTGGCTTTTATTTAAACAATGAAAGGCGATTATAAGGGTTTTGTTATGGAAATGTGATTAAAAAGCATTATTAAGACAACTAAACGAGATACATACATACATAGATACATATGTACGTAAGGTTAGGTGGATTGGTGCACTGTGACTGTAATCACTGGTCCTATAGGGTAGCGGAAAAAGGTCTAATTCAGGGTGTATGACTTTTATGTTAAAAAAGGAAGAAATTATTTCCGAGCCACATTGTGGATGTACATATGTATGTAGATATGTATATGTATCTCAGGGTGGAATACCCGACTCTCATAATTTTCAAATTTCTCCACTCAGTAAAGGTGAGCTAGATTAAATACCTAGAACAGGAGAGGATGGGGAACGAACCTTTGCAGCAGTGAGTTTCAGAAAAAATGTAGGATAAGTTATTCAAGAAACCATGGTATGCTTTAGAAAATCTTTTTCCATGGTGCAACTGAAAACGGTCAACTGGCACGTCTTAAAAACGGTTAATAGCTTGGCTACCGAACTAAGCGCGCAAAGGTAGAAAGATCGATTGTTTGACAGCTGGTGTGGCATGTTTTATCATCACACGTGATCCAAGTCCAAAACGTTCAATGGCAGCCACAAAAACTCAATTATCTTGTGTTTTTAGTGTACTCTCCATTCACCGTAACGTTGTAGGCTTCATTTTAAAGAAGTAAGGACTAATGAAGCAATTTCAAAACTCATACCAAACAGTCACTAATAGAGGATGTATTGGTTTCTTTCTTTCCACTACGTGTGGAAGAATGGAAAAATCATCTTACGAACAAAAGCAACTTTTGAGTGACTTGGACCTCTAAAGCCAGTAATACGAAGTTTCTATGCAAAATTCTTATCAGAAGGGTGCGACTAGTTTTCAATTGTTGAACCCTGCGACAAGTTGAGGTACATACTTGAGTTTCACTCACTCTTTGGGTAACAGTGGCAAATCGTTCATCTCCTCACACCGGACGAGCATATGGATAACATCAACTGCTAGGGGGCTTAGGTTAGGCTAGGTTATAGTAGCAGGCTGTACTAGATACAACGAGGTTGTTGAAAAAGTAGACTCTTAAACGGAGTTTTCTATATTCCACTTTGATATCACATGGTACTTTATCCACGACAAGGGCTACTTTATCGCCATGATCCCCGCATGGAAGTCGCTACAGAGCAGTGATTATGGAGTCGGAAAGAGACTTTGAGTCATGATCATTGGAGACGACACCCCACTTACCCTTGGTTCTTCTAAAAGGTTTTCATTTCGACCACAAATATTTTTCAATACCAAATTTTCAAATTTCGCACAGTTTCTGTAACATAGCACTCTCCTTGGAAACGATTTTTATCACTACAGTGTCAATATTCCAAGTGCTACCAGCATCAACATAGCAAAAACAGACACGCCAACAGATAACCCTTTGTACGCATTATAAATTGTAGTGAAGTCTGTTGGAAAGGAAAATCATTTACATCTTTTAAGAATATCACATCTGTGATACTTTAATTCAAGCAGTCGTTAATTTTCAATTTGGCTTCTTTAGTATCTTGCTTACAGTACCGGGTGTTTGACATGCTGAATTCAACTCGATGTTTTGCACCCCAATTAATAATTAAAACCATATCAGAGTTGGGCTTAGAAAACATTCGTTGCCGACGGGACTCCACAGATATGTCCTTGCATTGCTTTCGTTAAACAGTAAACGAAGTCAAGCGTACTGTCATCCATTCTAATAAAATAGTTTTTAGCGACATATTCCTATTCCTATTCTGGATTGACTCCACATGACGACCTTTTCGTTCGGAATTGTTTATGCCGATTTCATATTCGTCATCATTATGTAATGTATTCTGTCTTTTCTCCTCTAGTCAAGTATGGGTCTATTGGAAACCAATAAATGCGACTTAATTTCTTCTAACCAAATGAATCTGCTTAATAACAGCCTTCACGAAAAGCACTTTGTAAACTACAAATCTTATTACCATTGAGTCAAAGCTGTGGAAGTAATTACAGTTCAAAATCTATCCATTAGCCATACCAGAACAGGATATAAAATTCTGAGAATCATATTAACTTCGTTCGGATGCGTGCACTCTCTCCATCCTTTTACCTACCACCCCGAGTAGACTAAATCCCACAGCGGATTATGCTTAGTAGATCAAAAACTTTCATCCGCTAAGGAAACAATTAGCACCTTGAAAGCAGACTTATGCTGAATTTCGTAACCTTAACCGCTTTGATGGGATGTTTATGGCCAACAGCATTAGGTGCAATGTTATATTCATTTCCATGTGAAATACGGGGGAGGGTACTTGTTGTAAGGTGTTTTCTCACCGGTCGATGGCAAAGCTGTCTTAAAAAAAAAAATTGCTTCCCATCGTTGGCACTGCATAGTATTGTGTTAATTAGTGTAGTTTACTCAGTTGTGAGGTTAAAGTGAAAAAAAGTGTTTAAAACAAAGTTCTAAAATTTGCAATATTAAATGGTTAAATGAAGAGAGTGAGTGAATATTTAAAGTGTTGCATTAAATAAACAAATATTTGGACGTTCTTATGTGGCATGAAAGAAAATCTCCTGAATTGGATATTGGGGTAGGTAAAATGTTTCGAGGAAAACAAAAAAGTGTTACATCCGTAAGTGGCATGTTCAGAATAGAATTCATTCATCGAAAATGATAACATTTACTAGTATGTATGTAGATACATCCGTTTTGTGGTTAATAAATAATTCATGAACGTAAAATTGTTAGCAAATAAGGCTAACAAGTCCATTCATGGTTTATGTATTTCTATAATTAGATTATTTTTTTTTTATACATGTTTTCAATTGAAATCAATTTTTGTTTCCTTTTTTATGATGTTAAGTGAAAGTTTATTTTAGTGTACCGATGCGTATTAGGGATATCTTATTCCATGTCAATATCAAAACGTGTTAAGTGTTTTCTCACATATTTGTAGTTCGTCCCATGTGGCGCTGAAGACATGTATCTGACATCACGTTCGAAACCAGTTCTTATGCATATGGGAGAAATCTACATCTTATGAATAAAACAGGCGGATCCCGACAACTTGCTTCGTGCCGAAAGTATTCTTGCATTAGTTTGCTCTATCAGGATGTTTCTCAAGTGATTCATCAATTATCACGGACTATTTATTCTATGTCGTTTCCTCACGTCTCCCAATGAATCGGCAAAAGATTCTATCAGACCATTGACGGGTGAGGAAATGGCTCGTACAGTAGGGTAGCATGTATCATTTAATGATAAATTTACGGGATCGATGACCCTGATTTCCCTAAATCTTCTTAACATATCTAGATGGAAAAGTGTGTGTAATAATAACTGTCATGACAAGTTTCTCAAATATGGTTCTCGAATATGGCATCAAAGGTTTTTATTTTTATGGTTTGAGCCAATGTATGTGGAATCTTTATAGATGCCACTAGCCCATACTACTGGCATGCACGATTCGCGGGTTATTCTCTTGTTCCTCGCGCCTATGTACTTAACCACACTTCTGCACTCATCAACCACTTTCCCCGCGGGACTGCCGTTAGGTATTACTTCGCAGGGCTGGTTAGCAATTATGCTCTAGTCTCCGAGGCCGCCTTTTGCGCTTCTGCTCTTCGCAGCGCATTCTGGACATACACTATGAATGAGCAGATCTCCGCCCACCCACCCTCCGATCCCGTCATGTGGCTTACGAGGTTTTCTGGATTTGGCAGATTTGCCCTGTCTCCTGCAAAGCGTCTGCCGTAGAACACTGCATGCTCCGCATCCTCCTCCCCATTTGGACATTCGGAACACAGGAGCTTCCTCCTACATACATTCGTCTCCAGTGCACCAGCCCATATAGGCGCAGCGTATAGGAGGGCAGAGCTGACCACTCTGGATAGCAGGATCCTGCGGGCATATCCAGACCCGCCGATGTTCGGGAGCATTCGAGATAGTGCTGCCTGCATCAGCGATGCCTTCTTGCTGGAGTACTCGACGTAGGCTTTGAAGCGCAGCCTGTAATCGAGCATAACTCAAAGGTACTTCAAGGATTCTTTTGACCTGATTATCTGTGGCAACAAACGTAGGTCCCTTCATTCGTGTGAAAAATATAACACGCACAACGAGAAAGGTTGGGAGCTGTTAGGCCCTAGGCTAGCTATGGTCTGTTAGGGCTAGACATACTTTTTTTTTTTAACAAGAGAGCTTCCATTTTAAACTGAGGAATCTGTTCTGTTCTCAGCTCAAAGTATTTATTTGTCAATGTTTTAAAGCTTGTTCTTCGGACTTTCAAAATATACGGGTTTCTGTCTATGCAAGTATCTCGGACGATACTTCTTCCAGGAATAAGAAGAAATATCCAGTAGACCAGTGACGATACATCCTAAGCTACATCAAATCAACTGGATCGTTTTTATGTCATGCTACAAGTTTTGCCATCGATGTAGAACCAGTTTAACCAATGAGCAAGAGGTAGATACATCTCCACTATGGGTATCACAATGAGACTGCATTGATCTGAATATGGAATTGTGTGTCACTTTCATACCCATATACCTCACCCATCTAAGTATTACTGAACTCCAATTACGTACTGAATCTGACCAAAACCACAGGTATACCATCGACAAGCTTACGAATTTCTCTGTCAACAATTAATAGCACACCTTACATAAAGAGTAGAAATAATCAGCAGCTCCTTCCCCTCAATTTACCAGAAAACATTTGTATCTCTATAATCAATACCAAATGATAACCATAACTGTGAGTTAATTCTAAGAAAAACTAAAAATCCCACATAGCTACACAAATCTATCTGCATTCTGATGATTATATTTTAATTTGACCCGTTCAAATGAGCAATTGATTGGAAAAATGGAAATCACTTGCTGATGAAGTAGATTACCGGCTTCATGTAGTAGATTAGCAGATTTTAAACCAGAAAATTTGGCAGAATCATTAAAATATAATTTTGGCAAAAAATGCCAACCAAAACCAAAACAATTTCATTTCAAAATAATCTATAAATTTGGTATTTGAATTTGAAATGAAAATTTAAGTTTTACAACGAATTCTGATGCAGACTTCTGTTGAAGTTTGAAGTGAGTTAGTACAGTCGCTAATGCGGCAGGCGGATGGTCTGCCAGTATACATATACATATGTACATATATATTTAACTAGCTGACCCGTGCTCGCCTTGCTTCGCCCCCTGCCAGTTTTAAGACAGAAATGTATTAGATTCTAAATTCCCCATGAAATAGATTTGTAGGAAATTGGGATTAGCGTTACGTTCAGGGTGCGATGAGGTGGTAAATTTGACCCTGAATCTTAATTGGGCAAAAAGTTGCCTTCTGTTATGCGTTTACCACCAAAGGAGGTCATTTGAAAGGCTGAGTTAAACTTTCCAGGACTCTCCAAAAAAGTTTTTGACGAAGGGTATGATCACCCAGCAGAATGCTCTTTGGTGGTTCCGGCGGTGCACCGATTTCTCTAAGCATAACTTTTCTGCTTGAACAACGCAACCCAGCAGATTCTTTTGCCCACTTTTGTGCACCGCAAAAGCTGCAAACCTCAGACATTGTACTTACATGGGACTCCTTTTCGTATGAAATGAAACGTTCATACTTAAAACATGAATTTTTCTTTAAGCTCCACGTTTTCACCGATAACGATAAACCGTTCACTAACAGAACCAAGTCTATTAACAGTGGAACTTTGCACATTTCTCAGCCGAGACATTCGCCTAATTTTTATATCTTATATTTTATATTATACATATCAACTGATTCGGTTAAACTGAATACAATACTGAAAATGTTCAAACTCAATTATAACATCCCCAGTGGGAATCGCTACCACATCACAAACAGACACAACATGCACACAACCCATCCAGTATGCATTTATGTATAACAGAAAAATAAGGATAAGGAAACACAAATCCTCCTATCGCCAGCCACTCGCCTCTGCTCATAAATTTAGCGAAGAGGCAGCGAAAGGAGAATAAAGAACAAAAAAATGATTATCACCACTGAGACATGGTTGGGAGACATGATCAACGAAAAATTAATCAAATTCTGCATTTTACAAATGAAATTTTTGATATTGCTCAGCTTCTGGATGACGTAGAATCATGATTTTGGACTTGAAGTTTGCGTCTTTAAAAACTCTAAACGGCAAAACTAATTTGATTAAAATCGACAAAGGCAAAGTTGATATTATTTGTGTTTTGTCTATTTTCGTGGTCTCCCAAGCACAAAACTGTATAAGTAGCTTTATCTAAACCCGGTCCATGCGATTTCGTAATCAATAAAAACAAAATCATTAAAATCGGTTCAGCCGTTTTCTCACAAATACCGGACAAAGAAATATCAACTTCATTTTATAATAGTAGTTGATAGACTACAAATAAAATTGAGAGTTTGTTTTAAATCTCTTTTATGAAACCATTGCTGTTGAAATGAAGTTAAAAGCAATTAAATTCAAGAAAATAGAAGTAAGACTGAGTGAGTTGTGAAAAAAACCTGGAAATTTCTTATGAAAGAATAACTCAACAAGTCGTTTTCATCTATTGATGATACTAGTCCAATAGAAGATGGACTGGAGTCCAATAGTTGGACTATCTGCAATCTGTTTGCTAAAAATTAAGTAAAATAAAGTGGTTGGCAGAACACCACTAATGCGCAAGGCAAGAGATTCCTGATCGTCGTCCTCGTTACACATTGGACATTTCCTACAGTTATGAGGTATCTTTTAACTCAAAAGTGTGCGTCTAGTAAGAAATCCTGCGACAATTCGAGTCTGACTTCTGAGTAGTAGTAGCAGAAGTTTTGATATGGGAGATGTTTGGCATGAACATTTTGGCTTATCTGTTACCTTCGGTTTTTTTCCAATCATTGTGAGCTTCATGTTTCAGACACGTGCTACCTCTCGCGAATGTCTGACAAACGTCCGAGAGTCCGTCCGTCCATTGAATGGTATTGGCACCATAAAAGTCGATGCAGGCTAAAAGGTCTGTCATATCATTGCTTATAGGGCTGGTAATCAGATGAAATGTACTCTGCTTGCAATGGCTAAAGATATAAGCAGGCAGTCCTATATTAGTTTCGATGTTATTTTATAGGCCAGCACTATGCTCATTGTTACACTTCTGAAGCTTTTCCAAAAGTTCGTTTTAAATTGGTTGAGTGGCACCGTAACTTCCATGATAAATCCCGGATGCCTTGCTTTCAGAAAATTTTCTTCCCAAAACCAATCCCTATTATATCGCTGTGTCTACAATAACATCACTGGTACTTTGTATAAACTGTTAGTAATCCAGTTGTTTTGATGGTAAGTCCCCTGCATATATCTATCAGCCCATTTGGAAAGGCAAAGTTAACCCGTCAGATCTGAAGACGTATGGTTTTATATTTCGGATGGTTTCCAAACAAGATTACAACAAATCTCTAGATACTTTTGTAGACATGAATGTATAATAAATTCTTTAACAGTAACAACTGTTTAGATTGATGGTCTCACATTCTATCAGCAATAAACAAAAACCCGCGCAAAACCATTCTCTTCTTGGTTGTATACATATGTATGTATGCATATATTCTTCACTTTACTTTTGGGGAACATAACTAGAAGGCTCGCCTCCTCTCAAATAATACTAAAAGTACACAGAGCAACATGTGCGAACTAAAAACCCGTAATACCATTTCGTCAAAGTATCTCGTTAAAATGAATACATGTTCCCAACCGATAAAGAAAACATAACTCAACAAACAACATACGTACAAAGGTATACAAATAAAAATAACATATTCGACACATATCGGTTCAGTATTTTTATTTTTTTTTTCTAGGATGAAGTCCTTCTTTTAAATTTATGAACCCTCAATGCCATCCATCAGCCACTGGTTATTTCGAGAGAGGACCTATGGCGAAGATAAAAATCGATTTCGCCACTTGATGCCACCCACCGACCAACGACATGTACAATCCATAAAATCAACCGTTGGCATTAAGGAAGGCTCAGTCACAAAATACCTTCTTTTTTTTATAAAAAAAAAAAAAAAAAATATCGGGGGAGAAATTCAGATACAGATAACAGATACGAGTACACCCAGAGAGACGCATTAAAAATACATTATAGATATTTTTACGATCGCGCCTCCTTGCACACATCCTCTCGTGCACAGAGTTCTATAGTACACATACTTTGAAATTCAATTCTACCCTTGAAGCAATGAACTACATGGGAACTGAGGTAGCAGATTATGAGCAGAAAAAAAAATAATATAAAAAAATTCGCGCGTCTAGGGGATTGGAATCAAATTTACAGGAGTGGGTTTGTGTTCATAAGTGTCCTTCTTCGAGGCAGTTCGAGATCTACTCGTTTGAGGGAGTTCATAAATAATTGATAACGAATCGAAGTGTGAAACGTATAGTTTTCTAGAATGAAAATACGTTTTAATATTTAAAGCCTGACAGGAATGTGACTGGCAGGAGAAACTTTTAACACCCTGCTACTCGTATTCTGAAGCAACAAATTTCTTGTCCTTTTGTGAAGGAAAATATTAAACTGAATAAAGAAATCCATTTCGGAGGTAGAGTGAAAAATAGACGTTAGTCATGGACTGATAGTAACAATATTCTTCTGTAGTGGTTTTTTGCTTCTCGAGTTGGGAATTTTTAAGTTCAATTTCTTTACCAAATCCATTATGCAGTAGCTTTGCAGGGTCGGTTTTCAAGTGTTTTTATTAGTTGTGTGGACTTAAGTGTGTTATATATTGAATACCGATTCAAGAAGGTTTAAAAGTATGGGTTATATTATGGAAATTTGACGGTTGTACACATACAAAAATGTACAAAGCTTATTAATTTTTTTATACCGCTTACATTTTTCTTAGAAAATTGATATTTATTTGAAAAATATTTTTAAAAATAACCAAAAATGGTGTTCGAAAAATCACGTCCTCAAAATCAATTTTTCGTGTTCCATTGATACAAAAAAAATACTTAGAAATTGGGACATATTCGGTGAATTTAGGGGCCAACTAAAGGGATGCTAAATCAGCTTATTAATGGTACAAAACAGTGCACCTCCTATGTCTCACTATCCCTTGTAAGGTTCTGCAAACCTAAGTTCTTTTTCCTAATTCATTGTAGACTAGTGCGAGGAGTGGATTTTCCGAGTGCTTTCTCTAATCAGATGGCTCATTTCTACCATATAGCCTCCATTGGGCCCAGTTTTTTTAATGACCCTGAGAACTTAAAATAATAATCAACAGCAAGTTAAAACACTCAGTTAAATGAAGAAATTCGTATGCCCTCCATGATAGTCATGAGAAGATGTTGCTGCCAAGAGCTGTACTTCTTTAAATGCAAATTTACACAGTAGATGACGATTGGTTCCTACTTCTTTTAGAGTCTACAGCTTCTATAGTAATCGTTATTGAGAAGACATGACCCTACCGCATGATTACTTACCGAGCAGTGTTGACAGATCTCTTTTATCGGAGATCTGCCATAAATATCTCATCTGCGTTTGGGCCATAAACTTAATTCTTATAAGCACTTGCTGGCCTCCTCGATGGACTCCATGCCTATTTCTCTGTGAAGTATGCTGAGCGGTGTACAATCGTCGATAAGGGTCTTTAATGAATGTATGCCGTATCTGTTCCTAGCTAGTTGCAGTAGCTGAGTTTCGTGTTAATTGTTGATATTTTCTTTGAATTTGAACGAGCTGGGATTATATCGAAGTTAACTGCAACTAATTGACAATGAAAGCAGATATTGATTATTTTCCCTAAAATATTTTTATGTAGAATGAATCTTCTGTTCTTCGAATTCTATTGGAGAATATTCGGTTTCATTCTGAGAATGAGATTATACAGCGTAATAAGCGTGGTCATATGATCTTGATGCCTGAACTCCGTATAAATGTCTATTCATTGGTGATTCATTGATCTTGTCACAGCTGAGCAGCCTGGCCGTTGAAATTTTGTCACGTTCGTGAGGCAGTATTTCGTCTCGAATGTTTTCCAACCGAGAATTGAATTGTAGCTTTAGATGGATCTGATCAGCGCAGTTTATCCGTATAATCACTTTAGGATTAAATCCCCAAGTTTTCCTGAAAGCACTGGAGGCGAAAGTAGCATTTGGATGAGGCTTATGTAGAACAGTGGACTTTAGAGGCTGGTAAATGAATTTAATAACTTGTAAATTAACAGGGTCTTGGACTCGTCTGAGATTCTATTCGATCAGCGATTCCTTTCGCGATGATATGCTGTCCGCCAAAAACAAATATACATACACTAACTATGCAGTCTGTTACTGCGCTATCTGCGGTATTCTTCCGTTGCCGCATGAATCAAAGAAAGATGATTTTAATGCTAGAGGACTTTTCTTTTGTCTCTTTAGGTGTTACAAGTTATGTCTCAAAAGTCTTTAAAAGCAATTTTCTGCGTAGGTACAAGGCATCTGCAGTTGACCAAGTCTTGGTAAGGTTGGTAACTTGAAGATTGACGAAATTGTGTCTACCATTGCTACTTTTAAGATGTTGCAAGCGCTTTGAGCGTCTATATTTATCTTTGGTAATGTGGGAGACAGACTGCTGTTATTGATACCATGGTGTGAATACCATAACCCGTGACAGACTGCATTTCGTGTTGTGTTGCGTCTCCTCCAGCTCCTTGCACATTTCTTGCAACTCCAATATTGCGTCTTGCTCCACGTAGCTCGTCGATATAATTCCTCCAAACTTCTATTACTTTATTGCTTCCAATACAGATAAAATTGTCCTCCTTGAACCCTTTTTCAAAACATGTAGTTGTACTTTTTCGCTGTGGTTGCTTGCTTTTGAATTGTTAAAGAAGCTATGAAGAATCACCAACAGAAAGAAAGTGGCGCTGCAAGCAATAAGATGGTGGTATACCACCAAAAATTTGCGAAGGGGTATTATTCATGGTATACTACATTTTTACGTGGTATTGGAGTGACAGACATGTGGTATGGAACATAGTATCAATACCAGCGTCAGTATCCCACGTAACAGGATTTTTAAAACTATGGGTTAACTGCTACAGCTGTATCAGCAGCAACATTTTTTAAGTAATGAGCGAATATTAATTGCACCCTCAGTATGACCTGTAATTTTATTGTCTGAAGTTTGAGATGTAAATTATGAACTTGTTGCTATGAAATTGCCCACTTAACTCCTCATTTAACATCCATTCCTGTTGTTAATTGATGAAACCCCTCAATTATTAAACCCCCATTTAAAATTACTTATCCATAGGTTTACATTTAAGTTGAGTTTCCTGTGAAGGCTATTGAATGTCTTTTGTCAACTTCCAATTTTTTATTGATTTTTTGATTATATTTCATAATGCTGAAATTTCATATCAACACATAAAGTGTAGAATAACAATTTCTAAACAGGATAATAACATTCCTTCTAACATCCTTTATTTGCAGTATCATAATAGAATCATTGTTAAATCATCAACTGTCAATTCACAGGAGGAAAAATCCGTTTGTTTGAATTCTAAATCACTTTCTGTCAATAGGATTGAAAAAGGATATCAATCACTGACATTGTGTCCGTTCTTATTATTGTTCTAACTGTGATCAGTCGATAGAAATTTATCAGAAGTGCACAACTTGGTTAACAGAAGTGTGTTTGTTACATTTGAAATGGATCACATTGTGGGAGCAAATTGATAGAACGAGTGTAGATGTATGGTTAAATGACAGTTAACTTTTCGTTATCAATTGGATTTTACTGCCACTTCAACTGTAAAAATAGATTATTCGACATACGGATGGACTCTTGGGCAAAAGGGGAAACGTATGCTTCGGAATGAAATCAAATTTTCTAATCCAAATATGCGTGGATAGATATGAGCACGCATAAATATTCATGTGGCTAGTGACAGTTTTGTGGACATATTTGTAATTTTATGTCCAGAAAATTTGTTTTGCTTTCTGCTTTTGAATGGTGTCCCAAAAGCCACTGCCGGACCGTTATTTAATCGACTGATAAATTTGCAATTCAACACTGTCACTGATGTATCAATCGGTTTGTAAAATGATATACCTTCCGGAATTGTTAGTTTATTCACCGATTTATGGTGATATCGATACTTTTGAATAGATTTTGGGGACTAACCCGAGGCATTCATATGTCCTTGTGTGGGAATGGTAAATGAATACATTGCGAAGAATGTTTGGCATGAGGAAAAATAATTTAAGCTATTGGAAAACATAGAATAAAATTAAATTCTCTAGAGGACATAGTAACTCATTTAGCAACGATAAATGCCGTGGTATTACTAGATGGCTTAAAATTCTTAATTTGAGTATTAACTACCAACTAAATCTAATATGCGACAGGACAGAAAAACGTTAATATGAATACTCTTACGTTTATAGTGAAATTATAGCTGAAGTCCATGGCAATAACGTGGGAAAAGCATCAGGATCACATCGTCCTCGTACGTGGTTGAAATTCTAGAAAAAAGTAAAAAAATAGAAGAGCTTTAACTACGCTACAAAATGATTTTGTTTTTATAGCAATGTACACATATATGCTTGATGAAACGAAAGCAGACGTTTTCATGGAATTTAACCATCGCATTCGAAAACAAGTGTATTCCTTTGTCTGATGCTACCTGTGGTACAATTCGTGATAAAATTCTCTACATTGGGTCCTGATATTGGCCAATGCAGTTTTGGAGCTATTTTCAAATTCGCAGCGACTAAAGCTTTATAAATAAGTAAACGTGTCAGTTTTAGATTGATACTCAATTAGCATTGTTAGTTTTGGTGAGTGTGAACGTGTGGGTATTATTGGAAGGATACTAAACTGTATGTAAACTATCCAGCCTCTGGTACAAAGTTAGAAAATATTAAAATTGTTCTTTACAAGGCTGTACAATTTTTTACTTGTATCCTACATAGTTTGTATTCAGGTGTGTTGATCTTGTTGAAGAAATTCAGTTCTAGATATACTTGTAACTGGAGAAAACTTTTCGATCCAAGAGAGGTAGAGGAGAAGGTTGTTAGATACTGCTTTCGATTGCTGAATGTATTGCCATATATACATATACCGCAGCTGTGGAGCAATTATGCTCTAGTACTCGTACATCTGGCCAGTGACGTTGGCATTCTCCATCCGAATTTCTAATTCATTTTGAAAAGGGTTGTTTTATCGGATGTACAATGAGTGTCTCAGCTTAAGCATGGCGGAGGAGGAGATTAAGCAGGACAAAGTACGTCTCCTAGAACCTCATCATTTTTTTGTTTTTGAGTGACTGACTCTATGGATGGGATGTTATGTTTTGGTAGGGTGTGCCAAGTCATTGATCAAACACGCGTGAAAAAAAGCTGGAATAACAGCTCCATATACCCCATATAAAAGAAGGTATATGGTATGTCCTGCGCCAACTCCCAAGACCTGCTTGATATCTTATACTATTCAACGTATAACATGAACTTTTAAAGTAGCACTGGAGCACATGCAATGCAATGTGCACTTTGGAAGTAAGTAACTTTTTAAAGGATATGCACTATCCACTGATACGTTCAATCTTGTAGGATCTAAAACAGGAGGAAACACAAAATGGACCATCGTCAACAAATCTGTTCAGTTGCTGGGATACGCTTACGATTTCGATAACATTGGCCACTGCCAGCGTGCCATAGTAAAGAGTCTTACGGTAATTGATAAGCAGGCGAAATGAGATGGTCTTAAAGTGAACGAGGCTAAAGCCAAGTAACCAAATCACTATCGTCCACCGCCTATGACAAACCGCCTCTGTTGATAGCTTTATCTTTGAAGTAGTTTAGGAAATTTATCTACATCAGCTCAACGAATTACACCCTAGTGAGGAATCGAGGAAAACGGACGAAAATCGACGCTACTTCGGATTGGCGAAACAAATGCGGTTTAAACTCCTTATTCGGAAGAAATAGTTTGGTGTCTGCGGTATGGCGCCGATTGCTGAATGATAAATAAAATATGAAATTCGTATGAAACATTTTTGAATTTTGCATATTGAGTGCGAGGAGGGCGAATAGAGAAAAGATACAACTGCGAACTTAAGACGTAGATGCATTTCAAAAGTCCAAGATGCGTCCATTGTATTGGCCCAGTTGAATCGAGCACACAGACAACAACGATTTAGCCAAGATGATCTTTGAATCCCAGCCGCCAGGTTCGAGATGACTAGAAAGAGTGAACTACCGCCTTAAAAAGCACTTAGTCTTGGCAACTGGGAGCAGGAAGCCTGAGATTTATGAGGTTGGGAAGTTACCCTGTCTTAGGCAGAGACTATTGAAAGGTCGGGAGTTCGTTAAGCAAGGTTAAGCAGTAAACAAATATCTAACCTTTACCATGAAATAAGCCAACTTTGAAGCTGCCACTTCTTCACCCTCCTTAAAATTTATCGGACGATGGTTATTCTTTAAAAAATTGTAATCAAATAAGGGTCAAACGGGGCAAGGAATATAGGAAACTTTGTTAAATTTGAAAGTTATATATCTAGTAGTGGTGAACATTATTGTGTGACCGTTCGAATAAACATTGCGCCATACTAAAAGGCCTTTAATACCTTTCTATTAAGGCCTTTAGTACTATCACCTGTGATGTTTACGACAGAAGTGGTTGCACTTACTGTGTGGTAAGCCTTTTCTAATTCTTGGCTTAGTACTTTCAATATTTCTTTATAGCAGCACTGGTACTAATAATAAAAACTGACTTCGAACGAGAGAGAGTAGACGGAGGTGTGTTCTGTCTTTTCATTACAAACCTGTATACCGTTGAATTTTCTTATTATCAAAAAGCGAGGGTTAAGATAGAACTTTTCTAAGTAGAAGAACGAAGTGTGGACTTAAAACAAACCATTTTAGATATACCCACAATTTCGATAATCCCCTGATATAGCAAACTTCAAGAAATACGTAACAAATCGTGTTACTACAAGGATACCTTCAACCCTCCACAAAAACTTTTAGCAAACGGAACAAAATCAATCACGTGTAAAGGGGGCTGATAAAAAGGATTACACTCCAAATGGATGTGTATCTCTTCAATTACTCAAGAACATAAGCATCGCGCTGAGTTTCCCCAGAACATTGTTTACTCAGTCATTATACAATACATAGAGGGGACGAACGAAAAGTAGAATCCAAGTAATATCCTGCTAACGACTTTGATAAATAACACATTGCTGTCGTCCCTCCCGCCTGTACCCAATAGGATTTATCAGTAACTCGAAATTACCCTCTTAACCACACATTTTCCATGCTACCATCGTCTTTGCCTTTTGTGTGTTTAAATTGTTAAAGAGGAAACGTTTTTATTTATTGATACAAAAATAGATACGAGTACGATGATACAAAGACAGAGACAACAGGTTTTCATTATGAAGGAAAAACTTTACATCAGCGCACAATATTGGCACATAGCCAGTGTCAAGTTAATAAGCATTATTGCCACTTATTCTGCAACTAAGTGTATTGCACAAGCATTGCTTCAATTCGAATACCGAATGCACATTGTATCCTTAAAGTGTAGAAGAAGACACGCATAAAAAAGTACCTTATCCAACTTAAGACAAGTGCTCCAATATAAGGGAGAAAAAAAAGTATATTAACGTCAAGTGGCTAAGCACACAGCAAATATTAAACTCAAATAAAACTTACCACCTCTCGGTTCCCTCTGCATGTCCAAGGACAAGTGTGCAAAATAGTGAGTATGCCGGAGAAGCATACACACTCGGTGCCAGTAGTTGGCAACGTACATTTAACAATGTTAACCCCTTTCCCCTTGATAGCAATTTGTTCACACATCCGATGGAGCTTCGGTCGAATGCTGGAATGGTGCTTCTTGTTCTAAATCTTGAACTATATACCTAGGTACGTGCTAGTGTGTGTTCATTAAATCTTAAGTTCCTGCAAGTTTTTCGTTCGATGAACATCGTATATTTTTTGTGGGGGAAGTTTTCCAGTAACTGACGATTGACGATTTTTCACTGAAGGAGAGAATTTCGAATAGAATTGGAAAAGAACACATAAAACAGTAAAGTCAGATCGTAAGGATTGTATTTCTTAGGAAGGGAGTAGTATATCAATCGATGTTTCGTTGTACAAGCTTTGATAAGTTGAAGGAGTGGTCTCTTAATTTTAACTTAAAATTAATGTGTGTGAAGCATGCGATTAGTGTCCCAAACCGAAAGTGATTTAGTGGTCTAAGGACAAATTGGTTTTTCTTTCTCCAGAATTTTCTTCGCGATTGCCCAGATGAAGAAAGTTTTTCTTCCTGAGAGCACCCATTCCAAAAACAAAACCTGAAGTTTTGAATTTTGAGGTTTCTTTTCGGTGCACGTGCTAATGCGCTGCAAGTTTTTTGCTTATAACAGTGCCATAGAAATAATTGGTTTATAATTACTATGGCAATCAGTTGATGAGTTAAGGCTTTTGTTGATCGTGAATGGTTTGCCTTAATCTGTCACCTTTCTCCAGTGAAAGTGTTCTTAGCTTGCACAAAACGTGGCAAGATGATAGCAGGGCTATTGTCATCCTGCTCTCTTACAGCCAGAAACTAAGGCGAAAAAGAAATAAAATAAATAATTAAGTCGTCTGTAAAAAAACTAAAATACATATGTATAAAATAATAAGAAAAATATGTAATATATTTAAGATTAGATTTTCTATACGGTATTTATTTCCACTATATCTACAGAATAGATTTTGTGAGGTAACGTACTTTAACATTCCGATTGGTATTCTCGTCAAGTGTACAAAGAGGGTAATTCTCTCTTATTTGCATCTGCACGCACTTCTCTTAAATATGGTTCCGCTACGCAGATGCCCTTGCTTTTTAAGTCTTCTTCTTTAAAATATAATTCAAGCTCGAAAGACGTGATGTTGAAAAGGAAGAAAAACTGACCTATAGGTTCAAAGTATTTTCTTCTTATTCCTAAATTGTAAGCCTTGAAAATAATCGTATTGCTTGCCATTTAGAAGAGATACTATTGTTAGACTTCGAGTTCTGTCAATCAGATGCTTGGTGCAGGTAGCCTACTTAGAGTTGTTTGTTAAATTCGCTGACAATGACTTTTTGTCAGGGCGTGACTATTAGTTAGACTACTATTCGCCTCCACATCAAGAGTAATTGTGCCTTACCCTACTGAATTTAGCTGTGCCGGGACTATTTTGCAAGCTTCATGAGAAATGTTCTCATAAGCTCTTTATCTGTACAAAAAGGTCTAGAAAGGCATTTCGCTCGATTTCTAGTGATCTATATCACTCGGTATGTAGTTGTGAAATAACAGTCCTTTAAGTTTCGATACAAGAACAGATTTCCGCCCTCGTAGCTGAAATTGTGGCCGATTAATAGTGCTTTGATAAAAGGCTTTTAAGTTACATTATAAAACATGGGCTGCCCGTTTTTTTAAAGTTCTTTTTATTACGGCACTGCCAACACTAAGAAGAAGAAGAAATGAATAGTCTTGTGCTTTCTGTACGATTGAATTCATTCTAAACCCAGAAAAATTAACAAGTGTTCTCCATAAGATTCCATAGTTATGTAGCTATTTCTTTTAATTAAGTTGATCGGACGTCTGTTTGTATACTGCAGCTGTCTAGTTCACAAATGTCAAATATGTTTGACGTACGACGCCATTTGCAAAAATTATAACATCTTCCGATAGAATGATTAATTTTGCGCCGCCTTGTACATACTTCTTGTATTTTTATCGAACACACTTGAAAAAAGCAAGCATCGTGTTACTATGCAACTTGAAGTACGTTACTTGCACGAGCGAGTCAAAAAATCCGCAGGATATGGAAAATTAAAAAAGATGTAGGCTTCAACACATTAGATATAGCCAGTGCACTCGGCTTCACACTGTTATACTGTGCTGAAAATGTCATTTACTGTCTCAATATAAGCGATTGTGTTTTCCTCTAAACACATTTATGTTGAAAATAATGATAACTATAAAATATTTCAAATTTGACAGATTTAAATTTAACTAAGTGAACCAATATACTCGTATGAAAGTTTTTGCTTTAGATTGGCTAAAGCCCAGAACACACATGATAGTGCACCTGAAGCCATAGACAATGCTCTACCCGTCGTATCAACGCGCTGATTTGTAGAAGATCGAGGACGACATCTATTTTTATCATACCGATATTCTCTGCTGAACAGATATTCGAATTTCTCCAGTTCTTGGCCTATCTCTTGTGGTGCCTGTCTGTTTGAATTGTGCAGCAAAACTTCGAATAATTTGCGAAGACAGCGCAGAATGATTATGAAGCAATTCACCTGAACTCACGCAATGTATAGACAGCCGAGGAATTATTACAATTTTTCCACTTTTATTGAGGGGCATACTTATTCATTTGTACGCCCAATAAATGTATGAGCAACCATCTTCGTTGGAACGATCACATATTCGAGGCCGCCAAAAGTGCTGCAAAATGTCTAGGATTCCTTAAGCGATGCAAGAAATATTTCAACCCGTCTGATCTGACCTCAATATATAAGGCATTCATCTGCCCAAAGATGGCATACAACGCCCACATCTGGTCTGGTGCACCCGAGACCGTTTTGCACATTCTAGATAGGGTCCAGAACTGCGCGATAAAACTAATAGGTGATTGTGAGCTCTATAGACTCACTAGAACATCATAGAAATGTCTCTTGTCTTTCCCTATTTTGTCGCTTTTTCCACAAAAAATGTTCCAACGAAATAGCCACTTGCATTCCTCCCCTTTAGAATTTCACCTGTAATACGCGTCACGCTTCGAATGCACATCAGTTCACCCTCAAGCCCAACATCGGACGTACTGTCAAATATAGAGATTCATTTATAAGCCGAACGACACGTATGTATGTATGTGGAATGATCTTCCAGACTCTGTATTTCCTCATCGGTACAACATTCAAACATTTAAAGCCAACGTGCACCGGTATCTCCTTTTTTACTCTTTCCCCTTTTTCCAAACGCCCGTGCCCTGAATAATCAGCATAAGGGTATTCATACACCCTTTGGTGTGCGCTAATTATGTAAAAAAAAAAAAGAAAAAATTCGGTGAGTCTATCGCATTCAGATGTTAAAATACTATTTACTTTGGATGATGAAGTTTTTTGGCATCTAGAACTTTCATCCATACTATTACCCTCAAAGACAATAGGCCACAAATGCACAATGCCTTGTCGTCACAAAAAAATTTAAAACCAACCAACCAACAACCAAATACCAAGAAATCATTAATACTTGTGATGCCATCAGGCCTGTATATCATCGGAATGCTGGATCAACTAAAAACAGCGGTTAGGCCAATTTCACGCTTGGCGACTACGTAAGCAAACGAAATTTTAGAATTTGGGGTTCTGAGAATCAAATTTTGTGGTGGTTGACAGGCCATATCATCCAAACGGGTGACATTTTGGTGCGTGTTGTTGACTGGCTGTGTGATTTTTTTGAAGAAAACATCGATGCGTGCGAAATGTGGTTCCAACAGGATGGGGATACGTGCCACACAACACAGACATTGTTGCACGAGAAGCTCCATTGACGTTTGATTTCGAGATTTGAGGACATGAATTTGTCACCAATATCCTGTGATCTGAATTCGTTTGGCTCCTTTTTGTGAGTCTAGATCGAATCTATGCACACAGTCCTTAAACGTTAGACCACTAACATCCATGAAGTTATGACCGCAATACCGCCGAAAATTTAGACAAAATTGGCAAAAACTCCTCTGGTGGCAATTTAGCCGATGCTATATTTCATACATTACGGTATAGTCCAAGGTTAAAAATAGTTAAGCAAATTATTAATGCTTTTAATACTTTTTATTTTTAAGTACAAAAGGAATAACTACATCATAAAATCTATTTATACTCCGCCATAAAAAACAGAACAGTTTGTGTCCTTTATTAACACTAACTGCCTGAGTACTCACAACATAAAAGAACCACACTAGCCACTGCATTGCACAATGCCATTATTTATAGCCAAACACCCATTACATAAACCCTGTCATCAATTGCTTTAAAACCTTTAACATGACTGGAAAATTTCACGGACCTATGTAGGAGCCTGGCATTCTCATTATATCGCATATGTATCTCTCAAAGTGCACTTGAATATCAGTTGCCACGATAAAAACACCCTCAACGCCATAATCTATTTTAAGTATTATCGCTTGATTGGTTGCGATAAAATAAAATCATTTGATTATAAATAAATGAGATATTTACGTCGTGTATGTGCATATGTATGTATTTTCTCAGGCACGTGATGCAAATTTAAATACTCTGAGATGCGTTAGGACACAATTATAAAGTTTACAGTATCTGCATTTAAATTTAGTATCGTTTGCCTTTTCTTTTCCTATTTATTGAACCGAAACTATTTAGCCGGCAATAGAAATTTCCCTATCTCTAAGAGAAATTTGAAATTCATGTCTACACATTTTCCGGGCTGCTCAGCGCGCAACCCTAAGACCGTAATAAACGGCCAAAATAGAATGAATTGAGGGGAGATAGAATGGGAAAATCTCGTTTTTTGCTAGTTAACAGTCTTCAAAAGGATATAACCAAAAAAAGCAAAAAAAAAAAAAGAAAATAGATGAGAGAAATAACCGCGCCACAATGCAGGTTGCCTTTGACGTTAGAAAGGATTCCAGCTAAAGCTTCGAAGATTCCCGCGGATAACCAGTCGAACCCCTTAACAGATAAACACTCTCGTTCTCTCTTCTGGTGCTTTCTTCGCGTGATAAGAAAGCAAGCTTTTTGAGTGAAAGCCTTCGGTTTAACTTCCCCTAAAGTAGAATCGTGAAACTTGTGTAAGCTTGGAAAGCATCTAAGAAAACCCAAGATCAGAACCACAAGGAACGCTCATTCGACCATAGATGGAGCTACACACATCCCAATAAAACTTAATAATTTAACAATTTAAACTTTGCTTTCTGGTATACTGGGTATACTGGGGTGAATTATCCAACTTTCCGCTCGATGAACTCATTTCTCTTTGCGGCAGTTGGCGAGTGAACTTTTTCTTATGTGACGTCATTGCGCATTGCGACATACAGCATGCGTTTTCATGGTTGATACAGAGGAAACTCGCTGCCACACAATAAACTTTTGAGTAATTTTCTCTTTGGCATTGTTTGCTTTTAATGTTCGTTTCCACATGGTTGTCCTTTGCTTGCCCTACGTACACACCTGGTGAATAAAGGATGTTGGGATGGGATGGGATGTTACAATTTATTTTTTTTTTCTCAGAATATCAGCATGCGGTTAACACGTTATACTTTATGCGCCCTTGTCGGTGTTTCACCTACATTTGATATAGAGGACTATGTCATTGCGAGTGAAAGTTTTTTTTTCGAATTCTCTGGCTGAATGTAGGAGACGAGTTTTTTGTGCACGTGCTTACATTGTACATTGAATGACTTTGCAGCCAGTAATAGAAACAAGCAAGTAGAAAAGATGGTGGATTAGGAAAACGACCTTGGACTGATCTGTTGGGTTGGGTTTTTGTAGGGTTATTCGATTGGAGTTGACTTTCTGAGAACTGTATTTTGGATTGCTTAGATTACGTTCGTACTTTTGCAGTTAAGTTTTGACACACAGTAACACGATTGGTGGGTTTGGCTAAGGATGCTTTTAGAATGCTCATTTTGAATTGTTAGCATTTTTTAACCAATGGCTTAGATAAACTGAGTTTATTGATTTCTTTGATTTATTTCTTAGAATTTGGGAATAACTTTGTTTGAAATTGATATAAATTGCTTTAATCCTTGATCCCGTATTAATAGAACAAGGTCAGTTTATACATAGTAAAATTAGTCGAGTAGATGCAATACCTAGATCCTTGGAACATTAAAAGATCTCATTCTGAAGACCATCTGGTATTTTCTTTTCTCTTCTCAACAAAACTTGTGTATTCTAAAATTTGTCTGGTATCCAGGGATCATGTAAAAAAAAGAATCTCGAAAAGAGAAAAAAAGACTTAATTTGAACTGGAGGTCTTAAAAAGATGCTAGAATACTTCAGGTAAAGCATTTTGAAGGCAAAAAGTATTTTGGGATGCGAAGAACTAGTGTTCGGGCGGTAATTTAAAAAATCACGAGTCAGCATCATTCCAATGTTTGTGTGTATTTCGAGTCTTTAAGAGAGTCTCAATAAAAGATTAGTAAGTAAGACCGCTCTCGATCGACTATGGCGATTACACTTCGGATCTCCGTCTTAAGCTCAGGAATTGTTTGTGAATTATTGCCATACATACACATGCGATTTCAGAGAACTCCCAACGAGCGAAGTCGCGTGGTGTCAAATCGTATGATCTCGTTGGCCAATTCTTATCCAAATTCCTTGATTATTATTACATTATTACATTATTACATGACCTGCATATTTTTCTTGCAACAACTGGCTGCTTCGCGCGATGTTTGGAAAATCGCACTGTCCTTCTGGAAACATAGTTTTTAAGATCAAAGTCAATCAATTTTGACGAAGAGAAATCAGTTACCATTGTTCTGTAAGGCAAACCATTCACTTTAACCGGATTTTGAAGAAGCATGGCCCATTCACTCCATCAGCTTAAAAACCGCTCCAAAAAATGCTTTCGGAGAATGCATTTGCATCTGTTCACTATCGGGTTATCTTCCCTCTAAAGTCGCTAAATTTGCTTATTTAGGTAGACATTGAAAATGTGCCGCATCGATTTTTTTTTTAAATTTGCACGCACTCAAGGGGTTGTGACTAAGATTTTACATGTTTTTTCACACGGTGCGGGCATCGGAAATGTAGATAGAGAGAGAGAGATAGATTGGTGTAGTGGTTTGAAACTCAGATGTGTTAGGTTTCACATTAGCTCCAGGGGTGACGTCCAGATAACTGGGGAGATTTGTTGTCATTATTTTTTTGTCTTCGCTTTTGATTCACAGTATTTTTTTCGCAGTCCACCTGATGTCATTAGCATATCAATCATCAACAGAGCGATCAATTTCTCCAGCCATATGACAAATCTATTACCAGTGTTATGCCTTCGCAGTAGTGTTGTCATAAGCTTTCTCAATTGATCGGACTGCTTCTTATCATATAATGCTTACTGACATCAGGCATTGAACCGTACACCATCAGCTCGACAAACGATGACGCTACCACTACGATAAGGACGATATCCTTAGAAAAGCTATTTATACGTGTTCGCTAGCTGATGTTTTTTTTTTAATTCGCGTCAATTCACTAGTGTCCGTCCGTACCAAATATCTCAGCGGGACATTGTGTGCAAAATTTAGAAAATGATTAGCATTGGCAAGGTCTCCCAAAGGAAGGCTATTTGCCTCAATTGTTAACGACAATCCCATTACCAGCTTTTAAAAGTTGGAAAAAACATAACTATGACTGTATTTATGCATATATCGTTCGCGCATTAGTTTGTGTCAATCTCCAGCTATTCTCCTTTAAATTGTTTGCTAGCAGGATTAAAACTGCACATGTATAAACTTTTAAGAGCATAGTGTGAATGAAAACCTGATTGAAAATAAGTCTATTAGCTCCTGATTCCCAAGAAATTAAGGGAAAAAGTTTCGAAGTGCTCCGGGTATTCAGTTACTCCTGAAATAAGCTTCGGTACAATTGGCTATTACACTAGCATTCTTATATTGATTTCTAATCCTTAATATAAAAATATTTGGCACAACAGACTGCATGGGGTTCAGGGCCTGACTTCCAGCATAAGACAGCACGATTTATTTTCTTACACCTCCGTATGATCTAATAGATTTTTTTTTTTGATTTATGAATCCCACTTCTGATATGTTAGCGTACTACAACAACTAATTTCGCGAGAGTTCCGCAGCGCACACTGAGAACTTAAGTAGGCATCCTATTTGGATGAGTATTAAAATTGAACTGAATAATATCAACAAAAAAAAACTTTTAATATCCGAGCTGTATTATACGGGATCAATATTGAGGCAAATTAAATATCTGAAGGGATTTAATACAGTTTTGCTTGAATTTTGACAACTTAAGTGTCTGGTGTAAGTAAGAATTTAGGTTTGAATCTATGGGCCTGTATCTTTTTATAAATAAAAAATAAATAAAGTGAGATCACAGTGATACGAATTTTTTACCATTTAGTTAGTGGATAATAGACATGTCTCAGGTTTTGGTTGGATTAAAAGCGTATTTAGTAACTCAACACATGTGTCTTTGGGTGAAGACGTGGACCTGGTTGTGGGCACCTTAGTTAAGTAATTAGTGCGTTGGACTACTGAGCGCGAGGATCGAGGTTAAATCGCAGACTTTCGGATATGACTATAAATTGTAGACCCTTCAATCTGTACGAAAAATATAACACGTACAAGACGAATGGTTGCGAGAACACAGGCCCTGGACAACAGGTCTGTTGCGCCAAATATTTTTTTTTACATTTTACACTTAAGCTAATATTTTGTACCCTTCGCTCGGAACAAACACATCCCAGTCTTAGTTCCAATTACAATCTTTAAGGAAGGACTTCAAGGACATCTTTAAAATTTGCTTTAAATATCTGTATATGATTTTTTGTATCCAGTGCGAATTTTTATTTCTGTGTCGAGTTCTTACATAAATAAGATGTGCATATGTACATATGTTTGTGAGATTGTTCAAGCTTGTGTCTACATATAAATATTTGCATTATAACGATATTTCATATACTAATCAATTTATTTCCTCTCTGTTTCTTTTCAGGTAAGTTTGACAAAATTGAATAGAATTGGACTTCGAAAAGTGTTAGTATTATTCTTAAATTGGCATTATTCCTCAAACAGGTATTATACTTTTCTCATAGTGTATAAAACTTATTTGATTTCTAAATACTGATACGTTAGTTTGAATTTATCTTACTGAAAACACAAGCAATTGCATACTCCTAATTGAAAAGTGGATGGGCTTGACATTAAGAAATGACTATATTGCATATTGATGAACATATTATGTAATGTAATATTCTTATTTCACATCTCTTTAAAAAATTATGGTAGATACCAAGCCCAAGGTGCATCTTTTCTTCTCGAAGATTCTTGGAGAAGAAGATAATAATTCCTTTCGATCGAGTTGTATACTATCTCAAAAGTGAACTAAATTATTTATCTTGATCGTATCATCACCTGTTGCACGTTAAAAACATACCATAGCTTGCTAAATACGACACAGACTTAGTTATTCATGCATTGGTAGAACTAGACTCTCAGTCAGTAACCACTCATTACTAAGTATTAATAAATTCGCATGTAGGACCCCATGCAAGGAGTTTAATTACCAGTCATAAAAAAAAACTTAAAATAGAATGTAATACAAACTGAATGTTAATGATTTTCACATAAGCCTTTAATGCATACAAAAAAAATATAAACAAAGGTAACGATTCTATTTTTTTGCGCCTTAGTTAAACAAAACAAATTTAATTATTTTCAGTTACATATTAACTTTAAAAATTGCTGCGATTTTCTTTTTCTTTTGTAAAAAAAAATATTTTTTTCTAAGGCTCTACACTAAGCTAATACGGTTGGGCTATGGTTGCCGGATAGGATTTTTGCATAACTTTCAACCGGATGTGGATTGCATTGCCTTGTGATATTAATGGCCTTTTTGCTCGCAATAAATAATTGACTTCAACATATCCCCCAAAGTAATGAGGTTTATCGCCTCTTATGGATATAATTTTTATAAATCTCAATTTTATCAGGAATGGTATATTTTATCATTGAATAGTCCTTGGCGCTTTTGCATAGACCTTCCCCTTTAAACATTAAATAAGGGCGTTAGTATGACTTATTTCTGAAGAAATATCTACCAATTTTGGATGAAAGAAAAAAGAAAATAATGTTTATGTGTTTGTCGAAAACCAGTTCCAATTTCAAAAATAAACTAGTTTTGCTATATTTCTGGAATGATATGTTCCTATACTCGTATTTTCCTGAACTTATTGAAACTGTTGTTAACGTTGTGGAATTGATAAGATGAAAAATGGATGAGGAAGCTTACTCCCTCATACGAGTGAGCGGACACCGACGGTGTCCGGTTATGAGAAAACAAACAAAAGGACATTTAAACGATAGGTTCTTTGAAATCTGTCCGGTTATGAGGGGTGTCCGTAATGAGGGAGTACACTGTAGTTGTTTGCCTTCCAAACCTCAGTTATTGTCTTAAATTTTATTTAATTGATTGTTTCAACCTGTTTTCCTTGTGAACAAGTATAACACTTCAATATACATATTGAAGCAAAATTGTTTTTTTTTTCTACTTTACTTGTGACCTTAAATGGGTTCTTTCGCAGTTTAAACTCTAAAAAAAAACCGGTTCACTGAACATCAAAAAGAGGAAGTAGCACAGTACTTTTTAAAGAAATGTTCCTAGTGTTGATTTGTGAGATTTGCTACAAAGCTATATTTTGCTCCAGAACTAGCTATTGAGGACAATATCTACACAAGTCAAGCCTTTTCAGCCCTGATTAACTCAAACGATGTTTCCATTTAGCTTCCCGTAGTCTGCATAGTGCGGGCTTCACATATGCGTCTAAGCCCCTAAATTTCTTTAATCTCAGCTTTAAAATTTCCAAAAATTGTACAAAATATTCTAAAAATTCCGCGATTACACCGAATAATTAATAGTAAATGGGAAGCCATCTGTTGGTTTCTTTTGAAGTGCGCCTTATTTCAACGCCGGTAACACTAACAAAAATGTTTGGGTGGATAATCTCTTGGGAAAATGCTGATTATCGCTAAATTAATAACTTAACCATCCTGAATTTAGCTTGATTTCAGAAATTTATTTATCATTTAACATTCGGTTAACACAAATCAGTGGATCCGCAAAGACTTAAAATATTTTGACCGACACTCAGTGATTAAAAAGCTTAGTTAAAAAATTTTGTATACAAATTTGGATTCTGTCCCTATCAAGGAGATATGTACATATGTATGTGCGCTACGCTTAACTTTCACTTAAATGTGTCAACCTAAATATTGAACTTAATTTGTCAATAGATTCCGGTACTGGGTGAATCACAGCAGAGCCGGCACACACAAATTTGTCTCTTGTCTGCAGTTAATTTCCTCTTAATAATTAATTTGTGCACATGCTCAGATCCGCAAAAGCTAAAAAGTCAAAACCTAAAGTAAGAGAGTCAACACAGCTCTGAACTTTTTTGTGCAGTCACGATTCACGAAACCATTGAGCTTTTAACCCACCCTCCTCTTAACTTAGCCACGTAGTTGTTGCTGTATAACAGTATACTGAGAACAAGTATCTCTTGGGGTGCTTCTTTGTTTCGAGGTTATTGTGTCACAATTTACGTCATCGATGAAGAAATTATGCCAAACCGCTGTCAAAATATTTATAGGAAAAAAAAATCACTTAAGCTAAGAGAGGGATACATGGAGAAGAGAATACACAAAGTATCTATGTGTATATAAAAAAATAAAACAAATAAAAAAATATACAGTTTCTTAGAAAAAATAAATATAAAACCCACAACCCGATGTATCTTGGTTTTAAACAATTTCAAGGAACTGTACGCCATAGACGTCTGTGGGCAATCCCGTGAATAAATGTACGTTCTTACTGCAGCAACTTGTCATTTGACATCTTTGCACTGTATAAGCTTGCATCGTAGATAAAACAGCAACAAAAGCAATGACTCCAAACATGTGCGGAGGAAACGACGAACTTGTTAAGAATCGCACTGCAAGAGACAAACAGAAGGAAGCAAAAAAGAAAAGGCCGAACTAAGGAAAAAACAACAGAGAAGGAAACCAGAGGAAAATTGGGGGAAAATTTATGATTGCACATTGCGGGAAACGAGAGCCTGCATTCAGTGCCGCAAGATAGCGAAGGAAAAGGTCAAAGCCATATTATGGATTTTCTTTTTGTGTTAAGCTCCTCGCTACAGTGCATATAAAGTTAGCTTGCACACATAAGAGTAGGTAACGAGTGTAGTTAGCGTGCATATGTACATACCTATGTATGTATGTGCAGACTGTTTTTTTGTTTTTTTTTTGGAGAATCTATTTTTGTATTGCATGTGAAATATAGAATGAAAAATGATTTTTTTTTGTTCATTGTTTGTTTCCTGAAAGAACAGATTGAACTTTATGCACAATGCTGAAGTAATACTCCCTTGGGGTGAATGTACTTCTGTTACTGATGCCCATGGGGTTACTTGGTATTCTCGTTCTTCCATTCCTCTTGCGGATTCAAGGTCGTTGGACGAATTGGAATTCATAATTGTACTGAGAATATTGTCTTCCAAGATATTGATCAGTTTTTTCGATTTTGTTTATTTATTTCCACCAAGTTCTAGCCTAAAGTGTAATATACTGTCTTGAGTATACTGCGCCAATTGTGCATGTTTTGTCATCTTAAGAAAATCGTGGCGATCAGCAGTCTATATTCTATTGTGACATCGTAACTTTTGATCATAACAGAATGTAAATTTAAAAAAATAAATTTAAAGAAGAAACGAATTAATTATCAATTATACTCTATCTATTGGGGCCCGACGTTGAGCGCCAATTTGTTAAACAGTGTGCCATTCTCTCTGCGGGATGAGGTTAACGAAGCAAAGGATAAATCAAAATAAACCATGGTTAACCAATCAATCTTGTATCGAAGGCAGTAATAAGACTTATTGAAGCTAAGCAAAATGAAAGGATTCGGGAAATTATTGCAAGAATAAATTTATGGAGTAAGAGAAAGGTGAAAAACCGGATAATGCAAAAGTCCACAGAGGATAGGTGCATTGGACTTTACTAAACAATGAGTTATGTATGTCCTGTCTAAGTATATGGGTCATATCTTGACAATCTGATTTTAAACTCATGATCCACCTAACAGAATTATAAAATCACATGTATCTTGTATAAACTAAGATTGGCCGACCGAATCGAGTTCTATTTGTGAATTTATGACCCAGAAGTTATAAATATAAAGCAATGGGAGAAATAAAGCGGATTGGAGTGATGCAATAATTAACTTTTAAATGTCTAATTGTGACTCACTTCTTTTATAAAATTGTGAAAATGTGGCATTATAAATAATTGGAATGTGAAGCTATTGGGTCAAGCTATGATCCGAATAGGTGAGTCATAAGTCCATTATGAATCCATGACGTATGGCCTTATATTCCTGAGCCACACTGCAAGAGTTATTTTATCAGAAACTGCATGATGCAAATCGGGCGGGCGCCGAGTTTCGGTGATTAGTGTGTTGGAGCGGGAGGTTCGAGATTCGAATCCTAGTTTCCTAGTATTTTCCCGGTCCCGCCTCTCAAAAAGGCCTGACGAACATCCGAAGTAATAAATATCATGAGAAAGCTTCTCGATTCAAAACAAAAACCTTTCAGATATCTCTCTAATTGTAGATCCCTTCCATATGCGCGAAAAAACATAGCATGCACAACAAGAATGGTCGCGAAAAGCTAAATCGTGGACCACGTACGGTCCTCTAAATGAGTTGCTGCGCCCATCAGGCTAAGTTAGAGAATATGCAGTCCCATGACGTCAGGGAATCACGTGACGACTTCAGTGTCGAGTATACGTTTGTGAGTTTTTTTAGAATACACTTCACTACCACGCGACGCCAGTATCAAGTATATTCCAAATCTTATTTTGGTTTTAAAAAGGACCATACTATGTGATAACGTCCACTTGAATCACCATAAAGTGTTATACTGCTTTTATACTGCACACTAACAGACAAACACTATGTACTCCTATAACAAATCTGTTTTACTTGTACATATATATACGTGAGGATAATAGCTGTCCTTAGCTTCAAACTTTTCAAACAGCGTGGTGTATCTAAAAGTATATTCCATCATTATGCCAAATATTTATCTTCGAAGAATGGTTTGTTCTCCATCTTTTGTTAGAAATACTCGATGTTGACGGATGGTATAGCATTAACACTTTTAAATTAAACATTCATCAGAAGATAAAGTATATAAATGATGGATGTAGTATATGTATTTTGTAAACTGCATCCAACTGACCAAGGTGTCATTAGAACATGAATGAGCGTCGCTGTTTGAAGAAAAGTTTCAAAAAATTTATCTAAAAATAAGTTTTTGGTGATAAATATGGAAACTACATATGTGTGTAGATTCATGTAATGCAAATAATATACATGTATCAAACAATGATTCACATCAGAAATAAGGTGTACATTGAGAAGCGGCGAAGGGGCCTCTAAGAGGATGTAGACTGTTTTGCTCACGACCGCCGCCCATAAAATGCGGGCTGATTATAGTCGCTTCCGTGTAAAATCCAAAAATTTATGGGGAAGATTATACAGACATTGAGATGAGCGCTATATTCAATGTTATATTGTACAACAATTTTATGTGGAATGGAAGCGCTCAATGGTGGCCCAGAGGGGCATATATTTGAGAGCTCGCACAGAGTTAATCATTGCTTTTTCTGTTTTTTCACATCAATACAATGAAGAGACCCCAGTGCGGGGTCTAATAGTTCAAATTATTGATGCTTTACCATTATCACAAAAAGTTAAGTTAGACCAAAGGGGACTTAGTTGGCACTGCAAGGTTAGTTTATCCAATTTAGCAATCCAGTTCCTTTTGATCTTAATATTCTACTTCTTTCGTTGTGACGCTGTAGTTTAGTGGCTACTGTACCTGAAGTTTGCAAGTTCGAATCCTAAGGACCTAGTTTCTCGTGACCATTTTGTGTTTGTTGTGTGTGCCTCATTTTTTTTCAAACGAAGCCATATCCGAAGCGTGAATTGGAATGCAGTTGACACTGCGACCCGCATCTGTAATCTATTGAACTCTTTTGATACGGCTAGCATATGATCAGATTAAGGTATGCACGTATTTTGGAGCGCGGATCAGCAAGTTGCTAATGAATTTTTATTCATCCTTCACAGACCCCTCCGTAGACAATTGAAGATATTTGGCTCAGGTGCAGGTATCAGTTGTATGATCTGAGACAACTCAAAACTGCAGTACACGAAAAATCTTCTGAATAAAACATTTGCATTTTCATTGCCAAGCATTACAATAAAGTTTCAGTAGTGAATGAATTACTAAATGCCAAGTTTTATACCCGAAGGTAAATGTATCTCTTTTGGTTTAATTACACGACGTTGGTTTACAGTACCATAGTAAATTTGAACACATGCCAGGGCATTAAACAACCAGACACTTTTTTCAGCTGCACTTATTTTAATTCAAATTAATTAAAATAATCTGCACTTTAACGCAACAGATCCGTTTGCATTAAAATTTATCAAATATCTCGAATCGTCAAATGAGTGCCATTGAAAGAGAAAGTGGGGTAGGTATGTGAATGCTATTCTGAACGGTCACTGCCACTCTAGAGAACACCCTGCTGGTAGATACAAATTAAAAACAATCTGATGCGATAGACACGAACAAAAAAAAAATGGGGAAAATACATTCTGATCTAGACGCATTCCGGCAGTATGTGGGCGTCTGCGGGTAGGTGGCAGAACTGAGCGTTAATGTCACAACAAATGCAATGCTCGTTGAGTATATTTTTTTTTTCACAGTATTTTTTTTACTTGTGTATCTACATATTTACGTATTCTTCGAGCATTCAATTAGTCTCATGCTGGTGTGAGATTATTTTTAGTATCTCGTGCGTCTGATATTTCCGTCTCCTCCATATTCCCGAAAATCGAGTATCAATGTTCTAAGTTCTCGGCTCTCAGTTCACGGACAGAATTCAATATTTTGCTTTTGATTTTTCCCAAAACAATTTTTTTTTTTCAAAATAATGCCTAAAAATATTCTGTAAAAAGTGTTTATAATTTTTATTAATTAGCAATACAGATCCTTATAAGATTTCTCTCTAAGTTTGCTTACACAAAATGCCTTGGGTATGCTTTTTTATTGCTTTCGCCACACAGCCAGGCAGATAATGGAAAAGAGATACATACATAAAAAAAGATACAGGTTTTTGGTTAGCGGCGATTAGCACAAAGAAAAATGTTTGCATTTTTGGCATTTGGCATGCATCCAGATATGTATACAGTATATAGAGAATAATATATCCTAGGAGCTATTATACAAAGGGAAAGTGGGCATTCTATTGAAGTTCAAAAATACTAACAGCAATTGCCTTTTCTCACACAATCAAATGTAAGAGATACTAAGATATGTCATAGATGAATGTAAGGGTCATTAAATTTGAGTTGGCAACGTCAAATTGACATCAAAGAAGTATTTTCTTTCTGTTGATACATCTCTCTGATGAGATACATTTATACTTAGATATAAATGAGGCATATTTTCATTAACGCCAACGATAGGCCCAACAGGAGAAGAATTAATTTTACATTCGTATCTAAAAACATATTAAGCATTGAAGAAGTGGAGAAAATATACATTTCGATCGATTTTCAATGTCTGACGGGAGGTTTTAGATAGTTTGATAGAAATTCTTTCCGGGAATAAATAAAAATTAAATTGTTTCATTGTAGTACTGCGATACCTTTTGCTGTAGATAGATACTTGTTTCAATTTAGAAGCAGCTGCAGTTACAATTTTAGAAAATTTTTAACAATTTTATCTATTGAATATATAAGAAATTTATTTTGGTTCAAATTAATTGAAATAACATTAACGATTATTTTACTTATCTGCAAATAATTAGTTAACTGAGTCGGTAAGAACCATTGAATGTAAATTTCTGAGACTTTGATTTGCGACTCAATATGGTCTATGGCTATTAGAATCCACCACTATAATCGTTTAATCTATGAATGGTACTACTTCCCAGATAGTTTCATAGTTAGCTCAATGCAAAATACAAACAGATCATCTTGGAGTGAATGTAATAGTATGACCTGAATTTGCAGTCAGTACGACAGTATTAGAACGTATTGTAAAAGAAAATTAACACAGTTACAACCAGCATACAAAGTGTTTAATGCGTTATAATTTGCATGACGTGCATCTTGACCACGCACATATAATTTTCAAGTGATTAGAAAAAAGTTCACAACCTCAATCGGTACGAAAATATCTTGAGAGAACTTCGCAAAAGAATGGAAAACGCTTTAACTACTTAATGAAGTGCAAAAATTGATGGGCGATGGGCTTATCTAGAAAATACAATCAATGATGAATAAGTATTTTATTATTGACTAATATTTTAAAACGCACCGATAATTTAACTGGCCTCCATCTACATCATGGGTCTTTATATAACGCTGTTAGCTTAAGTAAGCATTGCTGACAATAGAGAGTTTTCCATATCTTGAAAGTGTCATCAGAAAAACAATGCTGACTTCAGAAAATTGTACAACTGACTCAACCTTGTATGTTAACCATTAGCAGGAATTGAAAGAAATCGCCATTCAACTAGAGATGAGGCAATGAGTTAGTGAAACTCTTTACAAGGGTCATAGTTCTATAACCAATTAATCAATTAAAGCATAGCTGAATCAGCCATGATGAATAAATAGATGGGCAAGAACTGCTAAATAAGAGCTACTTAAGTGTAAGCTTAGTGGACGCCCTGAATTAAGCAACATCTTAGGAAACTGCGAGTGGTCTGCAGATTTTGCAGTAAACTCTGGGACTAATCCGCAAAAAAGTATCTCATCGGCTAGAACTCAAAGTCGAGCACAATTGATCTGCAAGGACGCAGTGCTTCTACTCCAAAGTGCAGTGCACTTACAAAAATCAATGTACAATCTTGTTTTTAGAGTGTTTAGAGTCGATCGCTTCCACGGCTTAAAACATTGGTTCTGGTAGGAAAATTCGATTTTCGTTTTTCCATATGCCACTCCAAGTCACAAGAATTTAAGGAAACTGATGGGCCATAGGACTCGCAACTAAAGTGCTTAATTTGCATGTACCCATCTACATTGCCTCGCTGTAAAGTTCGTATAACACTGGGGTTTCTCTTCCTGTATAATGCATTGTTCTCATATTTAAATAAGTTCCTTACTTACTCCCGAACTTGCTAAAAATATGTAAACGTATTTTAATAAAATTTGGTATGAAAGTTTAGCTCATGCTCCAAGTTCCGTACAAAACTTATCCAAATCGGATAGATAAGATCGTAATAAAAATCGGTATTTAATTTAAGTCAACTATGTACGTCAACTCCAAAAAGTGTATATCCTTACAAATGATTGATATCAACAGCGAAGTCGTTCATCTGTCCGTATGGAAATACTTTAAGGGATAAAAAGATAAAAACCTTACTTCAAATCCCCCTACAAATATACTTACAACATTTTAACTAGAATTTACGTTGACGTTTGAGCTGTATTTCTTATGTTTTATCAGAATTGAAGATAGAAAATTATAAATTGTCTCAACCTTTTTCCGAATGGCTTCAAAATGGTTTTTCTTCTCAAATCAATTCAAAGTAGGACAAGTAGTAGGACAGCATTTTCTTTCAATCAGATGTTATATATTACCTGTCCTATTTTCTTTGAACACATTGTAGACCTAAGGAACAACGATATTATATGATATGATTCAGATTGTTACTTTTGAGTACGTTTTGAGTAACAATTTGAATTTTTTAAACAAATTTGGAAATCATTATATGTACCTTAATTCAGCTACACAAATCCTTAATTTCGAATTTATTTATTTATGTATTCACTTAAAATAAAAAAAGTAAGAGATTTATACTTGTAAATTACGTGTTCTTATTTGCTATCTAAAAGCAAGTTCTTTCAAGGGCTCTGTAGACCTTTTAAATATTACAAATAGCAAATAAAGAAAAAAGGTATTAAGATTCGTGCTTTTTAGTAGATATCCTTACTTTAGAAAAATATGTCACCCAAATCGTACAGATTAAAAAAACTGGAACCGTCAGAGAAACAAGGAATTCATTTATTAACTAACTTAGGAGTTACTGAGTCTGATGACAGCAAAAGAACAACTAACTACTAAAAGAAACTACAATGAATAATTATGCAAAGTGAGAGAGTTGACAGTAACAATAATTCAGCTACTCGTACTCATGTAAATTCAATATTTGCATGTATGTGAATGCTAAGACTTTAACATAATGATAATTAATAATAGGGGTAGTAATAGTTTGTAGGGGATATAGTAATTGTATCGGTCTTCTTAAAATGGAACCACTGGCCAGACGTATCTCGCATGCTCGTACCTTTCAATCTCTTCCCGGAAAAGTCTTTTCGACAACCGCTAGATGCCAAAGCGTTCGAGGCAGCGACCAATCTTCCAACAGCACTACATCTCCGACTCGTATCCTGGAACTCAATGGATTTCTGACATGATGTAAAGATCGTAGTTGTTGGAGGTTCTCCTTAAACCATCGCTTCTTGAAAATAGCTAAAAAACGTAGACGCTCCTTCCATTGTTTTCTCAGTTCCTTCCCTGAAAGTTGCTCGCATGACGGTTCAGCTGAAACTTCGCTTGCATTATTAATAAAATTCAATCCTGGTTACTCTTATGAGGGACTTATCTTATCAACCTCACTTCGTCGTAGAATGTCTCAGCCAAAACTTTGATATTTACAAATGCAAATATTTGGAACAACCGTTCGTATGTGGTCCAGGACCTAATTTCTCGAGACCGTTCGTGTTTTGGGTGTTATATTTTTTCGCAACAATGGAAGGGAGCCATTTTGATATATTTCGTATCCTTTCAACACAACGTGTTCTGTGAAAACTTAAACCTTTGGCGCCGCTCTTGATGTGCGTTTTTTGTAGACTATTCCGTCACTCATCTATTTCTGTACTTAAATAGCTGTTATAAAAATCTTAAGTAATAATTATCACACCAATAAAAACTTCCATCAATTTAATCGCCGGTAATTATATATTTTAATTTTAAATCTTTTTTTATTTATTAAAAAACACAAAGCGTCATTATTACTAAAAGTGCCTTTCGATGTTGTTTCTGTTTTCCTTTTTTCTTTTCTTTCAAGTTTTCTTGTTAAAAATGGAAAGTAAACATTTAAACAAAATAATGCGGCAGACGCATGAATATATTATTTTTTTCCTCTCAAGTTTATATATGTAGATGTTTTCAAAAATCGGAAAACTCAACGTGTAGCACTCTGCATGTGTAAGTATCCAAAGTATTTTGAACCGGTCAGGTCTTTTTAACAGCGCGGCATAACAATGTGATGATGAGAAAACTTACTCACAATCAGCCTGAGGGGATGTTTATTCGAAAATGTTCAGTTTTTCTTTCCTAGTTCGCCGATCGGGTAAAACGTACGCAAAAAGCATTACTAGCAGAAAAAAAAAGAAAAACGTTTTTCTTTTCGCCTCATTTTCTCGGGAAAATGCAAATTTTCTTAGTGATGCTTAAATATTATACTTAACGTAAAATTGTTTATGTATTATCTTCGAAAAAATGTGAAAAATTGACATTGCTGTCATTACGTTGGTGTTGCAAAATTATGTGACAAGTTGTTGTGCAATGTGTTCTTTTAATTGAAAAGAAATACCTTTTTATATATTGAAAGTTAAAAAAAAAATTTAATAAATACAAGTTTGGATAAAAATCATATGAAAATAATTCATCCCCAAATGGAATGCATGCATGGCATACATCTCAGCGCAAGGTGGCTTTACGAAAGCTATTAGGTAATGTACACTTTATGTTGTACACTTCAAATAGGTTTACATATGTTTTTTTTTCGTTTAAATAAATATTTGTTTGTATATAACTATAAATGTGGTGAATTTCGCTGGTACAATCTGCTTTATCTGTTTCTGGAAAACAAGTACCACTTTATTTGTGTTAAAAAACAAAAAAAACAAAAACAAAAACAAATATTTTTGAAATTCTCGAATGAAGTATCTGCACCGACAGAATTTATTAACTTCTAAATGGTGTGCCATAAACCAGACTCGAAATGGTATTGCAAAAAAAAAAAAGAAAGAAATGAATATTAGAACAATATGTAATTGTTGCTTTGGAAAAATCTATTAAACGGTTAATACAATTGACCTTCAAGGAAAGATCGCTGGTGTACTTGGAAGTTTTTTTGCTTCAAATATTGTGGCGGGTATTGTTTATATAAACATTTTTCAAAATTTTAATGGCTTTAATAACAAATAGAGATGGTGTGCAAAGTATTTTGGTAATTAAACACGTGCTAATGAGTTTTCTTATTGGAAATCTCTTTTTGGAAATTATAAGACGCTTTCGTGCATATATGTTTAAATTTTTTAATCATTAAGTGCGTATATATGTATTTCGTACGGTTAACTTATTGTTATAAACAATATTCGTGCAGTATTTAGAGACTATTAAATATTCAAGTACGGTATTGTGGTCTTTGAAAAGTGTTTTTACTTCAATACCAAAAGATCTTAAATTTAACAAATATACATAAGTATATAATAATATCGAAAATGCCCTGGTCTGGAGAGATGTGTATTTCTTTCTTGAATGACATTTTTAAGTTAATAAGGTAAAATGTAAATATTGGTGCAAATTAATTTAAGTTCGCGATATTTATATTCAAAAAATGTAAGCTTGTAATATTTTATAATGTGTTGGGAAGAGTGTTTATAAGAGTGTACAAATATAAATACCAATGAAATCGGATTTTAAAATTTACTAGAAATTCCTTCGTTACTTAATGATTTTGTGGTTAGACTATTTCCTACAAGTTTTCGCTTTTAGATTTGTGTTTTTTTCCATTCTTTGACATTTTTATGATGTACCAGCTTTTATAGATAAAAGAAAGGAATTTTTCTTGGCTGGTCCACGTGATAAAAAAAAACGATTTTATGAGAAGACAAGATTTTGCACAATTCAATAGGTGAATTCACTGGACGATAGTTTTAAAAAGAATTAAAAAAGCCAGTCTGATGATCGAGTACCATCCTTTCCCTCCTAAAGGTTAGTTTGGTGAGTTTCAATGCGCGGAAGGAATGTACTGCCACTGTTGTCACTGCAGTAAACGTCCCGTCTTTCATTGTACTGGTAGAAAACAATTGATGTAGCTACAGGGATATTGAGGGACCCTTGGGCGTGTCTGTGACCCGAATGGAAACAATTCTCTATGACCATGCGGTGATTATAACAATTTATGCTCAGTGGACAATGCACAATTCGACGAATGTCGAAGAGATAGCGCGAGGGGGTGTAAAAAATGACCAGGTGAACGAAAGATAGATACACTATCACACGCCGCTAAACTACCGAGTTTCCTACCGGTTTAAATGTGGATTTGCTGACTCATCCGCTTTAAAATCAGAACATAGCACCTTGTGACTTATTTTTTTACTCCTCATGCACAAATTGACATTTAGCATCTTTCAAATGCACAAAGAAAAACAGTGCGTAAAAGTGGTTAATAGAAACAGGAATATGAATTTTAGTATCCACAGTGTTATAAAATAGCATTGAGTAAACGATATTTTTTATAGCTTTGTACAATATTTGAGACTCTGGCAACCAAGTTAAAAGCCTTCGATTTCGATAGTTAGTTATTTCTTGTAGAACCCACCATTGAAAGATTTTTATTTCCTTTAATTAAGTGCTTAAGCTGTTTTTTTTTAGAAAATTGTGAAGAATTCCAGTTGATTTTTTGAAAAATTTGAAATTCTATGATAATAATTTCAATATTTCAGCAGTGGCAACAATTTTTTAAGAGCCGTTTGCACGGTTGTTCGTTCTAAAAATCAATTTTCGAAAGTGGTTTTTGTTGAAAAATCAAATCCCAGTGTACTCAGAGTTGAATTTGGGCTAATGTACTAGAAGGCAGGAAGGTCCTTGTATGTAGCAGTTGAAGGATATATATTTTATGTATTTGTTCCTGTTTTATACTTAGCCGGTGTGGTCTAATAAACTAAAATAATTTAGACCGTTTCCTGAAGTAAGAAGTGCTGCACCCTTTTTTAAAGACAATTCGGTCTTTGATTGGACAGCAGACTGTAGGAGTATTATCATTTAATACCAATTCCTGTAAAGGGTGTATATTCATCTAATGTTGCGTCTTAGGTTGACTAATTGCCGTCTAATGTCGTTGATTTCGAGGATTTGCTCACATTCTCTTAGTCAGCAGTAGCGGTACGGTACTCATTTTGAAGCTACAAAGAAAGTTCAAATATACATATACGCGTTTGAAGCAGTGGTGGAGTATATCTGTAATTTCTAGCGGACGTGAATTGCATTAAAATCGCCAATACTTTGTTTTAAAAGTCCCTGGCCGGCAAATAAAGTGCCCACATGTCGAGCGAAAAAGTAAATAAAAACGTTCAGAAAGATCCTCAGGCTATGTTTATCACTCACGCCGTGATCCGATTAGAAGTAAACAAATTTATAACACTACCTCCTCATTAAATATACCCACGAGCATAATAAAACTCAACATCATCAACATACATACTTCCATTACCACTGATAGATATCACTTAATCACGTTTCTTCTATTAGCTAACACCCTCAGACTATTCTGCAGGTATTTGGCATAATCTCAAATCACCACGTGTAGTCTTCAGTCGCATTAACGCCTGCTCGGTGTAAAAATCGAACAGTCAATAATAAAAAATCAACCAAAATGCAATAGTAATGAAAATGAAAAGAAAAAAAAAAACCGGAAAAACTTAGAATTTCAAATGCTTTTACAGCTTTCCACGAGCCATGCCTTATGCAATTGAAAAACTTTTCATTGACTGAAAGAATGAAATAAGTAAGCTAATGCTTGTTGCAACTTTTGCGACTTTTTTTTTGTAATGCATTTCTTTTTTTTACAACCCTTTGCGCCCGCCCATACATCATAATCGCCTTTCCAACAAATGGAAGACGGAAAATTAAATTAAAAAAGTTCACCAACGAATTGATTGCGCTCAGGCTTTTAGCTAATTGTTGTAACTTAAAGCCCCGCAGTCGATTTTATTTATGTTTTTTTATTCCGTTAGAATCGGTTATTTTTTTAGTTATTGTCTTAAAAAACTCTTCAATTTTCTAAAAGTGCTAACTAGAATTAGAGTTTTTTTCTGTTTTTTGTTAAAGACATAAAAGTGTTAAGTGAAAAAAAAAAAAATGTTTTTATTGAATGCTCTTCTTGTGGATAGTTTGCGTTTGAGTGTGGAACATAGAACCCTAGGGTATTAAATGCGGTTCTAGCGAATAATAATCGGCTAGTTCAACATTATCACCAAAGCGATCGGATAATCCTCCGTTCAACATGTATGCTAGGGTTGGTGGCCAAGGTGGAGATATGAAATCTCCAGCGGAGCTTCGTAAGAAGAAGAAAAGAGAGCGGTTGGTTTAATTTTGTTGACTCTTTTTTGTTACATAATTGTCAATTGTTTGTAAGAAGAGTAAACGGCTGCAAGAGGTTTTAATTATGAGCTTGATGATGGACTTTTTTTTAACATGATGTTGTGTGTGTATGGTATCGTAATTGGATTATTATTACGCAAGGTTGAGGACACGTTTCAACTGAATGCAAAGTGAATATTTATTAAAAATGAATAAATTGAAAACTATATAGGAAACAGATAGATTTATTTGTCCACAAAAAGACAATTATACATCATTTTAACAGAATCATTATCATCATCTTTTTTTTTGATATTAATCATGGCTTATTGCCGGTAAGCGAAGGCAATTTTGTAAAACTAGTATAGTGCATTCAGATCAGCTTCGTTGAGTAAAGCCACCTCTTGATCCTTGATCATGGCATTGAGTCCAAATATCTGCCTACTTACTCCACACAGTATCAGACATCTTCCCATGAAATGAAATATGTTTTCTCTCTCAGTCAGTTGTAAATGTTGCATAAGATGGGTACGTCTTGCTAGGGTACATAATTCAAGGTTCCTTCTCTCAGTCTTATCATCTTTTCATCGATATCCTTTCGATCTTTTGATTTTCTCGAATTTTTTTTTGCTTAAGATTGTAACCTCCTCGTTACATATTCTTCTACCCTGTTCTTCCAGCTTCCCATCCGGCAGATGGTTCCATCCATTCTGTAAATTAATCTGTTCTGGTTTGCACAGCATTTAGAACTGCTTTACGCGGCAGACGGTGAGTTGGCATGTTCACAGCTTTGAGTACGTAATCTGCCTATAGTCTAAATGTCGTAATAAATAAAGGAGTTAAACCAGTGGACACCGTGACTCAATGGTTAGTGCGATGGGCTACAAAGCGGGAGGTAAGAAGTTCGCATTCCAATGCGCCAAACATTTGTATTTGCAACCCAGTTTTGTCCGTCAGTATTTCAATAGATGACGGAATACTTTTCTTAGCAGCTTTTCCACAGTGTCGTATTACTTACCAGTCCATATTCATATAGCATGATCGACTCGAAAATCGCTTCGAAAACCATGTATTTACTACTATGAAAGATATTTGTATCTATTAGATAAACTATTTCTCCAAGTTTCATTTATAGCATTTTGGATTTTAGAAGTTTTTCTTAAAGTGGGTTCATATTCCTAATAAGGTAAAGCCCGAGATATTCAAATTCTATAATGTAAGGAACATACTATACGGCCAGTGTAGTAATTTTAAACAAATTAAAATAAAACCATTCACTCCTTGATCCGTGCACTAGCATATTCGCTTAGTTATGTATTTCGACAAGAGAATATATGTATCTTATGTATTACAGTCGTCGATCGAACGATTTCACAGTTTTGTCAAAGCGATCACATAACGTAACTATATGTACAATATAACTACACAGCAAGTGTAGAGTAGGTGGCCAGGACAGTTGCAATAAAGCGTTCAACAAGGAAACATCGCCTTGTTTTTTTCTATTGTTCGGTTCATCTTACAATAATAATTTCATTTACTTATCTTGTAAAGTGCCACTTTTCATTGGACCTTATTTCTGGCTTTTCTGAGTCTTAGATCTCCAAATTTTGCAATATCTCTGCATACTAAGTTATGGAATAAAATCACTGATAAAATTAATCTTTAAGCTAAGCACAGGTACACGAATTTCATGCGAGAGCAGCATTTAAATCAGGTTTATTATTTTTTCTTTTTCAATTTTATAATTGGCAATTAAATTGAAAACTGTGATAATTGGCCAGAAGCTCTTTGTGCGCTCTTACTGGGTTACTGAACCTTTGCACTATGTACGCTTAGTTCATTGTTTTTTTTGTATCAAATGCTAGGTGGAGCAAAAATCATCATCCGAAGTGAATAGCTCTTTGTTTTCATATGATGGCTTATGATTGAATTTTTTTTTCAGATTAAATTAGAGTTGTGATTCTATTGTGTGCAATCTCTTTTGATGAAAATAATTTCACAATTTCATTTTAGCCGTCAGTCAGATGGAGAGTTCTATAATGACTATTTGATATGGAATTAATTAAAAACTAAAATATGGGCTCTTTGTGTACAGAACAACGAATTTAGGATTTTGAGTTTGCATTCCTTTTTATTAAGTTTTATGGAAAATGCTTCATTAATTATTTGTTGTGCTTTGAAACCGATTTAATGTAGCTAACTAGTGCGGTCCTAAAAACCATTTAGTCGACTAACATTTTTAGTAAAAGCTAGATTATTTTATTCCAAGTAAACGCATTACACTGCACTTAATATGGGACAGACTCTAATAAAGTGAAGAAAATCTTCATTCCTCGTAGGTTTCATAAAGTACATTTCACATATATGTCTATCTATTATCTGGCAAGTTATTAAGATATAGAAGCTCTTTTCTAGCTTTAGATATGGCATAATTGTTATTTAAATCATTACGATTGTTAAAGAAATTTTTTCCCAGGGATCATATTATAGTATTGGATGATATTTATATTTTGCTCTAGTTTTTCTCTAAATTTTTACTCACTGCTTAAGCTGATCGATTTTGTTATATTTTATATTTTTATTGTTCCATGTTCCATTGAGCCATGTTCCAAAGCCATTTTTTTAAATTGAGAAACTTTCTCTCGGACTTTTGTCAGATATTCGCGAAGGGTGGATAGTGAAAAAACGTTTAAATGTTTTCTAGGACTCGAAACTCGAACCTCCCACTGAGCCACGGCAACAACTTATCACCACTAACCGAAAACTGTGGTTTTCAAAGAAAAATGCGAATAAGAAAAATTTTCGGAAGCCGATAGGGTAGTAGGGAAGCTAGAAATCAATCAACGTTGCACTAATAAATTTTTTGCAAGTTTTTTAAAACATTGTCCATTGCATCTAACAGTTGATTTAAATAATTTTTTAGTGTTGTTGATGGTTTATGTCCGTACTGCACTGTGCAGTAAGCTGTCCAAAGTACCCATTGTGTGCCTAGTTTTTCTAAAAAAAAAATGGTTAGAAATATGTTGCATCTATACATAGTGCTCATCATCAATGAAAGGATTCATGAAGCAAGGTGCAATGATGGACGGAGATATACATAATTCTAAGATCTTGCGTTAAACTAATGAAACTTAAAGAATTTTTTTTTTTATCTAAATCAACAAAATAATTGTTCCTTGTTAATACCCACACAATCAAAAAAGTGATTTCGTTAATATTTTCAACCATAATTTCTAACAAATTTAAAAATGGATTGAATCAACAAAAATGAAAATATTGCTTGGCGATGAAACACTATGTATACTATACTATATATACCCTTGTACATTGGTGGTTCAAAGAGTTTTAACGAACAGTTTTTCACGTAAGGAAGAGTCATGAAGGGTTGTTCTGCTGCGGTCGTCATCCCAGGACCCAGGAACTACCGACGCTGTTCGCAATATGGTGGTAGAAGACAATCGATCCGTATATAGGAAAATCGAATCCTCCTTAGACATTCCCATGACTTGCATTGACACAATTCTCCATGAATACTGTATAATTTGACAGTGGCGTTAAAGGGATTATGAAATTAAGGATAGTAAAAAAGTGTTCAACAATGTAGCGGGTGTCGAAATTTGGATCTACTTCCATGAGAAAGAGGACAAGTGGTGAAACGTGCACGGAGTTCTGGAAAGAAAATGGTAATTCTCCACATGTATGGGTCATATTGACAGTGCTCCACTGAATGATCGTCGTACAGTTAGTGCTGGTACGCATGTTTCTTTTACGAATAGGCGTATAAGTTTTCTTAATCACGACAGTACACTTTCGCACGCCGCATCTGAAACTATCGAGTTCTCCCGGCTTAAACGTAAAGTTGACGCACTATTCGCAAGGAGCTACATAAGTCTGGTTTCGTTTGCTTTCTTATTCGTAATACTTTAGTAGGGACACACGTACATACATATGTCAGATCCAAATTTTTTTTCTAAGTTGTTTTTTTTCCTAAAAATTAATCAAAATTGAGTGGAATACTTTCTGCTGCCTAGATAGTTTTACAAATACCTAATTGGGATTCACATTTAACTTTTTTTGTCTCAACAAACATGTCTTATTTTAACACAATGGTTCCCTAGAAACTGTGATATCTCAACACCTCAGTTTGTGAGTCAAATGAAGTAAACAGCACCCAACCGAAAAACAAAAAAATTATTTACTACCCATAAGTTATCGCAAGAGCAATAGCACGTGTTGACCTTGATTTCGATAAAAAAAAAATCTCCACAGACCCATGGCCAACCGATATAATTAATAGCATTTCCCGGTCATAAAAAGTGAGGCACATGCCTGGATTTTCTTTATTTCCAAGAAAATCTAACCAAAAAAAAAAAAAATAGTGAAAGTAATTTGCTTCCTAGACCTTCCCCTTAAACTAGCCATTCCCGTTCGTCATTAATAATTACGCCACCCACATTGCTGCAGGTAGCAAAAAAAAAAAAAAACCGTTCAATGTCAACTGCCAGTTTGCATGTCCCGTCGTTTTCACAATTTACACGGCCACCGTAAATATGAACATTCATCCTAATTACGTATGTATGTATATATATGCGCATGAAAAGTGTCACGTCAAGTTGAGTGGAGTTGTTGCTTTTGCTCCTGCAACGAACCTATTTCCTTCTTTTTTTTGCAAAATTAGTTTAAACACAGGCGCACACCCCCAGCTGACGTCAGTTGCCCCTTATGGCACCGAAATTCTTTCCCCTGCATCCTTTCTATATAAAATTATTTATAAAATAACACAGGGCGCATTCCGAATGCAGATGCTGTTCTATGAAATGTACATACACGTTTGCATATTATAACTGAAGTGCACCTCTGTATCCTTGTCTGGTGACACACGTTCGGTATTATTGGGTTTCCTTTTCGTCTCCTACTAAAATAGAGGAGCTAACGGAAACATGTCAGGGGAGCTAAAATTCAGTTTCGGTAGAACAGGACTTGAATGAAGAAAAAAGTAAGATGAAGAAAATGAATATCCAATATGGATACCGGATGCCATTACAATTCTTACATGCAACGTAGCAGTGGCTTTCACTTGTCTTGATCGAATTGACCCAACGATGACGATGTTTTTTCCCTTGAGGTGTACCGAAAATAACGAGGAGCAAAAAGGAGGTTTGCTGAGGGGGTTCTATTTGGGGCGGTATATAAAGCTAATGCATGAATTCGTGCACTTGAATCAGTTTGGTTGGAGTAGCAACAACAAGAAAAGCAGGAAAGACGAATTTTTGAGGTACATTCAGTATTAACCATCAACTTGGCCACATACACGGACATTCGGTGAGCCATCGAGGGAAAACATTGTCAGAGTGTGAGTTTGCTATTGAGTCATGACCATGGTAAATATGTAGATGATATAACATTGCAAAATGTTTTTTTTTTTGTTAAAAATAAAGCGCATGGTTGCATGTACAGGGTGCTTCAAATTTGTAGAGGAAACGTTTATTGAACTTTGCCTTACGAAACAATGAGGCAAAGTTTTGAAATAATTCTGATAGCTACTGAGATTTGATCTTATGATGGGAATATTGCTTCTCCATTGCCTGCACTCATTCCGTTGGTTAGTTGAAATCACATTTGCTAAATAATATTCCTAGACATACATATAGAAAGCTGCCCACTTTCTCGACTTCCTGTCCGGAAATTTTGAGTTGAGCACTAGTGTTAGAAGTGCTCAATGTAAGGTATCATTTTTGGTTACCTTCCACCAATGCTGTAGGAAATACATCGCTGATGACTACCAAGAACAACAGCGTGGACAGTATATGCCCCTTACGTACTCCACTTTGGATCCTCCGACACCTTAACATTGAGTTAAACGTGACTTTGATCATAGCCATGAGTTTTTCTGTGACGTATCTCCTGCTCAAAAGTGACGAGATGCATTTCGATTCAAGCTCTCGAAAGCCTTTCACAAAGTCGAAAAACAGTGGATGCAGTAGAAACCTGTACTCAAAGCCTTGCTCCATTATGATTCGTTAGGTATTTATGTCGTCGATGTGGGAGGAAACCTGTACAATACCTTGCCCGTCCGACATCGAGAGTTGAATCTAAATGTCCCTCAAACCGTTCTTATAATTTTTAAGCCGTTTACTATTATACTCTCTAATAGACATTAACAGGTATAGCCAAAATCTATTTTTGGGATTAAAGTAGTACATTCACTACCATATGCTTTAACAATATGTAGCATCAAACACAGCTTCGTTTGCAGGAGGTCATCCGAGAGATGGCAGATTTTGATGGCAGAACGAACTGGATCCAAGCAATAGCTTCCGTTGAATTGCAGAGTATAAGAGAAACCATTTGTCACAGTTACAATTTCTATATCTGTGGCGTATACGCAACTTTTTTTTTATAAACCCAGCGAGACGTGCTGTTTGCGTGTTTTATCTGTTTCCAGGTTTAGAAAACTGAATTATTATAGAACCTTCCGTAATCACCACTAAATCAATGAACTAATATTGATTTAAGCGTTAACCACCAAAGTTATAATTGATTTATTTCTTCTCTCTTGTTTAAAATAAACTTAACGTATAGTAGGTTCAAGTTGCCCTCAGAGGGCTTTACACTAAGTATGTATAAATCGTTGCGGTATGACGTAAACAATGTGTGCACTTACATGAATGCGTTCACTGTTAAAATGACATGGAAAAAATTTACTAAAAATAGTGACTGTGACTGGGTACCCGGCATACAATAGGATTTTCAAACTCTGTTGCACATGCCTTGAGCTAAGCTTTTTTATGTTAAAAATTTATCTGCAGGTGTGAATTGTGTTGTTTTTAGTTTATTATAGGAGCACAATTTTTGACTGATTTTGATTTTGGATGTTTTATTAAGCTTTTGAGTTTAAAAGCGAATTTATTTAGAGGAGAAAGTGTTTTTAAAACAACAATCAAAACGTTTTGCGGTTTATTATTTGGTACAACTTTTAAAAAGGATTTTGCTCGACAATTTTTTATTTTTTTTTCCTTTTTCCGAGGGTAGGTGAAAATCTTCCATAGACGCTATGAGAATAGCAAGCTCGTGCTCATAGTAGTGTCAGATTCTTACTGAGCAAAAACACCACCCTTCGATATAAATTTTGTCAGATATTGCAACTAAGTAATAACCCATCCAGAAATTTTTCTACCACAAAATAAACGTTTGGCAGGTTGCTTTCCACTGAAAGATACTGTATGTTCCGCAATCTACACGCGGTTAATTCTTATCTCGCCAAGTCGAAAGGTTTCGTCCTTCGTAGTCGACGCAATAAATTGCTCTCATCCAAAATTTGTACGACTGTATTGTTGACATGCCCGATTAGTCGGTTTCTATGCTTTCTCGCGAAGCATCTAATTTTAGCTTCGGTTGTCGGAATTCCGAGATCTCTGTGGATATCGTCGTTTCTAGTACACCACGGTGCTTGGACAATTTCTCTTAGCACTTTATTTTGAAAAGTTTGTAAAATATTGGCATTTGTTTTCTTGGTACAACCCCAAAGTTGTATACCACACCGTCCACACCGGCTTTAATACTTGATTGTATAAAAACAGTTCTCAGTATAGAGCTGGGAATGTTTTCCAAATAACCAGTTCATTTCTCTATATTTGATTTCGGGTTATTTGAGTTTCATGTTCACGTGCGTATTCCATTTCAGCCTTGCATCGAGTCTCATTAATCGACAAATTTGAAAAATAGATTTCCTGTGTCAATTACATGGTTGAGCCTTAAGTTCAAGTAGCTTTATAGAAATTGATTACTTTCTTAATGATTTTCATATTGAGTTATCAAAATCAAATCTTTGCTTATAATGCAAATGTTGATTAAAATATTTCTGGGAATCGATCGACATTTGTTTTTCGAAAATCATACATATCTATAAAATCACATCGGTTTTTAATTTTTCTCGTTGGTCTATATACGACTTAATGCAAGAGCCATGCGAGGGTATTTAAAAATTTTCTACGAGACACTATGATGACCGGCTGTGTGTGCATATAAATACTAGAGCTAAGTAAGGGTTACTGAACGGGAGGTTCAAGGTTCGAGTCCCAGAAAAAAATATAATACGCTCAACTCGAATGGTCGCGAGAAGCTTTACGTACATAGAATCGACAATTTGGAGTGAAATTTGTAATTTCATCTCCATCGGAGGTTATTCTTTAATCTCCGGCGATACAACCACGGAGCGTCCATGATTCTACTTGGCACCTTATTTTCAAAAGTAACACGGATTTTAGCACTTGCTTGCGGAGCAAGTATCCAGCGTATTCTGGATAGTTAGCTTGAAGTATTGCCCTAATAACTAATACATACATTTCTCTGTACTCATTCTCTAGTTCTATTTTTTTTTCTTATTTTTGCCATGTGCCTTCTATTTTAATTTCGAATCGGGTGTCATTTGCAGGTATTTCTCCTCAATTGTGTACAGAATTGGGTTAATTAGTATGTGTACTTTATTTCTTTTTTTGTATGTGAAATTAATATCAGTAAATTTGTCCTCATTGCGTGCGATTCGTTTAATTTTTACCCATCCATGTAGCTTATCTATCACTTTTTTTTGCAAATTTTCCGATAGCTTCACGACCACGTTGGCCATTACCAAAATGGCTGTTTGATATTACGTAGAGGACTTCGATAAGGTAACACCAGTAGATTTTCATTGATTCTTCAATTCGCTTCATAATTCAGCAGTAAACACAGTAACACAGTAGTAACACAACCAGTTTTACACTTTATGATGCTTTCTGGGAGATCTATTAGCTCTTACTTTAGTCCTCAAATACATACAAGTAGAGCAACATGAGAATAACTATTGTAGATTTTCTTAATTTCCGAACGCTTGTTTCTCGAAAAGACCTCGGCTTAATTTTCTAATGTCCTGGTATATAAAGTAAAATGTAGCTTCGTTCACTCAATTGTTTAGCCGCCTGTTGTGGTTCCTATCTGGCATCATTGTCAGGATAAATGTGTATATGGCTGTTCCATCCGAGTATAACTCTATCTTGGATCAGTCCGTGTATACTGCGATTTCTGAACTTGAACAAAAGTCTTCGTCTTGCATTTCTCTTAGTAGGTACTCGAATTCAGTACTTCCGCTGTAAGAAAATGCATGGAGTCTATAAGTTTTCATATTCTTCAGGATTCATCCAAAATCTTATACGATGCAGTATATACCGTATGCATGTTGCCTGATTGCTGGAATCTTTGAGACGTACTGCAATGATTCTCTTATATGTATGTCAAAGGCTTATAACACATAGGAGTTGCGTTTAGAGCTCCCGTAATCCTTAGACAAGCCTTTGCTTACACGGAATATCTGTATAGATTTTTTACCATATTTAGTGTGTTTAGTACTTTTTGTTAAATTTTGCTGATGGTAGGGGAAAATTTCATTAAAACCCTGAGAACTATGTCTTCTTTAACCCAGTCTTTTGTAATTATACAAGGATTTCATTGGCAACTTACCGTAAGAACAGTGGCAATAGAACTGCTCCTTATGGTGTTCTTCTTGTTTTTCACATCTACTCGTACATTGTGCAATCGTCTAACTCTGACGTAACTATACGGCATTGCTGCTATTCATTCGCTTTGCACATTTCTCTGGTACGGGTGTTTCCTTACCGAATACTCTAATCTTTATGTTTCTGCAAGTGTCTTCTTTTGGGGCAAGAAAATTAGAAACGGAGTTCTGTTTCCAACTATCAAACTTCATTTCAACTTCGTTTCTTTTAAAAGTTTACTCTCGACACATGTTTCATCAGACACACATGACACCAACTGATGTCTACCTACATCTCTTAGAGTCTGTTTTACGCTCATTGTGAACCTGCTATTAAAGAAAGTGGTTCTGCTTGCAGAACTTTCTTCCCATAGACATTAATAAAATCCATACACAGCACTTCTTGAAATGCAAGCTCCCATTGGTTTCAAATTCAACCTTCATGCTCCTCATTTACTCCAAAAACTATCTGCCATATAGTTTTCCCTAAACATTTCCAACTCTTCTCTCAAGGAAATAGTAATTACTTGCAATTATGACGTAATCCTTACTCACATCCGTTCATTCATTGCCACGAGGACCTTGTGAAACTTTCCAACTATCGTAAATCATAAAACGTGAAAAACCAAAACCAAAACCAAAACCGAAACAAAAAAAACAGAAATCAGCAATTTCTTCAATAATCCCCCACTTTCACAAGAGAAGGCTACTAAATCACTCTCAACCGTTCAAAAAATGTAAGGCAACTACCCCTCATTTGAATTCCCATCCCACCCGTAGAAACAAAGAAAATAACTTTGATTGCCTCAAGCCGCCGCCACAACTACTACCGCAATCCACCATATTGAAGGTCAGAATAGTAGAAATGCCTAGTACACAAGTCAAATGGAAGGAATTAGTCAGCCGGCGCCAAAATATTAGCATATCCTTTACAAAAAGCACTAAGCTTTTTCTTCACCAACACTTCGACCGATTGTTACCATAGAAACAATTGCTGTTTGTGCAAAAGTATCTAAGGACTTACGTGCTATGATTATTCATCTTACCTAACCTCCACTGAAAGAAATGAAATTCAATGTGAGCTGCGCTAAGGATAACTTATATCCCAGCTGCAGAGAAATAATCCAGGGTGTTCATCAAAACATGTTGCAGAACACCAAATCACTTCGCATCGTTCATCTTATTTGCTCATTCGTCACGTATCTTCAGTGAAAATGGAACAAATGCAGTTATTCTCAAGAAAGCCTTTCCTATAGGTTTTTGTTCTGTAGGTTTTGCTCTGTTCACGAGTCTATGTGGTGAGATAAAGAAAATCTGGGGAGGCCAGACGCCTTTTCAACTTATTGATGTCCTCGTTTTGAAAAAAGAAAAAAAAATTTCATGGATTTTTCGTTTGTTTGCCCCGTGAACTCATGAAGGAACAAAAAAAAAAAAAAAACAAGAATCACAGGACTCTGGGGTGAAAAGCGAAAATAGTTCCCCAACGACTTCCTTGCCGTTTAGTTTTGGTTTTCGGTGTGTCTCCTGAACAAACAATTCTATATTCTACTACTTTTCCGAAATAAAAAATAATAAACACATGAGAGATACAACTGCGAATTTTTATTCGCATGTCCTTTTTTTGCCAGTGCCGCACATACACGGCCACCACATTCGGAAACAACACCAGGATCATAATCATTGCTAAAACTAACAGAGCACGAATACAGAGCGACGCGAAAATTTCACATTCCATACATACAACCATACAATCCCATCAACATCGTCCTTGTCGTCGTCGTTCGTCGTCGTCATCATCATCGTCATCGCTCGCCATCTACCATTAAAACGAAACCATACCATAACACTCATACAACGTTATAGGGAAAGAAACGCCGTGTACAGGATACGATTCTGCTCTCTACCACTCTACCATCCTGTGCCGACTACGAGCAACGTACACCGACCGAGCACCAGCAGCAGCAGAACCAGCAACCACGACGACGAATAGCACAAGAACAAAACACAACCAGCAAAAGGACGAAAGGAAAAAAGGAGAAAAAAACTAAAAAAAAGGATATGGGTATATTTCGAATTCGGTTGCTCCACTTGACTAACGATATTTCAGTTAGTTAGTTGATGGTTACGAAACGTCGTTACAAGTAACCAAAGACCGTTAAATGTAGAAATTTTCAAAAAAACAACGACGAAAATAAAAATAGTTTTTTTTTTTCAAGCAAAAGGACAATTAAAAGGTGGTGGGGTCTGTCAACTCAATGTGTGTGTTCTTCAAATGAATTCAAAATGAACTCGACATAAAGTGTGTACAAAGAAAGTGAAAGTGAATCTAGTAATAGATAGTTTTAGTTTTTTTTGAAAATAACTCCGATGAGTGTCGCTGCTTTTTGACAAAATCTCGTGTATATACAACTTTTTGAAGGTTTTTTGAACTTTTTGAACGTTTTTCTTTTCAAACTGCAACTGTTGCTTGCGCGCGTTCGATATTTGTGCACTTTTTTTTTTCTAGATGCTTAGTGTTAAAAATACTCGCTTTATAGTGTTCATAAATAAAACACCCAACTGTGATATATTAGTGGCTTTCCAATATTTTGGAACAATTTATTTGCTATAAGGACCTAGTTCTAGTTTTGTTAAAGTAAAAAAAAGGCAATATGGGTGCTCCCGGTTGCGGAACTTGTGAATGTTGCAGCAGCTGCACATCGAAAGCAGCAACCAGTCAGAGGCAGGCGCGCCAACAGCAACCTGCAGCAGCCAACGGCAATGATGACCAACAGAATAATAATGCTGATGCTGTTCCTCAACATATCCCAGCCCAAGCACAACAACAGCAACCAAACCAACACCAACAACAACAAAGTGAAACAAATCTGCTGAACAACAACCATATCTATGTGAATCCAAATTCGTATGACCTCAACACTAACATTACCACTACCACCAATATACCGATTATCATAGACGAAAATCAGTTGAACAATAATCACCTTAGCCGTCAATTGACTTCGACCACCTTGAATACGCTGAATACATATCTATTCCCTTGTGAGAAGGGGGCCGGGAGCATTGCAACAGACCTTGACAGCAATTTTAGCCAACTTGATGGTTGGGGGGGTGGTGGTGATGGTGGCGGTGGCGGTGGTGGTGATAATACCCGTGGGGGTGGTGGGAAAAAGAGGCGCAGACTTTTTGGCACCACAACTGGTCGGAGAAAGAGCGCGATTGCGGGCAAACAAAGTACCATTAAGGAGCAGGAAGCTAAGGAGAAAAAGGCGGCAAAGAAATCATCTGGACCACCCAGTAATGTGAGGGCACAGGCCGGAAAACAGTTGGACGATCCATTAATGCAACGGCCCAGGCGGCATAAAACATCATCCTCGTCGAAGACAAAGGACGCCATGGAAAAGTATTAATCTTTTTTCCTACTCAATTTTTTTTCCCCCTTTTTTTTCTATATCCTTCACTCAAACACCACTCATATATCTGAAAGATAGTTTTAATTGCTTGACACAGAAAATATTTTTTTTTTCATATTTGAATTTGTGGCGCGAGTTTATTTTTGCACTGAATTAATTGCTGTGGGTAGATTGTTCTACCGGTTATGTAATGAGTAATTGTTGTTGCTGTACTGCCGAATGGCCTTCTTGTGCAGTTTAGGGCCGGCTGTTTCATGGATTTTATGATTTAAATAATTAAACGTGTAATTTATGAAGTAATGTACGAATGCGTTTCGCACTAAGTGACAGGCGGGATCGATACCATCGATCTAATAATAGTAACAGACAAAAAGGCGCCTAGGGATTGAATGATGTCCTTTTTAACTTTGACTTTAACATGTGTATACGCACGCAGATGTGTGTGCGTGTGTATCGAATGGTTTTTATTTTCCTTGCTATGGGAGATATTTATGGTCTATTTTTTTTCGTAGCAATTTAGTGAGATATGTATTTCACATGTGGAAGTGATTATAGTCTTTGTGAGCGATTTTAGTGGCATCACTGACTTTATTTTAGTACTTTGGAACTATCCAATTAATGGTGGGAGAGGAAGCTTTATTGTTTTAATGGGTAATAGTTGTTCTGATAATAGATAATATTTATAATTATCCATTATAGCTTAGTTAACAATTTTCAAATCAATAGTAGATATATCATGGAAGAGTTATGCTTATTTGTTGGAATTATATAATTATACTGCGAAAGAAATTTGTTGCTTGAACGGTGGTGTTGTGCCATGGGGTTTAATGCCGAGCCATCGACAGTTTTTCTCATTACTGGAGACTGTTTGATTTTTCCCTTCTATTTACTTAACGAGCTCCTGACCCGTGAAGAGACTATGCATGAGACAAGATAACCTTCGGTTCTAGCGTATCCCAGGCACGTTGCTTTCAGTTGTCAAGCGCAAGCACTCTGGCATCTACGATAGTTTGGTCTCTAAAGCGTAAATTCAATCTTTCTAGTCATCTTGAACTTGAGGCTGAAATTCGAAAATCCTTTTGGTTGGAGTGATGTTGTCGGCGCTCTCGATGTTGCCGAGCCAATGTAATTTACGTATCTTGGTATTTAAGACTAAAGCTTGTATCTTCTCCTCCACTCGCCCTCCTTGCACATAAGATCGAATATTTTTCATTTCATTTAAATGCAATTTATGTTGATAGTTGATGCATAAGGGGATGTCCGAAAAAAAAAAATGGCTAGGATATAGCAGAAGTTCAGTTCACGATTTCAAAATTAAATAAAAAACAAATTCATCCAGTTTATGGAGGTACCTACGTCTAATTCAAATATCTAGCTTTAGATTCAGGCCAGAAATTCAATACACACATTGATATATGTAACAAAAAGTAAAGATATGCTTCTTTTGCTACCACTTGGCTTAATGTCTCAATAATTTAGCAAATAATAATCTTAGTACGTATAGTACTTTACATTTTTAGTTTCAGCGAAACGTGTTAATATATTCAAACAGACCCCTAAATAGGTACGTCATCAGAACTGAACGAAAGATAAATAGTTAATAGCTTCCATAATCAAATAGAAAGAAAATGGACCGTTTGCCAACGTGAGAGCACCTATCTACATGCACTTCCCTCTGAGCTAACCTAGATACCACTAAATACCCAGTACTCCAAATTACTTCGAAAATAACAAATTTAGTAGACTAGCATACCCTCCCATACCTTAACAAAATAACGTAAATGATCATATTATTCAACGTAAGATTACAAACCGATCGCAAACCTTATTTACCCGAAAATATCTTCACAAATCCTTACTGTGATGGACATGGATAAAATGCAAATAGCCGCTGTTTGCCTTCAAATCTTAATATAACATATCATATTGCTTTCATATGAATGTACTCGTACCCTACATATCAATTTAATTTAGTAAAAATACGAGTAATTAAACAAACAAACAAACACTGGTTTCAATGCGATTTGTGTAATATTATACGGGCTTAACATATGTAGATATTTTGATTTAAATTTGTATAACTCATAGTGATGTCAAAAGCAGCAAGAGAATGCTGTGCACAGAGTCATATTCGTCTATGGATGGAATATAATGAAATAATTGTCAAGGAATGTACTTTAGGCCGGAAATTCCGCAAATTAAATGCGATCACAACGGAATCAATCTGAGATGGATTTATCCTAGAGATTCATGACATGGTGCAAGTGTCTTTCCATTAAAACTAAGTCTAACCTGATATTCGGCGTGGCAACTAGGTTATAAAAAGCCAAGATGGTCGCTCTGCTATGAGCACTATAGCGTCAGGTGACAAGAAAAATATCTTAATAGCACTATACATCAATTAGGTGCTTGTGCCAGATAAAGCTAAATCTATCACTGGTTCTTGAATAATTTTACAAACTTAACGAAAACGAGTGTGCATTTGCTATGAACTGAACCTTGGGTGAAAAAAAAATTAGATCACCGACACGAAAATTCTATGTCATGAACCATTTACTGCAAAAAGCACAAGAGCGATGGGAATTATACCTATGTTGACAAATCACTACTAAATACCAGATGCGGTGGTCAATTCTGGCCACGTGTGGAGAGCTCAAAGTGAAGGTCTGAGATCTGACGAGAACTCTTGAGAAATACATCAACATGGTTAATGCTTTCCAGAGATCCTCAAACTAGTATCTACAAGTACTTGAAAAACAAAAAAAGGATAAAAAGTAAAGTCTCCTCATGTGTTATTTTCTAAGAACGAATGATGTTCTTCCTGAACACAAGTACATACTCGTATGTTTGTATACATATAGTGTGAATCATTCGTAACTCAATATAAGCAGGTATCAAAAAGTGGGAGTAGTTCATTTTTTGCTAAATGTCCCAAGAGCAGAGGTTCTTCAAACGACGAATGTGATTATAAAACCCCGCACTAGCTGCTCACGCAACACTTTTAATCAAAAAAAAAAAAGAAGAAGACAACAAACTTGTGGAACTGCAATTTATCCTCCATTCTGACTCAAACAGATAATTAAGAAAATAAATGTTTAAACTGGTGCGTGATTGAGCACCATTCACAACGAGGCTAACTTGAATGCTATTTGTTTAGGTACACATATATGTACAGAAAAAGCCACTTGCACCTGGACACTTACGTGTATGTATGTTTGTCGCAAAAAAAATTACCCACCCGCCTACTAAGGTATTCGCGTGTCATTATGTGTGTCAATGTCATTTTTTAATTGCGACACGTTTTTATGTATTATAATACCTCGTCCCTTTCCTTAAATAATTTATTTATGTTCCGTGCTGATAGTTTACGAGCTCGTATGTGCATAAATACCACTTTTGTGTGCTGTTGTTTAGACTCCAACTCCACAACCGAAGGCGAATTTTTCTGATATAATCGCATATGGGGCAATTTTAAATAATCGCTAAATGAATTTTTAAATTGAAGGTCCTTCGTGACGTCAATTGCGATGATCGGCCCACTCTTTGAAATGTTCTATCCATTCAGGTGAAGGAAAGACCTATGTACATATATTATCGAATTTGAATGCGCTTGCCTTGTTCGAATAGTTCGGTATACTAAAATTAACCGTAATGGTTCCGACAGATAATTATAAAGTTGCATTGGATTGCATGAGTGCTATTGCGATATGAATCATATTCTTTCTTTATCTATCTGTGAGTTGTGTTAATGACCTCTATTGCTACATAGTGTGCATGCAAAAATCTTCTTTTTACAGAAGGTACGTAGTCGTTTTTTGTGAAATTTTTGAATCAATATCCTTTGTTGTTGGATCCTTTTTGGCTACACCAATGACGAGGAAGGACATTTTATTATTATTCAAGGTTCGAGTTTCATTTCAAGTCAAATGGGGGTAAGTTTCGGCGCAGTGCATGACCTTAATGCAATGCTAGCATGTGGGGCCATTTAGTTGGTGGAATTTGAAGTTCTATGCCAAAGTTTCCTTTTGTATTTCATGAAGTTCTGTGCAACAAATACTATTGAGTACATCTAGCAACACATATGTAGGTCTTATGTGGTATTTTGCTGCGGTCGCTTAGAGTGCTTTAATCGATAAATGGCTTTTCGTTGTCAAAATTTGGCGAGACACCTTATCAGTATCCTATAACCCTGTAGGCGTATAAGGTCTCTAATATAGGTGGCCCTCACGTTGAGTTCTGTTTATTTTATTCCTTAAAATTGGAAACAATAATAAATTTAGAGTCAACTCTTATTTTGCATTGCAAAAATTAGTGTCGAATTCCAATTGGTCCAATTGAGCTTTTAAAGTCGAGGTCCTTTTTTTATAAAAATTACCATATTTCAGGCCTGCAAAATTGAGTTTTCCCATAGCGTTCTTTTTTTTGTTTGATCCTGAATCTGTTTTTTTAACTAGTGATCTGACCTTATAAGTTGTCGACTGTATGTGGTTAGATTTGCAACCCATATATGTAGGTCGTCGTCTATCATAATACCGAACAAGCATAGGCATCAGTACACACCGTGCCGTAGTGTAGTAATTTGTCTAGTCCACATTAAGAGTGGGCGCAGTGACTCAGTGGTAAGCAGTTTTGATTTCTGAGCTGGGGGTTAATCGCTCGAATTCAAGAATACGAAGAAGCTTTTTGTATGAATTTTTGACAAACATCCGAGAGTAATGACCGCCATGAAAAAGTCTAGATAAAAGTCTTTCGGATATGGCCCTAAACTGTATATCCCTTCTATTTGTGTGGAAAATTATAACACCTATAACCCGACCTCATACGCTCTATTGCGCCAAGTATTTGTATCTGTATAGGTACATACATATATAAAGGCTTATAGAATTTCGCCTTGCAAATAGTCGGCTATTCCATCAAAGCCATTGGTCTTAAGTTTCCGCCGTTTTTTTGATATCCTTAGTGCACAGCATCTCAGGCATCTAATCAAGGAACGTACTATCCACTAACAATTTTTCTAGAGCACACCTAATAGATGCGTAAAGTGTTATCAAATATTCTTAAATTATTCAGAAAGGCGCAAGTGATTGCTTGTTTGATTTCTTATGCATATAGAACCACTTAATAGGTAAATTGCAATCTCTGTATCTATTGCAATCTCCATACTTTCTAACATTCCTCATCTGTCGTAAACATTTAGTTTTTGAATATTTTTTCGGGCGAGGTGAATTATGTATTTTGCTGCAGCAGAGCCTCTACATGACTGCAGATGTCCGTTGATTTAGCTTTTCAATAGCTGTAGATTATAAGCTACTGGAAATATTTTTCCTTGGATTGAGTTCCGAAGTTTGCTTGAAAAGGATCCCATTCGAAAATAAGTAAACTTACATTAAGAACTGACATGCCTATACTAATTATAAAATGGGAATGGAGAGTATTCTGGTAAACTTTTGCTTATGAACTCCGAGTTGAAATTTATTTTGACTAGAACTTAAAGATGCGGTACAGTTTCGTAAGAAAACTTATAATTTTTTTTCGCTCAGCTGTTCAATTTTAGTAGAGAGAAAGAGGTAGCCCCTGAGGATTGCCTAGGGTCTCATTTCTAAATATCATTCCATTAAATACAGTATAACAACTATTTCGTTAGGCTCACACCAGGTTGCAACAAGCCTTTAATGAACTACTGTCTGCGGTCTAACTTATGATTTATAGTGGGGTAGGAACTTCGCCATTGTAAAGTATTTCATTTCTCTAAACAGTCTACTCAACTTCATAGGCGCTGTAAGGAATTGACTGTGATGTCATGGTATCATTGCATTTAATGATTGGATTGTTCATCTGAAGTTAATTTTTTTTTGAAAAAAGTGGCTAATTTGGGAAGATTCCCAAATTACTAATTTACCAAGATTTTCATCAAATCTTCATTAAGTGAATGAATCTGGTTACATATCTCTGACGTTGTAAGCTATTTAAAAACGTTGAAGTAAAGCAAATATTTGGGTATACTTATCAAAAAAGTTTATCGAATGAAGTAGATATGTATGAATATACTTGTAATAGAATTGCTACTCCAATACCAGCAACGATAGCTTGATTGATTTGGACTTCATCTCACACCAAACCAAATGCCTTGGGATGGTCAAAGAGATTCCTTCTATTGCATAATGGATGACGTCAATTTGGTTGACTATAGGTTAGAAAAGCTTTCAGATTGCGGATATGTCTTCGTCTACTTCAGAGTATTAGTAAATATGTACACACGCGAAAAATGTAATTATAGCATGTGCGATTAATTTTCAAACAGTTTAGGTATTTTACATACATATGTATTACCTGCATTTGGTGGTTTGTTTGAAGGTGTTCATAGCGTAGTCTTGGTGAATTTTTATGGTCGTATCTATATTTTAACCGTTCATGGTTGGGCAGAAATTGTGAATTTTTTTTCATTTTGCCGACTACCAACGAAGCCTTATATTTTCTGACTAACTTGTCTTACATTGGAGCAGCAATGTTTCGAAAAAAGTTCCTACAAAGTTCAGCTTACCAAGCTGAAGTATCTTATGACCTCGGACTTTATTCCTATAGCTTCTACCTATCATTTTTCAAAGAAGAATACCACTTCTAGTGGGCCAGTTGTATTAGTTAGATACGCGCTTCAGGGTCAGTGGAAATGTCGAAAGACACCACTTGAGCTAGTATTGTGAGCTGTTCGCCCACTAAAACTCCCTGTTATTTGATTAAGTTAGCAACCAACTACAAAAGGAAGAGGAAGGGAAAATTTAAAGGAAAAGATCGAGGCTTATTACTCGAGTTCATTACTAAGTAAGTCATTAGGCTTGAGTTTATTAAGCCTTGTTAGTGGATGTCTATTTTTTTACACCATGTACTGTATTTCAGTATTCACATGTTCGTGGCCAAAGTCATATTTCTTTTTTTTTTATTATTTCACTGATAAATTCTGCTTCTAGATTTCTATGTAAGTTGTAACGAGGTACTATGGAGCGTAGACACAACTTCTTAGCACTTTGTTCTGAAGATTTGAATTTGATTTCTTTGGGCAACTCCTTGGGCTTGTCATCGGAAAAAGTTACCAGACTAACTTCTTTCTGTTCTGAAAAAATTTCTGGTGTACAAAAAATACAATATCGGTCTGAAAATACTGCCTTGTGGTGCACCTGCCTTTATTTCCTTCGAGTTTTGACTCGATATTTAAATATCTTACACGAATGTATTTCTCTGCAAAGTAAAAATTAAAGTGCCTTCTCTACAATGCTCATTGTACTATGGACTTGTTGAATAGTGGACTGTTTTTCACTTAGTCCAAATTTATAGGGATCCACGAGCCTTTGAGCAAGTTTTTCGAATAACTTTGACAAGAAAAGAAATTGGTTTATATGATTTTTTCATTTGATGGTCTACCGGCTTTTAGCTCCACAATCACATCTGCCACTTTCCATAGTCTAGGGATATTCTTGAAAGCTGCGCTAATATATGTTTCTAACGCATATGTATCTAATAGGTTTCGCATTGCATTTCAGGAAGTTTCAAAGTATTTGTCCTGTTATCAGGTCATAACCTATTGACGCTTTTGCATTTCAGTTATTCTTGATTTCGTTTTTTAACTCGTGAAGTGTTTTCTGCTGCATGGTTTGTGACCTTTTCTTTTAGCCACAGTCAAATCTTCTTCTATAGTTTGCTTGGAAATAGTTGATAGGTGGTGATTCTTTAATTGATTTGTTCATACTTTTGACCGACTTCTATTGATTGTGAGCAATTTGCATTTTTATGGCCTCCGAGGTTACCCAACTGATTCATTTTTATCTTCTTGTATTCACACATATAGTTCATTGCATAATGCATTTAGAACCTTTTTGAAGTGTGCAGCACAGAACACCGGCAAAACTGATAGTTGAATGGATTCAACGTAGACGTTGAACAGTTTCTGAAATGATTATTCCAACTTTTTTCGACGGATGGTTGATCCGAATCTCAGTTTATATTGCAAGCTTGTATAAAGCTTCGATAATGAAATGAACTATTACGTGATTACGTTTCAAACATGCGGTATAAGTCGAGTGTATTCGCAATGAAAGTGTGAAAATTGATGAGTAAACTGAGACCAACTTCAATAAGTAATTATTCCGATGTTTTTTTTTTTTTTTTTTGGTTGCGCCAAGGGATGTGGTAATCTTCTAAAGATACTAGTAGCCCAGGCTACTAGGCTACTAGCATGCACGATTCGCAGACCCGAATAATCGATGCCAGGAATGCGTCTACGTACTAATCCACACCCTGCACACTTCTACCACTCTCCCCACGGGACTGCCGTTAGGTATTACTTCGCGGGGCTGGTGAGCATATCAAGCTATTCGTGCTGTTCACCTGCTTCTGAGGTTTCTGCGGTTTCTGAGGCCTTTCTTCTTAGCTCATTTTGTACAATTGTTACAAGAGCGCTTATTTCCGTCCAATTCTCTTCCGACTCCAACAAGTGTTCGAGGAGTAACGACGGACTGGGCAGAGTAGTTCTCCATGCCGTGAAGCGTGGGCAATAAAATACTGCGTGCTCCGTATCCTCATCTACATTTCGGCATTCGGGGCTGTCGTGAGCTGGTGAGCTGTCGTGTCCAAATCGGTGGAGATACTTGCGGTACCCGCCGTGGCCGGACAGGAACTGCGTAAGGTTATAGTTGCAGTCTCCATGTTTACGACTTATCCAGTCTTGGATTGTCGGTATGAGTTTGTGTGTCCATCTGCCTTTCGTTGTATTATCCCAACGAGCTTGCCACATAGCTGCTGACGCTGCCTTTTCCTCAATTTTGATCCTCTTGATTCCGTTGGCGTCGTGTTGGCTCAAGGTTCTTCTGTTGTATATCCTCAACATTTCATCTGCAAGAATGTCGATGGGGTCCATTCCGGCTATAACAAAGGCGGCCTCATCTGATATGGTCCGAAAACCGCTGATTGTTCTTAGCGCGCAGAGTCTGTATGTTGACGATAGTTTCCTTCTGGTCTCCTTCGTCCTTAATACATGCGCCCAGACTGGGGCGGCATATAACAAAACTGATGTAACAACTCTGGAGAGTAGGACCCGTTTTGCGTATCCAGGTCCACCAATGTTAGGCAGTATGCGCGAGAGAGCTCCCTGCATTTGCGATGCTTTCTTGGTTATATAGTCCACGTGTGTTTTGAACTGCAGTTTGTTGTCCAGTATTACTCTAAGGTATTTATTTATTTGGACCTGATAATTTGGTTACCAACCTGGAAGTTGGCAAACTCTACACTTTTACGACTAGTTATGAGGACGGCCTCTGTTTTATGGTCGGCAAGTTCTAGTCCGGCGGTGGACAGCCAATCCTTTATCTGGACAATTGCTTCATTTGTAGCAGATTCGACTCCACGAATCTGTTTAGCTACTGTCACGACGGCAATGTCATCGGCGAATCCAATTACAGTCACCCCCCCAGGTAACGCTAATCTCAGGACCCCGTCATACAAAATGTTCCACAATAACGGCCCTGAGACCGAGCCCTGTGGAACTCCCGCAGTGACATTGTAATATCTTACCCCTTCATCTGTATAGTATCTCAACTTCCTGTTGATGAAGTAACTAGTTGATGAAGTCACTATACGCAGCAAGGAATATGGTGTATCCATCCTGGCGAGTGATCTACTAATGAACGACCAGTTCGCCGAGTTAAACGCGTTCTTAACGTCTAATGTTACTACTGCACAGTACTCCTTTGTGCCATAAAGCCATCTTTCCCCTTCGATGGCACCTTTTGCGATATTAACTACTTGCCTTATGGCATCAACAGTAGATCGCATTTTTCTAAAGCCAAATTGGCGATCTGAGAGAGCTCCTTTCTCCTCTGCTACCGCGAGTAATCTATTATAGATTATCTTCTCGAGAATCTTTCCCATTGTGTCGAGTAAGCATATTGGGTGATAGGACGATGGTTCTCCTGGAGGCTTCTTTCCCTTAGGTAGTAGCACCAAATGCTGCATTTTCCACTTTTCGGGAAACGTTCCTTCTTCGAGACACTTCTGCATCGTCATTATGAACATGTCTGGTCTCTTTTTTATAGCCGCCTTTACTGCCTTATTCGGGATGCCGTTGGGTCCGGGCGCCTTGGTGTCGCCTATTTTGCTGCATGCCTGAAGCAACTCTTCTAGAGTAATTTGGGGAACAGTCGCTGTATTGAGCTCTCTTACGATGTTGCAAATAGTAGCTGGTATTTGGGGGAAAAGGTGCTCTACTATGGATTATTCCGATGTTCTGGTGTAGAGCAATTGAGTTACTCTAAGACGTCCTAATTTTGATTAAATTATTAATCATCAAACAGGTGGTCAAGGAGCTCATAGCAGCAACTTACCATTTACGTGTAAGTTCGCCTCATAACTTACGATCTGATTTTCACTTCCCTTTTCAAGTCATACTTTTCCCACCGAAATAGAATCTGTTATAGAGTTCCGATAAAAGGACATTTGCAGTATTTCGTATCAGAACCGACCGCCAAAAAATTAATCATTTTTCTCTCCGGCTATGTCCGTACTTGTTTGTTTCTCTTTCGGCTACCGAAATACTTAATTTCCTTCTTTCGAGCCAAAAACATTTCTGTTATACTTTATTTACATTCCTGTATTCTTGTTTGCTCTTGAAAGACTCAGAAAATTTAGTGTGCTACAATGCCAACATGTTCAGTTTTTTTGGCGAAACTCCAGGACTTTTCTTACAGTGCCTTTCACCGCGTCAGCTGTTCATTTATAAAACTCATCGCCCATTGCTCCTTTTTAATAGTGGAAGTCATTTTCCAATTTCAAAGTATTTGTACTGACCACAGATTTGCGGATATAAACAACTGCTGGCTGATTTGCATTCCTCCACTGTGTATTCGATCGGTCAAGGGAATTAGATTGAAATCTATTTTACGATAAATACTATCTAAGTGCATATATGTACATGCATAGCTGTGTCTTACTGCAAGCCTCTTGTTTGCGTCGTCTAAAATTGTTAACAATTGAACAAAATCAAGTGAGAACAATTAACAGGTTTCCACTTTACAATCTAAACAATCTCAGAATTAATGGGATTTTCCCTTCGGTTATGGCAAATATCCAAAATTGGATTGTATGCAATACGATTTCTTTTTTGTACCCCCAGAGAGATATTTAAGTTTTTATTTAGTATTATTTCAGTTTAAAGAACAGTGGCGGTTATCCTTAACTTACTTAAAGAAAAGTTAAACTAAATATGCAGACGTTGATATTTCAATTTAGAAGTGTATACAAAAATTCAATCTATTACTATCCACCGGAATAGGAAATGGCAGAATGCGGATTTTCAGCGTGTATATCACACTGTTTCGAGAGAGTTTTTGCTTCCGGTCTAGCTAAGCAATCACCCCAATAAAACGATTTCTGTGAAGGTGTGGGCCTATTTTGTCAAGGCATTTCAGTGCTTCCTTTTCTAGTCTGCATTTCGGTAGTTTAAAATACATATATAATGCTACCTGCATTTTTAGCGCAGCCAGGACATTTTATCGATTCACATTGAACTGCAAATGGATTAGCGACATTTACCTTCTTGAAGTATGACTGTTTCGAAGTGTTTTGGTATCTTTTTGATGCCTATTCGAAATCGTAAATTAATTTTAACACAAAGTATACATATGTTGTCACATAAAATTTATATGATCGAAGCAGTACTTGATTTCGTTCGATGAAGATAGCCTCTTCGGGGTATTGCCAGTTTCATTGCATATTCATGATTCAAATGAACACTTTTGCTTAAATTGTTTTTACTCTACGAATTTTATGATGCGTATAAGTACATTTCATGCTGTATAAGTATAACTCTCGTATATTTACTACCTTACAGCTGCTCGGCTTATGGTTTTGGCTTATCTTGCGCACCTAAGTTATCTCCTGCAGTTTTGTAGGTCCTTGATTACTTTATTTACCAAACATATTTAGTTCTCTGAGCTTTACGAACAAAGCCTGTAGACTGCTCTTCCAGCGTGAAGTATTCTCTTCCAGTATTGGAACATCAAGCTCGCCGCTCAACAGAAATTTTAGGAAGCCGATAGTTTGGTAATTCGCATACTTTGTTTGCATGTAGTTGAAGTGTATCCTTAACGTACACATGCCTAGATTCCAGACGCAACATGTGCATACATATGTTCGTATGTTTACCGGCAGACGAAATATTTTCTTTATGAAGTATCTCAACAGCCTTTTTCCGGGGTCAGTCCGTAGAGTATGACTCGAGAGTAACGGAACCTGCCATTATATTTTAAAAAAATTCAACGCATTCATTCCGGATTCCGGAAAGAAAATTTATCTCACCGAAGCTCACAATCAAGCCAGAAAAGTTCGTATAATTCCTGACATTCCCTGGAGTGAGTAAATTATTCTAAAACTTATTGGGCACAGTAGGATTAAAAGTAAATTCACAGTGTCGGAGCTGTGGAACGATTCTCCTAGTACCACTATGAACACTACAGCAGCGTATGCAATACAGTAGACTGCTTGGACTTTTTTTTATAAGAATGCGAGTTTTGGACAATCCTTTCAAGAGTGATTGTGAAGAAATCACATGAGAGCATGGTGCCTGTCTTGACTTTAGTCAAAAATTTATAATCTTTTCGGAAAAAGCCCGTGGTGAACTTTTTTTTACAAAAGTATGTACTAAACCTTAGTTTAAGAATCTGTAATGCGATTGAGATGAAAATAAATAAACGTCTCCAGTCAGCTCGGTGATTAGCTAGCTGTCTCCACTTCCTTCCACTTTCGTGCGCCACTTAAGGTCTTCTTCTACTGCGACGGCCCTCGGGGTGGACTCGAAGATTTTCCGGACCGGAGCATTAGTGTCCATACGCTCTGCATAAACTAGCCACCTCAGTCGTTGGACCTTCACTCTTCTGGTTAAATCCATGTCGCTGGACAGCCCGTACATACATCGTTGAACATCCTCATCCATTCATCGTCTACGCAGATCCGAAAATCACGCGAACACGTTTCCTCTCGAAATAACCAAGAGCAACCTCATTCACTTTTGCCAAAGTCCATGGCTCTGAACCATAATATAGGACTGGGATGATAAGGTTCTTATTAAGGGTCACCTTAGTTGAGAGAGGGCTTTGCTACACAATAATTGCTTACTAAGCAAAAAGAAACAGCGGTAGACAAGAGTTGTCCTTCGTTTGATCTCAGCGCGGGAATCTTTGTTTGTATTAATAGCTAGGGCTAGGTAGACAAAGTCTTTAACTACCTCAAAGTTATATCTGTCTACGTTGACATACGGCCCTATTTTGTTGACAGCAAATATAGGTATTGGGTCGTGGCCTCATTGACAGTTAAACCCATCATCAACGCTTCCGTCTCAATACTCACGAAAGCGCCACTGACATCACGCTGCTTTCTTCCAACTCACTTACTGTTACTTAATTGCCCATATATTTTTTTCGCCTATTTTTACAAGAAAAATTAGGTTCTTCTTTCCTTTTGTTCGGCGAGGTTATGACTTTAAAAGTTCACTTTTACGTCAAATGATGTTCACGTAAGTTATAATTATTTTCATTTACTTTCGATTGGCGCTATTTCAAAAGAAAAATAAAGGTTTGGTTCATTTCATTAAATTAAGTACGTTCACCGGTGTTCAAGGTCACTAAAAGCCCCTCAACTCTCTTTATCTCCTATTTTGAACAGTTTACGAACAAGAGGAAGTTAATTTCTGTAGAAATTCAACCCTTATATCTATAATTAGCGAGCTATCACACAAACGTTGATGAAGATGATACCCGTGTTGCCGTCTAGTAGTATACATTTAATTTTCTAATTTTTTATCTAGCAGAGTACAGAACCTTTTACAGGGTGCAGAAGGTCTCACGACTAGTAAGATACACAAACAAGTGTATAATGAATGAGTACTCGTATATACCTACTGTGTACATATGTATATGTCCTCGTATTATAATCTCTAGTTATATTGTATAATCCAAAATATAAGCGTGTTTAAAATGTAATCTGTGCCAACAAAATAGGACACTAAATTTTAATTTTAATCAAAGAATTGGTGATTATCAAAGGTACAACTAGTTTTATAGAATGTAGGAGAAAGAGCCACAGATAGTTGAAAATGTGCTGCAAAATGAGTTAACAGTATGGCTTCTATTTGACTGAAATTATTTTCCATAGAAAACTGTCTTCAATAAAGCAATAATCATTATGTATGGTTTTCAAAAGAACCAGCAGATAGTCCACCGATAACAAGTCCAATTTGCACATAAAGAAAGCACTGACATTTTAAGGTATTCTGCAGTTCTCTTAACATTTATATTTGGTCAACAAAGTAGTTCTCATTTCAGTTTTGTCCCAATATCTTTCAAAAAATTGTTTTCTTCTTGACGTTGCAGTCCAGTGTCCTTAGATTCAGGACTTTCTCAATTTCATGAGTTATTCTTAAAACCCTGTCAATTGTGAATGGTTGATCGCTCTTCAATGACCAGTTGCCATCGTTTTGAGTTTTTGAAATACAGTAATACCCCGACCTACGCTACCCCGTTTTACGCGAATTCGGAGATACGCGGTTTTTATTTTTGATCATAGCGCGCTTCGGCGTGTTCGGTTTACGACAAGTTCGAACGTGTTCCTTGTGGAACAAATTTAGAGGTGGATGCTGATGACGTCCAAGAATTGCTGGATTCACAAAATCAAGAGCTAACAATTAACGAGCTTATAGAAATGCGTGAGCATGATCAAGACATTGAACAAACTGATTCGTTAGACCCAGTTGAATCGGAAAATCAAATGACGATTTCAAACTTAACAGAAGGCCTCAGTACAATTGAAAAGGGCTTACAAATTTTAGAAAAAATAGATTCCAATGAAGAGCGCGTCTCTACTACAAAACGGGAAATAAAAAAGTTACTGGCATGCTACGAGGAAATTTTACGTGAGAAGAAGAAAAACTTAACTCGTCAGGCGACATTGTTAGAATATATGAAGCCTTCGACATCAAAATAACTTTGATTTACGTTGTTTTATTCCTACTAATGTAAATCGTTTTAATTATCTACCATTTTATTGAACATGTTTCTTCTAAATTATTGTTTTCTTTAGACTCTGGTCCCGATTACACAAACTTTATACGTATTTATATGCAAGGTTGAACCCCGACTTAGGCTAATTCGACTTACACGGTTATCTCTTGGTCCCACCTATCGCGTAAGTCCGGGGTATTACTGTACCTTAGATATATATTATCGACCAGAGAGATATCGCCCTGTAAGATATCCCGGACTTTCTTTGGACATATAATAGCCTTATTGGCACAGCATTTATAGATAAAGGATTTGATTAGAGACTTCTTCTGCAGTCTTTTAAAATCTGCCGATTTATTAAATAATATCCAAGTGCCTTGTTTTTTTAGTATTTTTGTTAGCTTTCTAATTTTGACCAACGAGAAACTTGTTATATTTAAGTTGTCTTGGATCGTTATCATATCACTATGGTCCTCTATGTCCTTCAAAACTCCTTAACGAATCTTCTATGTGTTCGGCAAATAAATGTGACTGAGTAATTAGAACATTTTGCGGCTCTTAAGGATTTTACGAAGTTTAGCGATTGTTGAAATCTCGAATCGCTTTTAATTAAAGCGCGTTCATATTTGTCAGTTGATATTATGGATATAATGGTTCTATATAGCACTTAATAAGCACTTAACTGAAGATTGTCGAGGTGATGACGAATTTATTTCTCATCCTTAGTCCTCACAATTGAGTCTCTATTTGAGCTGTTGACTGATTTCCCTGTTCACTTTGCTGCCGGTCCTCAAGTATCAACAACTGAAACTGATATTACAAAAATTCTGCTTTGAAACTGAACTCGGCCATAAGTATTTTGATTTATAATACTGGTCCCAGTTTTTTATTATTGCTGTATGTAGCTTAATCCTCATGAGTGAAATAATTTTAACAATAGCATTGTAGAATGGAGTAAAATAAAAGCAATGAATGTATGTATTTTGTGACAGCATGCATGCTGATTGCAACAATTAGAGATGCCATTTTGAAAAGATTTGCTGTCCACTGAGCTCATAAATTCTAGAAATAGCAAAAATTCTGGCACCAACACTCAAGCGCCACGCTGCTTCGGATTAAAAGACATAATTCAAGAGAATCATTATATATGTAGTATCTATCCTACATACATGCTTGAATCCAATGAGACAATCATTTGTCCATTTCCATACATTTTCATTAGGTCACTCAGCTACCCTCACCATCTGATAGATAAATTTGCACAAAAAAAAGGAGAACATAACCAACAGCCACACAACTCAGGTACAGAGAAAAAAAAAGAAAAAAATCCACTCCAGCCCCTCGAACCAAACTGATACACTCTTGAACAAACTTTGATGTCGAGTGAACAGATACTCTCCCAGAAAAGCTATATGCTTTAATCCTGAACTGCACTAAATATCCACCCAAAGAAGGATACCACCACCGCACCGACTTTTCTGCTGTTTAATCATATCCAGATTCCAAATACTTGACTCCTCACAATGCGCTTTAGCGAATTGCTCGACTATCCGTACATGCAGCTTATATATTGAAAATTAGCTGCCTGCAATTTAGTATATTATTTACATTACACAAAAAAAGAATATATTTAATTTTTGGTGGTGGACTTTGGCACCCAATCGTCGTACAACCACAAGTTGGCCTATAGTGTAGGAGAGCGTATGCCTCTAAACATTACGGCGCGACGGGCGGTGCGGGCGAAAAACAAACATAGGAAGAATATAAGGATATCCTAAATAAAATTATCCTTTAGTTATTTGGTGCAGTGCATAAAAAGAAGTTCCAAACTTTTCATGTAGTACGGCCTACAATTGTTGGGGGTTCTAGTTATTCTTCTGTGTGCAGGACAAAGTGTTGCCATTTCAGCTGGCCGTGTGCGGGCAAATTTTATTTTTATTTATGACATTTTTTGTGTCCCCTTCGTTCGATATGTAGTTTTTTTTTGTTCGTCTTCTTTTCCATTTGAACGTGGACAACATGTTTTGGATGAGTATTTCCTAATTCAAGTCGGCAGAGAAACGGTTCTGCTTCGGTAGTTATAAGGAATTTCGTGGTTTAGTATCTGTGCGGGAATCTTGAAGTGAATATCAATCATTAAAAATTTTACTCAAATAAAAGGACAATCTTACTTATTTAGACAGTTTTTTTGTTGTTGTTGTTTCTTTATTAAACGCGTCACTGTGTCACAAAATTGTGTAACACCTTCGGCAGACGACTGAGAAGCAGACTACCTCTCTTGTCAGTGTGTGATACATTTAAAAGTTCTAACGTATCGTCCTTGTGAATTACGTACTACATAACCTCTCTTGTGAGTTGCGAAAGACACATAACATGAGATGTGTGTGCATTCGATTCAAATCTTCTGTCAAATTGTGTGTGATGAAAAAACCTACCACAAGGGGTGGTTGATTATCCACTAGAAAATTTATTCAACTGAAACGCTCCCATCAAATAAGATACAACCTTCTAATCGGTGGAGTTTTGCCTATTCTCTCCATTCAGTTGGTAGATTTTCTATTTAAACTGTGCCAGTGGAGCGTGGACTTTCCCCCGAAAATGTGTTTTCACAAAATTCAAATACAATCGGTTTAATCGGTAAAATGAAAATTTCAAAGTTACTCAACAATTAAGGCACTCTCGTCCTATCCAGCTGACAGCATTGAAAATCTCCCCATACACATGCAAACATATACATATATACAAATAAATATATACACACAAACGCATTGTCGGGTATATCCTTTCATTTCCACCAACAGTGTTACGGTGTGGCGCGTAAAGTAAGAACAACAACACTGTGATGATGATGATGATGATGATGTTCGGGTTTGATGAGGATGATATTGGATCATAGTGGTGTTGGTGGGTGCTACTAGTGCTACTCTTCTGGTGTAGTGTATTCTCCCCCGAATGGAGCAAGCGCATTGCCAACAATTCCGGCATGTTGTTGAATTACTCTTGTACACCTCTGACTTTAGAACATTGAATAAGCGAAGAAAAGATATAAAATTTAATTTTATTTTGTTTTTTAATTATTTCCCATCTACTATTTAAATAAACAGATAAAAACGAAAAAAAAATATCATCCTTACAAATTCTTCTCTACATGAGATGCAAAAAGCTATCGTATTGGTGTTCGAATCGAGTTTCATCAGTGCGAGATACAATAATAACAACGGTCGTCTGTCAGACTTTTTGTGCTGCATAACACTCAAAAGAAAGGAAGATTTTTGTTCGTCCTTTCACACGATCTGTCTTCTATTTTGTTACGGGTTTTCTTCCTTTTTTTTTTATTATTGCATTGCGAATGTCAGAGAAAGTGTGAATACAACTTAAATAAAAAAAAAAAATAATAATTCAAAGCAACACTATAACCATTGATATAAAAAATGAAAAATATCTAACTTAAGTGGTGGAAAGTGAAAAAAGAAACACAAAAAAATCCCGGTCTATATATTGTTGTTGTTTCTAGACACGGAGAGTGGTGAAGTTCTTCCACATCCTTTTTCTCACATTACATAAGATACACCAACAAGAGACCTAGGCCACCGCGAGCCAGAGCACTAAAATACAAAGAAAAAAAACTAAAGCAAATCGACTGTGACAAAAATTTATTATTGTAATCCTTTGTGTTTATTTCCTGTGTGCTATCCTTACGCATAATTATACTATTTGTGAATATGTCATTTCTGACTTGCTGTCGGTGGTAAATATCTACAGTTTTTTTTTTTAACTAGCCGTTCTATTTTTGTGTGAAACGGAGCAAGCGAAAAAAAAAACGAAGAAAGGGGGAAGAGAAAGGAAAAACCGAGTGCCACCCAAGGACAAACAGAGAGTCATAATAATAAAAACAGCAACAGAATCTGTGTCAAAAATGTGTTTTCTTTTCGGAATAATTATGTTGTGATATCCTGTGACTAATTAAATACATAATATCCGATTTTTTTGTACATCCTTGTTTTTCGCAAAAATGCTTTAAGTTAGAAACTGATACATGTGATAACAACACTTTCGCTTGTGTGTATCTCACCTAAATACTCGCAATTGTTGTGTTTAATATAAGCTTTACTCTCGCTTCCATTTGGTTTAAAACAAAAAAATAAATACAAAAAACTACTACATACCTATCTACAGAATAATAAATCTTAATCGTGTATCTACATAGCCAGTCTAACCTTGAAAAGAGATAAATCAGAGTTAAAATTCGAAGCATAGTAAGAAAGGAATAAATACATATACATGAAGTGCATATCCTGCAACACTGGGTGACATTAAAAAGCAAAACTGCATTGATCATCTATTCGTTAAAAAGTGAAAAATCAATATATAAAAAAATAAAGTTAAAGAGAAAGTATTTTTATGCAAAAAAAAAACGTAACAGCCCGTCCACAATATCAAGAAAAAGCTATTAAAAACTAAATATAAAAAAAAAATCCTGTTTTTAAAGCTACATGTCCTGCAAATGTTTATATTTCTAAATTAAAACAAAAACTAATACAAAAAAAATTAAGTATAATAATAATTCACCAAATTTGCCTTAAACCAGTTAAAAAAGTTGTTTGGATGAGAGTAAATTGATAAAAAAAAACATCGCAAAGTGCAAAAATTTAATGCTAAAAATTTATTTTCTGTTATACTTTAAAAGAATTTCCTACAAATCAAACAAGTTCTACACACATAATACAATATTATTTTAAAAAAAAATAAAACTTAAACAAAACAAACACAACGCAAATATTTAAAACAAATTTTAATCTTTTTACTGCTTTTTAACTCTTAAAACAATAATAACCAACTCAACGAAATACGTTTTGCAATAAAAAAAAATCTTCCGTCTAAGAAAAAAATAAATAAATATATATTTATAAAAACAAAAAAGAATATTTTCGTATACAAATAAATTATATAAATATCCATTTAAAAGTGAGAATGTATTTGCCAAATTTTTTATTTAATATGAAATATATATAAATAAAGTTTAACTAAGCTTTGTTATAGTTAATTAATTTGTTTAACTGCAAAGCTAAAAAGAAAAAAAAAAGAAAAAAAAACAAATATTTTTACAACTAAAAAAATATAAAAACTAATCTCCATGTGATATATATATATTTTCTTCCCAATCATCAAGATATCAAAGAAAATTGTGAAAAGAAATTTCATATCCTTTTTTTCGCGTGTGCGGTGTATCTATTGTCCTTCGCCAACCCATAACCAGACAGTCACTATGTTACTACTATTATCCTGATTAAGGAGAAACAAAAGAAAAAAAAAAAAAACTATGCCATCCAATAAACAAAGCCACCAACACCTACTTCTTCGTCTATTTCACCATCCTCTTCTCCATCTGTGCATATGCATAACGAAGAATGGAATAAAAATTGAAAAATATGGTGAGACAAATACAAATTTTCTCGTGAATTTTGTCCTACTGACCATCGAGAAGGAAACGTGAAAAGTGAAAACTGGATAAAGTAAAAACACCGAACAAACAGAGATAGAGAGAACGAAATTGAAAATGGGATTTCCCTCGGACATGTGCTTTTCCTTTTCTATGTGCTGTACGGGTCGTATGATATGGGTCGGGGCAGTACGAATTCGAAAAGAACGCGTTTGAAAATCGCGTCGCGCGTACGTGAGTGTGTATTTTTTTTTTTTTTTTTTGTCGATTTCTCTTCGTTTTCCATTCTTTTATTTGATTCGTGTGCGAGTGTAGTTTTTTGTCCGTCGAGACCGTGAAAGGGGAGAAAATCAGAAACAAGGATATTCCCCTAAAAAAGAAGAACAAAAGAAAAGAAAAAAAAAGTATCTACATATGTATTTGATGAAAAGTGAAAAATACAACATTCCAATGAAAGCATGCAGATATATGCAATAATCAGAATAATAGAAAATACATTTTTGATGAGCACCAACAGCTCATCAGGAAGTTACAACACACCAATCTTCTCTCTGGTGGATAATAGTTTTGACACAGTGAGAGAGGATGTTAATGAAGAATAATGTTAGTGTGCTACTATTGTCTTCTTTCCTTCTGTTTTCCCCTTGTTCTATAATTTATCACACTCTATAACTCATACAAAAACTGTTTTTGTTTTTCTTATTTTTTGTATCCAATTTTCAATTTCATTTGATGTCATTTAGTTGGATAGAATTTACACTACCAGATACAAGCTACTCATGCCAATCATACATATGTATGTCTTACACACAATAAGTTGTTGTAAATTCATATTAACGTTAGAGAGTAGGAGTCATTGTTGTACCGTTTAGACGTTTTAACAGTAATATACATATTATATATATTTGTCATTGTTGTCATCATCGTGATGTGCCTTGTCTTTTGTATTCACATGCAGATATAAATTTTTTTTAAATAAACTCGGTAAACCTACATTTTTTTTAGTGATATAAAGTAGTTTCATTTTTCAGTTAATTTTTGAAGTCAATTTGCCTGCTCAGCATGCATGCTGCTGTCATTTTGTATGTAAAGTCATTTTGTTGTAATGTGTAATGAGATATGTGTCATTTTTGACGTATGGTATGTTAGATATTTTATACGCGATAGCATGCAACTTGTATGAATCTATGAATATAAATGAAATTTTTCAATTTTTTGTTTTGTTTATTTTTTTTAGTATAACGTTGTTTAAGGAATGAAGGAGAAGTTTTTTGTACAAATTTTCAATGACAAGAGAAAAAAAATCTTATCTTTAGAAATATAGAAGTCAAGCACTTACAGTTCAAAACTCGAAATAACCGTACAGTAAGTCAGTAATCAATTAAGGTTTTCCTCGGTTGTTACTGTCGTTGCAGTCATATGCAATTTGATGTCGCTTTTATATTGCCTTCAAGTATGTTCATTTACTTTTTCGTGTACTTAGTAGGATACCCTTATTATCATAAAGCGCTAGAGCTCGATATGTCTAAGCAGTTCTTGCATTGACTAGCTCCTTTTATGAAGGAAATATTTTGGTGTTTTCAGGTTTGTTCCACCACTTAAGTTCGAGTTTGCGTCCACCTAGAGGGATGACTTTTGCTCGTGCACTAGCTTGACTCTGTACTTCAGTGCAATCAACAAGATGCCAACCCCAATTCGAAATGGCTAAGTTTGCTTCTCCCATTTTTCTGCTATGATAGAGGATTAATACTTTGCAGTTCTCCGGAGTGGTCCTAAAAAAATGCCAAACAGCAAAAGCTTATTGGATGCCTTACTGAAAAGTCCGGACAAGATTTTCTGGTCTATTGAAGGATTTTTCAGTGGGTCATTAGTCACCGTCTAGTAATTCATTGCTTGTCAATAGCATGTATTGAGTCATTGCTAACTGTTAGACAGTAAAACTTTACTGGTGATGATGCTTTCATCTCAGAGCACATAGCTCCTTTTTAAGTTAAAATTTGTGGAGCAAGTGACACATATAACATTCTAGTCCAAGAGCAATTTGAGGAAAGAGAAAAGGTAGGTTTTGCAGAAAATTGATTTCCTCGAAATCCCATATTTAGTCTCCGTTATGTAGAGATTTTGCATCTTCAATATCTATTCAAATTCAAAACTCGTTAGTCTCCTTCAGGACTTTTATTATTATAAAAACTTGATCTAAGGTCAAACTACACAGCCAGAAACTATAGTGCTTCAAGTCGTGGCATAGGGTAACTTAGAATGTTCACATTGTACATTGAATATTACTTGGAAATTTTATAAGACCGCATATGTCTCCAATTTCAAAGTCTCTTAGTGAAAATACTCTTCTGTCAACAACAAGTTTTTAAGTGTACTCAAGCTCTATTTACATAACATATCAGTCATAGATACAAGATAGTTTAAGTTCCTCTATCACAGTTTTAAGACTTGTGTTTACTTTGCGTGAGGTTGAGAATTTAGAGCTCCTGTGTGCGAAAGGAAGCAAACAAATTCGTAACCTTAGACTTTCATTTCCGCTGCCATCTGCTGCTATATTATACTAACCTGTGAACTGGTGAGCGCCTTGGCTCAAGTGGTTAGTGCATTGGATCGCTGAGCGTGAGGTTCGACGTTCGAATCCCAAGAACACCTAAAAGTTTTTTCACGGTCTCACCTCTCGCGAATGTCTGACAAACGCCCGAGAGTAATAACTGTCAAGAGAAAACTTCTCAATTTGCCTTTCGGATATGGCTCTAAACTGTGGGTCCCTTCCATTGGTGTGAAAAATATAACACGCACAACATGACTGGTTGCAAGAAGTTAGGCCCTGGAGCACATACGTCTGTTGCGCAAGTATTTGTATTTTTGTATCCAGTTTTTCAGGTCAACTTAGATTTTGATTTTGGTGGGCGCAGAAGACATCTTAAGATAACGTCAAAAGCTTTCATCAGAGAGTGTGGAACGCATTTATTCGTATCCATCCGCCTTTCTCTCATTCCTCTAACGAGCACAGCAATATTCAAATTCGAACGTTTTGAGGTATTCGTTCAGCTTCTGATGCAAACAGTCCTTGCGGCTGGCGTTACCACTCTCTTAACAATGTACTGCCTCTTTTCTTTATGGTCATAAGCCAAAACGAGTGTTCACATGCCCTATAACCAAAGCCTCACTGTTAAATAAAATATTCCCTGTATTGGTTTTTAATTTTTTTCAAATTCAGAATTAAGAACCTCATATACAATTAATATTCATAATTAAAATATAAAATAAAATTGAAAAATTTCGAAACTTTATTCGAATGAAATAGTAATTACATTTTTGTATGTGAATGCATTATTATCGTTTACAACCTCATACTCGTATTTTAAGGTCTCATTATAGTATAAAATTAAATTCATTTTTTATATTTTTTTTATTACAATCCTCTGCATTGTTATTATTTTTCCCTATACTTCCACATTTAAATAAAAATGCATTTTATTTATTTCTGTTTTGTATCCATCCACAAATGATTGTCAAATTGGATATGTTGCGAATGTCAAAAATGCAAACCACAAAAAAAAAAAAAAATGAACTCCTATAACAAATAAAAGTAAAAAAAAAACAAACCCAATGCTATAATAATGTTTATGAAAATTTTGTTTTGAATATGCAAATCGCAAGTTGTATTGTTTTGTATTTGCCGCACCTGAATGATGAACATAAATATATTTATTTTCAATATATACCTCTATATATATATATATCTATATCTATAAAGTCAGTGTCATTCATGTTATGTAGACGCATCAGAAAAAATGCTCAAAAATGAATATCACAAAATACATGGATTCATCACATAAATAGCAATATGCAGATGATACTTGTGGCAGGAGGGTAAGTTATACCGTGTCATGTGAACATGAGCTCTAATTGTTTTTATTTTACTTTTTTTTTTAAATGTATGTTCTTATATATAGAAACATATATTATTTGGCTATACAATATATTAAAGGGACAAAATTAAATGTTAAATGTGCCTATAGTGTATTAGATGTATCTTTGTGTCGAAATGTATACTCAATGGCAAAGATATTTGTTATTTACCACATGCAAACACCACAACACAAAACACAGTTTTTATAATTTTGTTTTATTAAATACTTGAAATACATACATACGTACATCTATAAGTGTATAATATATATATTTTTTCTCAAATTAAATTGAATTTGACTATATTTCTGTAAAAGATATTTACTCTAAGAATTTTTCATGATAATGAAATGAGGAGTTCTTATGATCTTCTTATCAATCAAACCGGTTAAAGTCTACGTTTCTTTCACTCATTAGTGAAGGAAGGACCTTTTTGAAAAAAGGGCAACCAAATACCAGGTCTATTGCACTATTTGCAGAAAATAAGATTTTATCAGATGAATGATTATTTTGCTGCTACTGACGTAACGTATAAAATGTATTTTGTCGGGAGATTATCGACATATTTAATAAAGTCAAGGATTTAGAGTGCGTTGGCAACGGGAGGTTGGAGGTTCGAATCCCGGAAAGTACTGAAAAAGTTTTTTCACGGTCCCACGTATTGCGAATGTTTGACAAACGTCCCAGAGTAAGCTTTTTAGTTTAAAAAAAAAGCTTTCGGATAATACTTCAAACTTCAGGTCCTTTTCAATTGTGCGAAAGAATATAAAACGCACAACATATCGTGCTGCTAGGCCCTTAGCCACACATGGTCTGTATATTCCCAGTCGGGACGTTTCTTATATCCTCGGGGGCAGGATGCCCTTGAGGAAAAAGCACCTCCTGATGTAGGAGAGGACTATGCTCTAACATACTATGTATTCTGCTGATTCGTCTTATTCTTACCAAAGTCGAAATTCTTGAACTATATTTAATTTATATAAATGTCAACAGGGGCTGCAGTATCTTAAGAGGAAATTAGCAAGCCTTCGGACATACACACATAAGTCCTTCTACAATTAAGGATGTTCTTAGTGGTTAGGTCCAACGTATAGCTTGTCTGTGCATAAGCGGAGCATTACGTACAACTCCCTCTGCGGCACTGGACATTCTGATCCATCTGATACCCCTTGATATATGTATTTCACAAGCAAATGGCAGCGAATGCAGCCGTTAGCCTTGAAACTACTCAACAGTGATCAAGAAAAGAATTCGGCCACAATTCTATTCTTAATAAATTCAAAATCATTCCCGAAAACTCGGACCCCTCCATCCCACGTCTAAATTTTGAGAAAAATTTTCTCGTCGCCATTCCTTCCAGATCATTCTGGGAGGACGATGCATTTTTTAGAAGATGAATCAATTCACTTCTACACTGACGGGTCAAAAACAAAAGACGGAGTTGTTGCAGGTGTTTTCTCTGATAGGCTCTCAAAGCTAAAGCTCTCTTTCCGTCTTCCAAATCACTGTAGCGTGTTCCAGGCGGAAATAATGGCTATCAAAGAAGCCCTATCTTGGCTTAAGAAAAACGTGATATCTGCTAGAGATATCCACATCTTTTCAGACAGCCAGGCAGCAATAAAATCCCTGGAATCGATCTCTATAGATTCTTTAGTAGCTCTAGACTGCCGTTCGTCTCTTGTGGAGATGGCTGATGCTGTCGACATCTAGCACAGATCTTAGGTGGACAAGTGGATCAACATGTCTTGCGACAAAACAGGTTTGACGGAAGCTGGATCTAAAACGCTCTAAGAATTTAATTTCTCTCAATAGATTGCATATCGGCACCACAATAGGTGTCATCACTGGACACTGTCTAATAGACAAGCAGGCTACAAGGCTAAGCTTTTTTTGCGAACGGCTTTTGTACAAGCTGCATGGCTGAAGAAGAGGAAACTCACTTCCTCACCTCATCTTCTTTGTTTCTGCGCAGCTCTCTCCCGTAGAAGGAAGCCTCACTTAGGAGCCCCCTATTACAATGATGTAGACGACCTGAAGAATATTTACATTAAGGGCCTCCTCCGCTAGGTAGAGAGAAACTGTCTCGCATGATCCAGGTGGTATCACAATGGACCTTTCCTTGGTCTAAGTGTGTTGGCGATTCCTAGCTGCCAGCCACTTCATCTTAACCCAATTTAACCTAGGAGTTTTACTCATATGTTGGATGACCTTTTGACCTGTCTAAGTCCTTGAATGCAATCGCAATAGGACAAGTAGTTCCTTTGTTCCTTCAGTTTAAAATTGTTCTTAACGCGGAATTAAGATCGTCACACAAGGGTTCGTCACATATTCGAGGGTAATCGCTCACAATTGTTTGCAGACTTTTCAAGCCAGAGCGTTGGTGCTCTCTGGCTCTATACTTCTAAGCCAGATCGATGTCACTGTACAGGCCATATATCCATATATTCTCTCTTCTGGAAGTCACATGATTGCATAGCAGCTTTGGCAATCTGAGCCTTATGAACTGGTGGGCGCTTTTTGTTAATCTCTCCCTCCTTGCTTTTATAGATTTACGTATTCGTCTTAGAAACCAAGCGAAACGAGCATTAAATTCAAGCAGATCACAGGTGAAACTGTTGGTGGGACTTATAATGCGGGTCAACAAATATTTTTTCAGACACAGGCTTACTAAAAAAAAACATCTGTAGTAACTGTGAAGAGGAGGAGTAAAATGTATAATACCACTTCTGCCACTGCCCTGCAACAGTGAGGTTAAGATAGAAGTTAAGTACTAGGGTCCTCAACGATACCGAATCTAACACACCTCGGAATGAAAGGAATCGGTGAAATTGGAAAAACGACGCCATTCCGATCTCTTCACGACAGAGTTCCGTTTCATACTCCCCATGATCTTAATACGTACATATATCCCCTCACAACACACATTACAGAACTACTCCTAAGAGTTTGATAGACTAGGGAAACAATGGAAATCTATGTGAAGAGCATGATCTCTCCCTCTAGAACTAACTAACCAACATCGGTGCCTTTTGTTTATAATCCCTGGATAGGATTCTTTCTGAATCGCTGATATTCCCAACCGATGATATGGTCTTCTTACGCTACACCGTCTACTTGTAGAGTCTTTACTTTACTTTACTTTAACTCAGAGTCATATTGATGAGCCGAGTACAACTTCTACTGGATTGTTTTAACAACAAGCCATCAGAGATATCGCCTCTGATGTGCAGGGTATCTATCCACCATCACAGCGAAACCTTTGCTTTAACGAGGAATGTTCGGCGGCTAAGCCGTTGACTCCAGTATACTGAACGAATCCCTAGTGTCAATTGTAATGTGATCCAATTGGTGGATAGCTATGACTCGTGACTAACGTGGATTATCACGTGCCGAAAACTCGAGACTTTTTGCTCAAGCATATCTCTAATATCGAATCGCATCGTCTTTGTGCCCTACTTATCCCAATGCACCTTTTGGACAGCGGTGATCTCCGTTCAAGTTGCTAAGCATGCTCGGCTACATGTTTTTATTTTTCAGGTATGTCAATATCTTCACTGATAGCCAAACTGCTATCAAAACTATTGATTCAGCTATCACATCCTCAAAACTGGTAGAGCAATGCCGGAAAGAGCTGAAAAAATTGTGTGCTCAATCAAATATCGCTTCATCTGGGTCCCAACACACAGTAAATATGAGAGAAACGAGCGGGCAGACGATTTGGCCAGACAAGGGTTAGCCCTTAGCGGCTCGCTGGCAGAAAGAGTCAATTTTCCGCTAGGAGTCGTTAAGGGTAACATTCACAATCACTTCTAAAAGCTTGCCAACCTAGGTTGGAACACCCTTTCCAGCTGCGCTATATCAAGAAAGACATTGCCCAGACATACCCTAAAACAAATGAGCTACTAAGCAGACCAAGACCAGATATTGCCAGAATTGTAGCCGTGAGCACGGACCACTGGCCGATGGGAGACCATGCAGCCAAGTTTGCAGCCTTCTGCCGCAGCTGCAGAGATGCTAACGAAAAAGAATCTCTTCTTTACTTTCTTTGCAAGTGTCTGACCCTGGCCAGAACCTGACAACGTATTCTGTGTAAACCCTTCTTCGACGACCTGAGAGAGATATCTGACAGAAGGACTGGAGCCCTCATCCTCTACCTGAACTCTTAGTATATCTCTCACCTCAACCGTAAACAACATTTTTACAACCAGGTTACATGAGTTTTGTGGTATCAAAACGGCGCATTCTAGCGCTAATTGTGTTTTAAATTAAAGAAACAGCAACCTCTACCTATCTACAATCATCCATTTCCAAGACTAATATTTTGTAGGGCACAATATTCAACTTCTCCCTACTAAATATGTCCAAGCACCTTATGTAAGCCGAGTCTGTTGATAAAATCAGAGAATTTCTTCTGCCATCATCCTCTTTCTGACAAACCCTTGATAGAGTTTTCAGACGCTTTTGAAGCCCATAATTTCAACAAGAGATGGCTTGTTGTAGCCAAGTCCGACTATTTATTTAACCATACTTTGTCAGTCTCCGAAGCAGAGAGATAAGAGACGTAGCTATTTGGGTGCCTCCACGGGGAGGTGACGATGCAAGACAATGGATTAATAAATTATTCACTTTGTCAATATTGAATTCATTTCACTGTTTTAAGCCGTCGTGTGCCTTCTTTAGTCTGCATAAACTTTCCATAACTCCTAATGACTGATTCCCAAGGTATTTGTACCATTTTTCTGGTTTAGAGAACGAAGTATATTTGGATTCCCATTGTTGAATTACTACTTTTACCTTACAAGGTCCTGGAAAGATGGTTATCATTTGGAATAATGTCAACGGAGTACGCCAGATGATCAATTATTTTCCAACCCAAGATGTGAATTTTTTAAACACTTTCTTTCTAGGGTTAGGTTAGGTATGTGGGTGGCGGGGAGAGATTCTCCACGCCGCACTCAGGTCAATGCTGACCCATTGTGTTGCCCGTTTGGGGTAAAGTAACCCTACGTCTATTCGTTTGTACACAACTTACTTAATTACCTATTATGCGGTCCTTCACATACAAACCATCTTGTCGATTTGATGAATTTTATTAGAGCTTCCATCGGCGTTCTGGATAGTTCCTCTAGGTTATTGAAGAAGTGTCTTCCCAGGAACCTGTATCTGGAATGTTGGAGGCCGGGGCAGTAGCATAGGAAGTTGGTTGTGTCCCCAATCGCTTCCTCATCGCCACAGCCTCTACAGAGCTCCTCTTCTTTCAAGCGTAGTTTTTTCATATGATACCGTAGAGTGTTGTGCCCTATGATGATACTCACGAGGGTGGAAATGGATTTCCAGTCTTTCAGAAAAAGTCTCTCGGTTTTTGCTTTGTCAAAGGTGGGCCATAGTTTCCTTGTAGTAACGCAGGTTTCTATGGAGTTCCACCTGTAGTTTGCCTCTCTCGTGGCTTTTTCCCCTGCTTCGAGTTTAAGTGTACAAGGCGGGATTCTCACTGATGGGTCTGTCAATTCGGTGGTCAGTGCAGAGCCACTCCTTGCTAGCTCAGCCTTCTCGTTGCCTAGTATTGCTTCGTGTCCACGAACCCAGCAGAGTGCGACCTTATGCTGCGTGCCAAGAGCCTTGAATTCTTCGCGACAGCACATCACCAGCTTCGATTTTATTTCAACAGCAGTAATTGCTTTCATAGCAGCCTGGCTGTCAATAAAAAAGGTGATACCTTCCGGAGGTATTGCCCTTACCGCAGACTCACGGGCTGCTGTAGTCACTGCCAGGACCTCCGCTTGGAAGACGCTGCTATGGTTTGGGAATCAGATTGATCGTGCTATTCCCAGCGGTTCTGAGAAAATGCCAGAACCAACTGGCTTATTCTTAGGGCGCTCATGGCTGCCCGTGACTGCATGAAGATATCTAGCGGTAGCAGGTTGAGGATCGCCTCAAGACCTGCCGTTGGTGTTGTTCTCATGGCACTGGTGGTGCAGATGCACGCTAGTCTTTGTACCTTCGTGATGGCTTTTAGGTTAGTGGGTTTTTCGGCTGCCTGCCACCACACTAGACTGCCATAGGCTAGTATTGGTCTGACAATAGCTGTATACATCCACAGTATAATTTTGGGAGATGGGCCCCAGGTTTTTCCGAAGATTCGACTGCAGGAGTAAAAGGCTATTGTTGCTTTCATTTATATTTAGTCTCCAGTTTAGTTTCTTGTCAAGCACTAGTCCTAGGTATTTCGCAATATCTAAGATTGTAAGGCGGGTGTCTCCGATAGAGGGTGTATTAAAATGCGGAATATTCCTTTTGTTGATGAAAAGTACCAATTCAGTTTTTTGGGGATTGACTGCAAGTTCACACTTTTTTGCCTAGGTATGTAAGGTTTTCAGTGCTCCATCTATTAATTCACTAAGAGTAGGGAGGTATTTACCTGTCGGCATCACAACAACGTCATTTGCATATGCTGTGATTTTGACCCCACGGTATCTTAGCTTCTGAAGCACCTCATTCAGGACAATGATCCAGAGCAGTGGGGATATAACCCGCCTTGAGGAGTACCTCTGGAGGCGTATGCTTCTATCTTCATTCCTTCAGGTTCTGTTATTATATGTCTACCTTCTAGCATGCTAATTATCCAATTTATTAGTATATAATCGATGTTTAGCTTAGTTAGGTTCCTACGTGATGCATCAATACGGACATTATTGAATGCTCCTTCAATGTCTAGAAATGCAGCCAGGTTAAATTCCTTCCTAGCGATTTTTCAATTGATCCGACCACACTTTCTTTCTATTATTTGTGCTAATTTGGACAAGAGAAAATAATTCAAGTAAAAAAAATAACTAAAAAAAATAATATCACCAAATGTTGCATCCAGGTACTATGTAATCAAAGCCTGCACACTAGGGCATGAAGCCCTTGAGGACAACGAAATGATGGACTGGGTGGCAAGAAGAGGTGCTTGTTTTCCACTTGATAGTCCTGAGCCCTGTTTGAGATACTACCTTATAGACAGATGGACAGACACGCTAACTACTGGGCCAACCTTCAAGGCCTAAGGCAAACAAAAACGTTCATCAATCTCAACCGACACAAGGCCAAAACTTCACTCTACCTTAAGAAAAATGACTTTAGAACCACAACGCGATACCTAATATTTTTCACTTGGCTACAATCTGCACAATATGAAATTTTGAAATACTTATATACGTATGCCGGCTTTCATACTCTTTGTGTTTGTCCAGGAGCCGCGAGCAAAAATCCACTTGGTGTAGGACTCTGCGAATGCAGCAGAACTGGAACGAAAGCTATGCTGAGGTTTCTTAAGAGCGCCAATATAGGTTCTGGTTAAAATTGTATGTACCAGTGCAAAAGATCTTACGGATCGTAGTGTACTCGTATACTAAAAGCCTTGTATATGTATTATAGTGTATTGATACCACCAGACATGACCCACCATACAGATTGAATTACCTTTTTTGGCCAGGTCCTGGCCTAGGTAGTTATTATACTCAGTCACTTCCAAGGACGCTTAGTGTTCTAAAAAAAAGTCTTCCTATCGCCAGTCATAATACTGTTGAGAAACGGAACAAACCTTTAAAGAAAAAGTAAAGAGGAGCACATTGCTATTCGCACACTAAGTGAAGGCTTCTTAATCGATACGAACTGGTTTTGTTCCGTGGTCCGATTAGGTGGGCTTTCTGTGTGGTCAAACCCTTGAGTTCATAATTTTCTTTTAGGATTTCGTAAACCATCTTTTAGCCTGGCATGTCCTTGCGATTTGTCGGCCATACGATTCACAAATTAGTTTGACTGCATTAAAAATGCCATGATACTGCGGAAGCAAAACATGTTGAACATGCTCCTTCGCTACTTCCGTTTCACCACATTGTTCGGTATATTCGGTTTAAATAGATAAATAGATATAAAAAAATAAGAAAAGCCTATCAGAGCGAGAATATTATGTACGATGGCATCGAAGATCTGCTTTATCATGGGATGAGCATAAATAAAATTTTATTTTATAATCTGTTTTGCGAAATACGATGCTGCTGGTTACGAAGTTGCTCTGTTTATGAGGCATGTGTGGGCGGCGGTGTTGTCTACTGAAATAGTTTATTTCAGAACTCGTTAACGACTTAACCGATTTCATTCCATCACGTTGAACGTTTTTCTGCCCAGCTGATGGGAAAACTTGATCTGGTAGATCTCTGCTGCGGATGAGGCCGGCTGGTTAGTTATAAAATTGCCACAAATTTGCCAATATTTGATGGATTAATCATTGGTTACTACTCGAAGGAATAAAAGCTAAACGTACCTAAAATTTATTCATAGATAGTGCTACACCAATCGAAAATTGCGAGCATATTTCCAGATTACAACCTTACTCAGAAGTCGAGCATTGCCCTAGTTCTGCAAAGCGTTTGTGCCAGCACTAGACAAAACAAAAAGAGTGGTTCGTTCCCCATAGTGATGCTGTATCCTACATGTATAGTATGCTTAGGTCATCCACCGAAGGGGGATCTTAGACAATGTCCATTGCCATTATCAAGATGTTCAATGATCGAATTCTTTTCGGTACTTATCAAGAGATTCAACAAGAGATTCACTGCCATAATTCCCGATAGCTTGCATTGAAGAGTGAAGGTTCTGTAGTACAAGGAACAAGTATTTGTAGAGAGTAGTTAGATTTACTAGTTGATTGTAGCAATGCCGGTGGCCTTAATTAACTCGTTTTACAAAGAAGTGCAACCGCCGCATCTCCTGGACAATTAGGAACTGAAGTACAAACTAAGCAATCGCTAGCAGACACTGCTTTTTCGATTTACTTCTGCTTCATTCGCAAATATGGTTGAGCATTTGGGCCGATGTGTCTGCGCTTTCTTCTGGCTTACGTCCGCATGCGCCTTTCTATGACACACATATGGTGTGTGCAATGAGAATTGTCTGATCCAATGTGCGTTCATTATGAGCCTCACAAGATCGCCCATAGCACACATGTGCTTTCATCTTGCGTATGATACAAATGGAAGTAGGTACGCCCATTTTACATTTATGTAACTTACTTACTTAACGGGCTCCCAACCCGTGGAGGGTCCCTGCCTGAGACACAGCAGCCTTCCATCCTCTTCGATCCTGGGCACGCTGCTTCCAGTTTTCCAAACCAAGCGCTCTGGCATCCGCGATAGCTTGATCCTCAAAACGGAGATTCGGTCTTCCTTGTCGTCTCGAACATGGGGGCTGGGACTCGAAGATCCTCTTAGCTGGAGCATTATTGTCCATTCGCTCGATGTGGCCGAGCCAGTGTAGTCGACGTGTTTTGGCTTTCCGGACTACATCCACATCTTGATACAGCTCATAGACATCGCGGTTGTATGTTCTTCTCCATTCGCCCTCCTCGCATATGGGACCGAATATTTGACGAAGAAATTTTCTCTCGAACGTGTTCAAAATCTGCTCTGCTTTCCTGCTTATCGTCCAGCACTCGGCACCGTAGAGCGGAACTGGCAAGATAAGTGTTTTGTAGAGCACGCATTTTGTCTTCCGGGTTTGGAGTTTTGAACCCAGTTGTTTCGCTAAACCGAAGTAGCAGCGGTTTGCTTGGGTTAGTCTTCGTCGGATCTCCACTAAGTTGTCGTTCGTGGAGTTGATGTTTACTCCGAGGTATGTAAACTCCTTAACTACTTCTAAGTTACTGCTGTCAACAGTGACGTTTCGTCCTAGGCGGTGGACAGGTGCTGCTTTGTTTGTTGACAACATGTACTTTGTTTTGTCCTCGTTTACCTCAAGACCGACTCGTTTTGCCTGTTCTTCAATTGCCGCAAAAGCCTCTATGACGCCACGCTGGGAAAGACCGATGATATCAATATCGTCTGCATATCCCAGCAGCTGGACGGATTTGTTAAAGATAGTGCCTTCCATGTTGACGCCTGTAAGTGGGTGCAAAATACATTTTCTCACTTTCGGGTGCGAATATTTTTTTAGTTGCTTCTATTAAAGGCAAGTATTGTGATAGTTTTCGGTGTCGAAATTTTGATCAATTTCCGTATTCATAAATAAAAAGTAAAAAAAGTGGATCCTTCAATTCTGTCTGTCAATACGTACCTCCGACTGCTTTCCAAACGGATGGAAGGACTTACTTCCAACTTCATATTTGATATCCGTGATTGGGTAGAGACGTAATCATAATCACTTTTAGCGAATGTCTAACAAGCGCTATAGACTATTAACTGCCATGAGAAGTTGCTCAATTATGTACTATGTCTTCCGGATACGGTAATAATTTATTGGTTAATTTTTTTTTTTTTTAAAAAAACCCTTGCCCATGTGGCGGATACTGCGACCTAAAAGATCTATTGTATCATAAGAGTATGGTTAGTCTAAGAGATGTAGTACCTCCATTATGAAGAGCGGCAGTATGTCCTTAGTGGCAGAGTTTTCCAGTTCCGCTCACGGAAAATACGTCCTTATAGAAAATACGTCTCCTTAACCAATGTATTGCTGGGCAATTGCAATGGGTTCGGATGATTCCGTGTGTCTGAGCTCAGATTAAGTTTGTTAAGGTGGTATCTCAGGCCACAATGGCCCGTGAAAAAGCCCACCAGCTTTCTGATACTTTTCTTATTAAGGTTTAGTATATCCTTATAGGAGTAAGGCTTGATTAATATTTTGGATTGTCTCAACCCTGGGACATATTTTCAGTGGTACAGGCAAAGTTTATGTTCCCAGTTACTAATCAGTGCTGTGGCGAAAGACCAGTTGATGCCACAGTAAGGCTCAGTTGATGCCACATAAGTTCATCTGCTACTCGTTGCCAGCAATCCGTTGGTGGCCGGGGACCCATCCAAGTTTTACCTTGTTATGTCACGCCAGGGATTGTAGTGCATCGTAGCACCATTTAACTGATATGGAGTATACTAAAATGGACGACAACGCTTTGAGTGCTGCCTGACTATCTGAAAACTAAGGTTTAACCTAGCGCAGATTTCAATGGCATGGAGTTCAGCCTGAAATACCGTGGGACACATTCCCATAGGTAACGAGGCTTTGGTGTTGGGTCCAAAGACACCAAGCTCCAACTCCAGATTCCATTTTCCGTCTGTGAACGAAACCAGACCTCAAAGGTCTAATGCCGGAACACTATTAGACCAATTAGCACGGTCTAATATTTCTACCTAAAATAACCTACCGAAACAGTACTCCTTGACCATGATGTCAGGGATGGTACAAAACATGTCTCTTTTCGGGATTGAGTCAAGAATTTTCAGATGTCCCTCTTGGTTACCTGATTTATACTTGTATGCTATCTGCAACTTGATAGCACACCTAGCGGCTGTCGTCCTAATGACAATTTGAAGAGGTGAAAGCCCAACTTCGAAAGCTTCCGTAGCATGCGTACCTGCCGCATGGCACCTGTGATACCGAGACAGGCAATTCTTTGTAACTTCTGAAGTTTAGCTGCCGTTGTTCATTCAAGAATTTTCGGCCACCAGAGAATGGCCGCGTACGTGATAATAGGCCTCACCATCATTGTATACATCCAATGTATCATTTTCGGATTTAGACCCCAAGTTCTGCCGTACAGGCGCCCGCAGGCCCACATGGCCCTAGTAGCACGCTCGATGGCGGACTTGATATGAAAACTCCAGCTGAGCCGTTTGTCGATATTGGCGCTTTAATTTCATGCAAGCACAACTATAAACTGCTAGGCACCAACATATTTCTTTATTTATACTCATTTTTTTTAAGGGGCAGAGTTGAGTGGTGGAGGGTTTTGGAGGTCCTATCACAGTACAGAGTGGGCCCCGTGGCTCAAGTGGTTTGTGCGTTGGATCGCTGAGCGTGAGGTTCGAGGTTCGAATCCCAGAGAACACCAAAAAGTTTTTCACGGTTCCACCTCTCGCGAATGTCTGACAAACGTCCGAGAGCAATGACTGTCAAGAGAAAGCTTCTTAATTTGCCTTTCGGATATGGCTGTGAACTGTAGGTCCCTTCCATTTGTGTGAAAATATATGTATGTATATCACGCACTACACGAATGGTCGCGAGAAGCTAAGCCCTGGACCGCATACGGTCTGTTGCGCCAAGTATGTATTTGTATTTGTATCACAGTACTGTGATGTTAAGAAGATCTTTTGTACTATTCTCTATGGGAGATATTTGTATTAGTTGTGTCCTAGCTGAAATCAAGTTCTCGAAGGAAGCTCAGGATTGTTTGGGCTGAGGAAGAGATTATATCAGAAGGTGTGGTGAACCCTTTGCAAAATGGTATAGTCTGCTATGAGCCATGGTGTGCTCGGCAGTTTGACTCTCCTAAAGAAATAGTCTGCAAGTATCAGATTGACAAATGGGAAAAATGACCGATAAAGAAATCAGTCTGAAATTTGCATTACATTTTTTCAGTATACTCATTGCCAGCGATACTTCTCTGACCAGGGACCCAGATCCATGATAGAGAGTTGTGAATTGCAAGCTACTTGAAGCATTTCCGACCTACTTTAGGCTCTTAGCTTTATGATTTGAGGCCTTTCAGAGCCTTAGCTGTCAGTAAATGTTTAGGTGTGATCTCCGGAGGTTTCTCATTATTCTTTCTCTGGCACATAGATCAATAACAAAGACCTCTGCGTGGAAGATAGAAGTATTGTGACCTAGTGGTTCAACAGATTTAAAACTGCAGCCAATATTCCGGCACCTTTACCATTGGGCATTTGTGAACCCTCAGTGTAGGTGGGTATTTTTGCAGTGATTACGATTTGAGATGATTATTTTAATGGGATGATTTAAATTTACTTTCTTGAGCATGAAGTTAATAGTTTATACTGCCGGTGAAAATAGTAGCGGAATGCCTTGCGAAAGCTATGAATCTTGATAGATTTATACTCCTAAACCCGTATAAAAGACGTTTAGTTCTGAAAGGGTGGGCGCCGTGGCTCAAGTGGTTAGTGCGTTGGATCGCTGAGCGTGAGGTTCGACGTTCGAATCCCAAGAACACCTAAAAGTTTTTTCACGGTCTCACCTCTCGCGAATGTCTGACAAACGTCCGAGAGCAATGACTGTCAAGAGAAAGCTTCTCAATTTCCCTTTCGGATATGGCTCTAAACTGTGGGTCCCTTCCATTGGTGTGAAAAATATAACACGCACAACACGAATGGTCGCGAGAAGCTAGGCCCTGGACCACATAAGGTCCGTTGCGCCAAGAATTTGTATTTGTATTTGTAGTTCTGAAAGGGGTACTTTAAGGCTTTTTAATTGAACGCCATTTCAATTTGAGTGAATAACTTAGAAGAGTTTACGAATAATTATCAACTTTTTCGTTTTTTTAATGAATTTCTCATGGGAAAGGCGAAACTTAAACGCTGAGATAACGATCGAGTTGTTTGCAGATGCCAGTTGATTCTGCTCTTGATTTATTGGGAATTGAAACCTTTTGAAAATCAGGGTATGCACCCGCTTGGGGCTCTACACCGTTGCAATCTGTCTGGTAGAATATCCAGATATCGTGCTTCTGGCGATCAGTCCATGGAATTGTTCCATACATTTTCCGTGGTAACATCTACAGTGTGTATAAAAGGATACGTCAGTTAAAAATCTTGGTTGGATGTTAGTTAGTTAGTCGGAGCTTCTATTAATTTCACCGCCCGTTACTGGATATTGTCGAGTATATTTAAATAATGTGTTTGGAGCTGATGTCCAATACTTGCGAAGAGGAGAGGCCGTGCCGATATAAAGTATCTTTTTGCTTCATAGAGACTGGTTTTGCAACGGTTATCCCAGATTACACCAGAATCATGAAGATGCATAGTCTCATGCTATCCATTTGAAAATGAGGTGCAATTGATGTATTCTTTCTGGAAAACTTTGGTGGACAGGGTTTTATTTTATATTGCTGTTAACTAAGTTTGCCTTCCTCTACTGCAAGATTTTCCACAGGTCTTCATTCAGTTAGTGGATTTATTTACATCTCGAATGATGTGGGATGTGGGCACTCATGGATATGTTGTTTACTATCTGACCTTTTGTGTAATTGATTTCAGTATTGTGACCCAGAATGTTCCCTTATCTCCGAAATACTACCACTTCATCGAAGTTGGTTCGCTCTTACACTCATACTGCTTTTGCGTAATCTATCCAAAAAATGTGCTTTAAGTTAGAAATATACCAAGTTATGTAATTCATGATCAGATTTTCGAATACTATACATATTTTGAGAAAAAGTCAATTTCTAAAAAGGAGTTTTAAGTAACTTTGTCGTATGATGATAGGTACGTAGTACCATGCAATTATTTTTCTGATTATAAGTGGTAAGTATCGTACTGCTAGAAATAAAATACAGTGCTGCGTCTTTGGGATAAGTTAAACAATTTATTCCACAAAAATATTACAAAATTCCAGTTATACCTTCAACACAAGTAAGAAATACTTATTTAAACTATTATTTCATATACACAATACATAAACACATTAAATAGCATACACTAACCACAGAAATACACTCGTATACATAAAGCGGAACACATAATTTAATAAATACATTGCACACGTTAGTGAAAATAAGCGCCAAGCTTATAGTAGGCATTAGGCTATAGTGATAGTGATATGCTGAATTTAGTGCCAGCAAAACTAACATCTTATATAACCCAATAGAAGTTATATTAATTTAATTATGCCAGTTATGTATTTTACATAATTTTTTAATAAATCTTTTTTTTTTCTTTGCAGGTACGTATCAAAATAATTATTTGCCATTTAATGGTGAAAAGTGTGGTAATACTTGTGACAATGTATCTTGGTAAGAATTAAAGAACCTAAACTTATTTTGTTTTCTATTACATGGAGTTCCATTAATGGATACACTAATACTCTTCTTTTATTTAACATATAAATTCAAAGTAGAATACTTATTTGAGCGGTTAAATGCTATATTTCAATAAACCTTTCAAGGATTTTTTTTTAAAGGGAAACCGAATCCCACAGCACTGTCAGACTCATCTCGGTTGAATGTACTAACAGACTCTAACCGCTTTTTGGTGCGGTTGGGTTACTTACTTACTTACTTATTTAGGTGTCGCTACAGTTCGGGGAGAACTTGGGCCTCAACCAACAAGCCTCTCCAGTAAGGCCTTAGCTAACTCCAAGTTGGTTGAGGTCCCCTCCTAGTTGTGCGCGTCACCTTAGGCGAGGTTTTCCTCTACTGCGTTGTTACTCCGGGTTAGATTCGAAGACTCTGCGGGCCGGAGCATTGTTGTCCATTCGCTTTACATGTCTTAGCCATCTTAGGAGACTGGTGTGCAGTTTTTTGACTAGGTCAATGTCGCTGTACAGCTCATAAATTTCGTCGTTGAATCTTGTCCTCCGAAGCCCGTCAACGCAAACGGGACCGAATATCTTACAAAGAATTTTTCTCTCGAAACGACCGAGGATATCTTCATGCGCTTTTGACAGAGTCCAGGCTTCAGCGCCATAAAGCAGGACTGGGATGATCAAGGTCTTATAAAGAGTATCCTTAATATTTCGAGAGAGGGCCTTACTACTCGATTGCCTTCTCAGCCCAAAGAAACAGCGATTAGCAAGGGTTATTCTTCGGTTAATTTCCGCCGAGATGTTACTGTCAGAGTTAATAGCAGAGCCAAGTTAGACAAAGTCCCTTACTACCTCGAAGTTATAGCTGTTGACTGTGACGTTCTGCCCAATTCGTCGATTTTGTGTGTCCCTTCTTGTTGACAGCATATACTTGGTTTTGACCTCATTTACAGCTAAACCCATTTTGGCGGCTTCTGTTTCGATACTAGCGAACGCACCGGTGACAGCCAGCTTTGTTCTGCCAATTATGTCGATGTCATCGGCGTAAGCTAGTAGTTGCACAGACTTTTGAAAGATTGTGCCTCGGGTGTTGGCTTGTGAGTTTCGCACAATTCTTTCAAGTATGATATTAAAGAAGTCACATGACAGCGCATCACCTTGTCTAAATTCTTTTTTGACATCGATGGTCTCGGTGAGGTCAATCCCGAACCTGATGGAGCAGCTAGCGTTCTCCATCGTCATCCTGCACAGACGGACGAGTTTCGCATATAAAAAGATGGCTTTTTTTAGCCAGCTAAAACCAACAGTCAAAAACCAAAGATAGGTCGGTCCCCATTGTGATACTACATGCATCATGGTAATAACATGCCTAGCTAGTCTTTAAAAATTCGTCATGTGAAGCATAACAGGTTACTAGATCATTGTAAAAGAACGTTTCTAAGTGAAGTTTAGGTTAAGTTGTTGTTTCTTCCTGTGTAAAAAAAGCTGAGCCAATGCAAAGGTCATGAATGGATTCTTCTTTTTTTTCGCCCATACAGCCTGCACAAAAATCTTTCGAATATACGCCAAGCCGTTGCATGCATGCCTATTATACAGTGCCCAGTAATAAGACCTGTCATGGCGCCAATGTCCAATCAGCTAAGAGAAATCAAATTCATAGTTTTAGATCCAGATTTGGTCAAATCTGTATTGTCGCGAGACATGTTATGCCACTTTGCCACCTAAAATTTGTTAACTCGATAGAATCCAGCTTAGATTTGAGTTTGCCATTAGTGATCCGTATACCTAAAATACCTTTTTTTGAATGGAAGGATGGATATAGTTGTTTTATATCTGGCAAGTTTGTCAGCCTTAAAATTTCCCGGAATATACCTATGCCCTCAGACCCAACAGAGGTGAATACTGACCTGTCCTCTCTAAGAAAGACAGTCAGCAGTCTAGAAATAACAATGAATTTAGAGAGACTAATTCCAAGGATTTGAATACTGGTCGACTTCCTGATAAGATGCGCATATCCCTAGTACGTATTGAGTTTTCCTTTGACAAATGATATGATTTCCTTAGTCACCATTATTGCCATCTGGAACACGCTGGAAGATTTGGAAGAGGGATTGAGGGTTAAGATTAAGCCTATCAGAGAAAGTACCTTCGTCAACCCCGTCGTTGGTTCTTAAGCCATTGGTATAGCAATGAATCGACTCTTCTTCCGAAAACTGCATTTTCCTTTCAGAATGATCCGGCAGGGATGGTGGCTTAGAAGTATGAACGGAGATTGGTCTAGTTCGTATAACTTGGAGGGGTTTTGAATTTATTTAGAGTGACGGCACGGCCAACATTTTTTTAGACCTCAATGGCGGGGGGCTGCATTACATAGCTGTCATTTTACAGCTGAAAATATAGACGGGTGTCAAATGAAACAGAATGCCCAGTGCTATAGAGGAAATTGTTCGAAGTATTTCGCTAAATTACTTGGATTTTATTTATTTTTCTTCTATATTCGGTAGTTGTATATGCTAATCCTTGAAGGGGCTCGAACCTGCACCACCCACCTAACAGGTAAACACACTTGTGTACTGGTAGTGTGTTTGCTACACAGCAGTGTACTGGTAGTGTGTTTACCTACCATCACTTCAAGGATTGATAGCAAATAGAATTACTTGATGGACATGTATTACTAAAAATCACTTATAACTCAACACATTTCGTTCTTGAGGTCATTCTGAGATAAAATAATTTTTGTTTCCCAGCACAATCGCTTTGCATTGACGTACATATGTACTTGCAATGAAAACTATACTTGTATGACTCAAAAAAAAAACAATAAAATCCATATGTTATTAACCCCTGTACTTTATTGCTTCATTTGTATGTATAAGCTTGGGATTGGAATATGTTGATTTTACTTACCTCTAGCGACCATGACGTACTCGTAGGTACTAATTACATCACCTGCGGTAGCACGCAATCAATTATAATAGCGCTCACATCTATTTAACGAATTCCTTGTACTTGCACAAAATATCTCAACATGTTTTTTTTTACTTACTTGATGGACATAAACTGTGGACATCTAAAAAAATCTTATCCTGGTTCGACTTCATTTTTTGTGCAATGGTCACTCCAGATCACCAAGAGTTTTCTAAATATGTATGTCTCTCAACGTTTGCGAAATAAACATGGGCATCGTTTAAAAATATGTACTGTGGCGTATACGAAACATTTTTTAATTGAACCTATATACAATATTCCCAAATTATATATTTTTTTTTATAATTCTCGCGCGCCAAAGGGGGTATGAATACCCTTATGCTGATTAAGGCATATGAGCGATTTTTTTTTATATGTGTTTAATCCGCGTCCATGTTATAAATTCGGATAACATGCGGAAAGTATAAATTTATCTTATCTTATATTAGCCAAAGAGTCAAACTATACAGACTGGAACCTTTTGATCTTAAATATTATAAATACCGTCAGAATTCAGGAATGCTTTAAAAAATAGGGCACCCAATTTTCTCAACTCAAAAATTAAAAAAAGAAAATTGTGCTCGTAAAGCAGATCTACTTATACCGTAATAGTAATTTCTGATATTTGAAATCTCAAACCGATTTATAGACTCTTAACAGATATTTTTTCTTCCCAACGTGTCCTGAAAAACGACTAAAAAGAGTTTGTATCTGGGAATTTCTCAAACCATTGGTCTATTTAATAAAAGAAAACTGTACCAAAAACAATAAAGTAATCCGAATGTTATATGGAAAGAGATCCGACAAAATGAGCAGTTTACTTTTCGTATGGAAAATTAATGTAAATTGCAATCACCTTCTTTCTAACGAAACTTTCAATACGTTTTACATTTGATCAATTTTCAAATATCTTATGTCCGGTTTCTGGAGTCAAACTTAAAAATAAAATCAGATTTGTCATTCTAACCAAAAAGAACTGTACTTTACTATCATCCGAGTTTTGAAAAAAATTGATTTTCTTGAAAACAGATTCAACGGTTTTGACAGAATTTTGCACTTCTTAAACGGATGCTCCCTAATGAAGTACTGTATATGATTTTGGTTTTAGAAAAGTGCATCTATTTTCTTCTCCAAAAATATTACTTAAATATTAAATCAGATACTTGAACGCGCAACCGGCTCGTGTGAATTAATTTTCAATCACTGGATGGCATTTCTCCTTCATCACCAAATTAATCAAAAGAATAAATTAATTAAGCTATTGCAGTTTTATTTTTATTTATTTATTGTAGCCGACAGGCATATTTTCTATTTGAATCCTGCGGGATGTTATAGATAACTATATATGAAAACAAAATTTCATGTTTCAGTTTTTCAATTGAAGTAGTTTGCTTGCAATAAATTCTCTTATTATACGAGTATCTCGGGAAACGTACAGTTTTACCGGGAAACTCCTGAAATCTTTTCTATTCGGTTAGAACTATAAAAAGTTAAACCATCTGAATTTCTGTAGAATTCACAGGGTATGATCCTTATGCTTGATTTCTCATTACCATAAGGCTATGGTAGAGATTTTCACAAAACATTATTCTCAAAATATTGATGACATATTTTCAATTTTTTTTTTTATTGCCTGGAACATTTTACTGGCTTTCCTTTTAGAAGAAAAAGAAACTATAAAAATCCAATTAATCTTACGATGTATGCAATTGCAAGACCAACTTTTCCAAAGTGCTACCCACTGAACCAGGAAGAGCTAGTAAGAAAGCTCTGGGGCTACTAATGCTTGCAGTAGCCAGTTCCTACGAGCGGAGAGAGATTCGCATGTGCAAATAAGATGTACTATGGTTTTATCCTCTTCTTCAACTATGCGGCTTTTACAGAAGTCATTTGCGAGGAGGTGAAGCCTACTGGAGTGCTTGCTGATAATGTAACGATACTTACTATGTTTGAAACTAGCACCTTTTCTGTCTAAGTAGCGTTTCTAATCCAGCTTAGACCATTTCTGCCTAGTGTTGATTCATGTAGTGCCATCTGCCATCCCACAGGGGACAATTAAGGGTAGTTCGTGAATTAAAGTTGACAGATTCCAGAGTTTTAATTGCGGTTTGGCTGTTACTTAAAATGATAATATCCCGCTTAGATATCACATTGTGTTTTATCCACAGTATGGCTTTGTTAATCGTCATGATCTCCGCCTGGAAGACTCTAAAGTAAGTGGGGGGCGGAAGGAGATTTTAAGTTGGAATTGTTGGAAAAGATACTCCCACTCAGTCCTGATTCTGTTTAAAGCTGTATAAAAGAGCATGGATTCCTTTTGTGGAAGAGTGTAGTCAGTATCTTCTGGAAGGAAATTCAGATTGTTGGACGTGACCACTGAGATATGGCTTTCATGCGAGTGTCTGCACACGATGTTCCTTAAATGCTCCTAATAATATCCCTCAAAAATAACTTCATGTAGGGTGTAGGGATTCACCATCTTTGCGGTGAATTTCAACTCTCTAGTCTGTCCGTTGTGCCAAGTGTTTGTATTTTTTTTATACTCCAGAAAGATACAAATCTTTTCGCAACAGATCGTATGTGTTCCAGGCCCTAGCTTCGCGTAACCATCCATGTTGTACGTTTTATTTTTTATTTTTCTCACAAATTGAAGGGACCTACTGTTTAGAGCTGTATCCGAGAGCCCTTTTTAGAAGCCTTCCCATGACAGTTATATTTTCGGACGTTTGTCAGACATTTGCGAGAAGTGGAACTGCGAAAAAACTTTTTTTTTTGTGTTTTTGGACCCGATTGTCGAACCTCCCGTTCAGTAGGCTACGCAAATGCTTCAGTACCCAGTGCGTATAAAAGACATAACTTAGTAAATGATACTACCTTTATACATAAAATTGGTGAGATTTTCTTCACATTTTTACTTGAATCTTAGAAAGCTGTCTTTATGCAGCGAATTTTTGTAACTAAATTTTGTGACTGCATGTATTTTAATATATTATAATGAATTTCTTTATGGCCTAAGTATTGTACTATACAGTACGAGAAGATACAATACATATGTATCTCTGTGAGGTGAGAAGGCAGTGCCAAAGCAGATTGATCAATCCGCAAAGTCTCAAAAACAATATTTTTGTATTAATAGATTCGAGTACGATGCTGGAAGAATTGAATACTTGTATTGAAGCCTTCCGTTTGCCAATGACATGTCATATGTTAATCTGAGGGTAATTATTGTCGGAAGAAAGGTTTTTATCACCTCGAATTTGAAATAGGTTTACAGTTTTACTTCATCTATCCTTTTTCCTATTTTTTTCCCCGTTCTTAGAATCTTGAGAATTACATTAAAGCTAATTTAGAGAATATCTGGCACTAACAGTCCTCTAAAGTATCTAGCTAGGCCCTGCAGTGCCTGTAATATTTCTGCTGTGAATGAAAGAGACATACCGAAACTTGAACGATGTAATTGAAAAAGCTCCTCACAGCAGTCATTAGTATCGGAGGTTTGAGAAAACGGTTGGTATTTTCTATGATTCGAACCTAAGCCACTTAGCAAATGCGCCCTGGTTGTAGTTTATCTTGTCTAAGTAGTGGGAAATATCCGCGTAATAAGGTAAGGGGCGTGCAGAATTTTCAATTGTTATACAGTTCTTTTTACTTAGTAATTACAGCTGTTCGTTTAGTTCTTACAACTTTTAAAAAATAGTTCCTGACTAAATTCAATAAGATTCTGTATGAAAACTTACACAGTATTGCAAGAGCTCAGCCAGTGGTTAACTTAAAATATTGCAAAAAATTCTAAAACCATAAAATGTTGTGAAAATTGCCTCTGTTGTTTGGAAATTTGCTTTAGAAACTTTGGTAATTTTTGTTTTTGGTTTTCTTACATACTTTTTTTGGGTTATTGCCGTCCTGCGTAAGTTTATGATTTCGTGAGTGATTTAGAAGTCGTTTTAATTTTCCAATCTCAGTTCTCAGATATAAATACTCAACTCGAGGTACACCCTGACCATTAGTTGCTTCTCATATTTGCTACAAAACATTTAACTTAGGCACTCAATTATAGTTTTCGTGACTCTATAAAGTTGAAGGTTATTCAAAAGAAGTTCATGGAGTCACGCCATTTTCTGTGGCTTCAAACATGCAAAGAATTCTAATGAATAAGGCTACCTTAGATTTACAATCACGCCAACACTTTTAGAATACTCAACGCACTCTTAGGGATACTTGGTGCCTTGTTACCTACTAATCAAACCATACTACTAATATGATATATGCTAATTTACAGTGGAATAAGCAATTCATTGTCCAACTACATAATGACCCATTTAAGTCTAAATATATTTGGCAAAAGAGCAACGTATACAAAAGACATGTCCGCAAAGATATCTCAGACAATTCAAACCGAATGCCTAGCCTTGAATCTGTGTCATCGTGGCATTTTTTAAAACATTTTTTTTTCCTTAAACATTCTTAGAGCCGCCCGTTTGCTACTGCACTATAGCAGTCCTCGCATGTAGTAGAAGCGACAATGGCCTTAATCGCCTTTGGCTGTCCGAAATACTATTGATGAGTTAACATACTCTGAATTTGTGCTGCTGTGTGCGGGGTCCATATACGCAAGTAGTACGTATGGCACGCTTCCAAAAAATATGGGCCTAAAAAAAAGTAAAAAAAAACCATCTCCTCATGTCGTTCTTTTGTCCATAATGGACCAATAAAATGGAACTCTCAATGCGATTTTTTTTATTCGTCCTTTTTGGCACATTTTAATGTCAAAATAAATGGTTTCCGTTTTTTTCTGAATCGAAACAAACAAAAAATAAAAAAAAAAAATACACGAAAATCCAACATGCAGTAATTTACCCCCTTAGTTTGTATTTTTTCTAGGTTAACTCAAAGCACTGTATGTGTAAGTAGTATAAAATAGATGTGGCATCGTTCCAAAGGGATGCTTATTTTCTTTTCATTTCTTTGCCTTACATGATATACCCACGAACCCATACTTTTATCTTTGAAGAAGCGAAATGCCCCCCCAACTTTCTCTACGTAATAACCGTCCTTCGACACTTAACCCTACTAAATTTTTGATAGCATGAATGCGCCAGTAACATGGTACAATTGCCATACCAACCTACCAACTGGGAGTCCTATAAAAAAATACATCTTTAACACGTGCAATTTGATAGATGCATCGGAAAAACAGAGAGCCTAAGAGAGGCGGAAGAGTACATTATGCATCCAAAAGAGAAGATGACCATGAGTCACGTGTGTCACTGAAGTGAGCATGCCCGTTGCCCGTCGGTGTCAATTTGAATGATATAAAAATTCAATTAAACCGCATGAAATCGTTTTTTTTTTTCAACTTGACGATGGGGGGCTCGAAAACATACGCAACGCAATCATCAAATAAAGAGAGCAAACTCTCTTTATATTTGACTCATAGTAAAAAGCTGCAAAAAGCTTTTTTATCGGCTTTGTAAAAAACAGGGTACTGGAAAAACGAATGTAGGAAGCCTCCGAAGTAAACATTTAAATTTTTTATCCTGATTTCTTGCCAAGTAGCTAATAAAGGAGTACTTTCTCAGGTTAGGAGTCATATTTAAGTTGATTTGTTTCTATTTTTGATTTAATGAATGGTCCCAACCCCAATGATTAATAAAAATCTGTTTAATAAAATAAAGGACTGTTAAAAATGCAAAGTCCTAACCTAACATAAAGAGAAAAAAGCATACAGAGAGGGAAAAGAGAGGATATTCGCTAGATGAATAATTAAGAGCGCCATATAGCTATATAAAAAAAAAAAACGATGCAAAAACAACTTAAAAGGGGTTGAACTCTGAACTGCATTGAATACACAGAATACCGTAAAAGAAAGGAACAAAAACAACACACTCAGATTCAGAAATTCGGTTAGAAGAGTATCCACTTCTACCGCACTGTACAGAGCGGCTCTGTGTTACCCGCCAAACCAACCTAGATACTATACTGATGCACCTACCTCAATTTTTATTCTTTTTCTTTGAGGTCCTTTCTGCATACCCTCTCCCTGTGATGATATTTTCTTCTTCCTTTCACCAACTTTTTTGCTCCTGCCGCTGCTACTGCTACTGGATAATGTTGATGATGGTGGTTGGTTGGTTGGATGGGTCTGCTACTGGTACTGGTATTGCTGCTGCTGCTTCTGCTTCTGATTTTTTTGGTTCCTTGCGTAGTGCGGTGTTATTTGGTTATCCAGTTCGGCTGTAGTGATGGTGGTAAAAAAAAAACTATTTTTTTTGAGCATTTTTTTTTTCCGGGAATTTTACTTTTTTGATTAGAAAACCATACACAAACTAGGGATTAGTTCAGTGGAAGATGTTGGTGACGTGAAAGTATCTAATTCAATCCGGAAATGTTGAGTGGTTTCAAAACAATAGTAAACAACGTGATAAAAAAGCAATCGAAAGGAGAGTCCTAAATCGGTTTTGAGTGCAAACTTTATTTTCTTTTTTATTTTAATAACACACATGCATATGTATGTATGTAAGCGCATTACCGAAAAAAAAATATATCATTATAATAATAACGCACTGTGTACTGTAGCACATTGATACATGTGGAGTTAGAAACAGAAAATAAGAGAATCGAAAGAGGGCTATAACAGTAGCAGTGGCAGCAGCAGCTTTTCGGTCGTGGTGGCTGGTGTTATTGCGTTTTGACAGTACTTATTTAGTAACCGAATAAACGTGTCCTTTTCTGGCCTCCTTGGGAGGTTTTTTATTTCTCTAATTTAATTTCTTTTTGAATTTAATCTCTTCACTTGTGTGTGCTTGAAATGATTTTGAAATTCTAACGTTTACTGCGAAACCTCAACCAGAGACCGAGTAACATTTGTGTTAAAATTTCCTGGTAGAGAGGCAACAAAAAAAAAAAAAAAGCAGCAACTGCAATTGTGCTTTATTATCCTTAAGGAATTAAGTGAAACGACAACAGCGACACATTCGACGTCAATAATACACATAACAACTACTACCAGTTTCAAGCGTACACTGAGTGGTTGTTGGCACATAAAGCAATTCGTTGTTTTAATGCTTCAACAAGAAGCACACAAAAAAAAAGGATATTTGCTAGTCAAATGGTAGTAGTTTAGGGTACACGCTAGTGAAACTGGTGGCAGTGGTTAGAATAAATCAAAAATTCACAGAAATCGTGCGGAAAAGTGTGTTTTTAAAAATCAATGCGGATTTGAATAAGAAACTCTTCTAACAACGATTGAAGTTATATATGTATATATAAAGTTTTTTTTGAGTGTTAGCATGTCCTTTATCGCTTTTGCTGGGGATTTTTGTATGTTTTTTGTTTGTATGTCATCGTCTTTCTTTGTTTCCCTACCTTTTTCTTAATTCACACTCGTACAGTGTTTTTTGTTTTTTTTTTATAGTTTCTATGCTTTCGCTTCAAAAAACTACCACTAGAGGAGGCCCGTGTGTAGAGGGAGCACCGCGCCTTCGTGCCCATTTGTTGTATGAATATCTTACCTGTACACCATCTAGTGGGTAATCCATATCTCACATGTACAATACATTAGACACAACGTCGTCGTTGTCGGTCTGTTCTCGGTCTCGGTTGGTGGTATAGAACGTATGTTATCAAATTTTGAGAGAGTGTGTGTTCTGGTGCGATTTAATAATAAATGATGAAAAATAGCCCAACACAAATCAAGCAGAGTGTTTGTTGTTGTTCCTAGTTGCATATAAATCGATAAAAAAAGGCTCCTTTTGTATTTATATTTTTTTTCTTGTCATCGTAGTTTTCATCAGGATTTTGTTTTGTATTTCTTTTTTTTTTGCTATTTTACGGAAGCAATTGAAAGTCCGTTCTTTTATTATTCGTTAGTAGATACTTTCATATTTTTTTATGACAAATTTTTTGAGGATGACACATAAAATAAAAAAAAGAAATCCAGTATCTAAGCATGCAAGCAGCAGAAAAGTGTCTTTTCTAGGAAAAGAAAAGACCATCGTTTGTGTAGCGGTTTTGGAAAAAAAAAAAAAAAAAAAACCAACCGGAAAGGAAAGCCGTTTTAGTGTGAATATAAATTTATTTTTATTTTTTTCTTATAGTGCTGTGATATGAAAGTACAAAATATAAAGTTATATTGAAAATGTATGCAAATCTTAAAAATTGTTAGCGGGTGTGTTTTAAAAAAATGGCTGCTGTTGCCGGCCTTTATGGCTTGGGCGAAGATCGCCATCAGCGTAAGAAACAACAGCAGCAACAACAACATCAACAGGAGCAACGCGAACAAAAGGAGGAGTATCGAAAGTATCAGGAGAAACAACAAAGGGATCGGACATCACTTGATGGGTGAATTATTATTTTGTCAATAGACATACACACATACATATGTATGGATATTCTTATTATATTATTGTAACATTTTTTTTTTTGAAAATTTCCAAAAATACTTATGTAATTGCACCAAAGTTAGATGGTACTGCAGATTGCATGAAATATACGCAGAAAATAGAAAACCGAAGAGTGTGTAATTACACACACACACATAAACACAGCATAGATGGTAAAAAGGCGAAAAAAGGTCGTTGGAACTTTGCCAGAATTTCGGGATTTCTTTCGAAGGAGCCGAAAGTCTCGTACCATCCTTTTTTCTATCTGAATGCTATATTGTGCGATTTTTCAGCAACACTTTGGTTAATTGTTATGTAAGGCGAAGGTTTCTCGTTTGATTGTCTCGTAACGCGGTTCGTGTTTTTTTTTATAAATTATAGTTTGCCATGATTTAGAGTTTTTAGAATGGTGATGAAATGATATGATTTCATTTAGGGGAGGTTTGTTAGATTATCATGAAAGAACCGGTAAATTGCACAACGGAATAAAATGGATTTTACTACTTATTGCATTCCGTGGAGGTTTCGTGCTATAAAATCGGATTAAAACCGTCAAATCCTATGCATGAACATTTTTATACCTTGTGCCTTTCGTTGATGATCTTATGTGATTTGTTTAATACCTTTCATTTCCTTTTATCTACCTTCATTAACATATGTACATACATACATATGTATACATACGTTTAAAATAAAATTTGCTTCTACATTTCAAGTTCAAAAAACATCGCAAACTAGTTTCAAGCTGGCTTTGCTTTCTTTCTCATTCATTTGAAATATTTGTCATCATTTTTCAGTGAATATATGTATGTATGTACAAATAATTGAGTTAAAAGTAAATGAATTCTAGATATTCTCATTGTAATTTATGGCAAGAGGAGTATTCAAGCCGTTGAAGCACTAAAATTTTTGAAACGTTATTTCCAAGAAAGTAGTAACACACCCAACTAAGGTGAGGTCTGAAAGAAGTTTATTGCTTTCTCGAATTCATCCATGCATGCCTGCACGGATGTAGTTATACAAATGTATGTATGTACATACAATTGTGCGAAATGTTTACCAGCTACTCTTTCTCAAATCGACTGGATCGATTTTAAGACAAAAGTATTAAACTACATTGGTTTTCGTATAAAACTATTTTACGTGAACACATTTTGTCTTCTGCCTAAAAGGTGTCAATTATCGGTGATAAATATTGTATTTGTGTCTAATTTAGTCTAAACAACTTCTTAAAGCAATGATGAAGGGCTAAAAAAAGGAAGAACAACTTATGCTGTCAGTAATCGTATTTGGCATTTATAGCGTCACAAACTTATAGAACGAAGACATTTCTGTAGCGGGGTTTTTACGCTAACGTTAAAACTTTACATAAACGATGAACAAGAACCAAATTTCTGACTTCAAAAATACCAAACATGTGTTTTGGGGCATCGTGCATTGCAAAGTATTGAAAATCCATTTACTAAAGCACACATTCATGTTCCTAGTTTTGAGGTTTGCCTTTTTTATAAATATAGCAACTTGATTTTAAGTGGGAGTCAGATTTCGAATCAGAATACTGTGTTTCATGTTTCGAACTTTCTTCTTAGTGTGTTTGAGAAGATGCAGTTTTAGTAGTTGCTTTTCTTATGATTGCGCGATTATGAGTCTATTCGAAACACGACTGCCTACCAAAGGCCAGCACTTAGGCAGGTAAAGTTCCGAGTGGATCAGGGCCATAACTAATATTCCTTCGTGTGTTCGCCAGTTTTGATGTCATTTACCTTTACCGTACCCCTTCTCTGGAGTGAAATTAAAGACTCCTTCGGTCAATGCGTGGTCTCTGGCAGTGATTTCGATTTTTTTAATCAGGTTGGTATCGCTGTACAAGACCAAAAATCACTTGAAGAGTTTTTCTTTTAAAACATCCCAGAATCTTGTCGTCTTTGATATGACATATGCGGTATTTTTCGAATATCATAATCTCATCATCGTGTGCGAGTAATCGTACAGACTTTTGAAAGATTGTACGTCCAGCTTGCTGATACGAGCTGTGCACAGATAAATTAAAAATTTTACAGTGTACTCTCTCATTATGGACACCCCTCATAAGCGGACAGATTTCAAAGAACCTTTCTTTTCAATGTCGTTTTGTTTGTGTTCTCATAACCGGACACCTCTCATAAGCGGACACATTTCTCGCAACCGCTGGTGTCCGTTTACGAGGGGGTACACTGTATTACAGAAATCATACAACTGTTTATCGTATTGTGGTAGAGCATTTCGGGCATCAAACGTCCAGGTTGGTATGACTCGGAAAAATATGGATTTTATATGTACAATGGCGAATTGACGACTGGCTTCATAGTCGGTCGTTCCTTTACATATCTTACCACCAGTTTGCTTCTAATATCTTATACCCAACCTTTTGACTGAAGATGGAACTATTATTGCGTCAAATGAGCTGGCTGATTTTCCTTTCTTAAAATCAAGAAGTGCGTACCATCTATATGTATACATACATATGCAGCTAGTCAAATGTACAAATTACAGCATTGTACCTTGCGATCCTTCCAATAAGATTATCGTGTATTGTATATGCCATCTGCATATGTATCTAAAGAAATTTCAAAATTGTACCTTGTACTCCTTCGGATATATGAAACTACATTCTCTAGCTCAAAATCCAGAGTTTTGACAAATTGTTTTAAACAACACCAAGGTCTTTCTCCCGGCTTACCTAACAGTGAAAAATGTTACTATATACTATTCTCTATAAGAAGAAGTACCTTGTACAAGAGAGTCCTCTATGGAGGGGTAAATCAAAGAATCTACGTACAATGAGTTGCTGTATTGAAAATGTAGAATTGCACATTCGAGTAATCTAGTAACGCTCAAGATAAGTTTGGTTCTTTCACAGTTCTTCGTTAATGTTCAAAACTAGGTTGTTTGTATCTTAAGCAACTTTGTGGAAGGGTCAAATCTTGCTCAAGGACTTACTTCTATTTACCTTCTACATTGTCGAATTGATCCTTCAAATTATAGGTCAATCGATGAAGACTTAGCTTCTTTTCGAAGGTGAGCACCCAAGTGTGTGTATATCTTTCGAATTAAAAGAATATCATTTCCTGAAACGCTTAATTCTTCACACTGGCAATCATTTGAACATTTACTTGAAGACGATAAGGAAAGTATCACAAAAATCTTACGCTTTTAGTGGAGAAAACAATAAACTTCCTCAAGGGTTGTTCCTCCTGTCAGTGATGACTTAACGCCATCATTGAAATCTTTTTTAAAAATTATTATAATCCATCGAAAAGTGATTTCATTGCGTTGATACCATGCAGTATCCTCTTCATCCATCTGAGAGTGTTTATTGACTTTATTGACCCTCTTCGTTGTCGATACCACATAAATCTATATTATTTTTAAGATCCAATTTAAAATTTGGCCTGCATAAATTTCAAAAAGTTGCGTTATTTTCTTTTTTCTTATTTTTTTTTTTTTTTCTACCCCCATGTCCCCCACTTTCAGCCTCTCGACGGGTACAGAGAAAGACATCCATGGCAATTCTACAAATATATAGAAAGGGTTGGGCAAAAATTGTCTTTTGCTCATACATAAATTATACCCCACACACATGGATGTGAGATTAAAAAAAAAAAAAACAAAAATAAAAATTATATAACAAAGTAATAAAACAAGAAAATAGCAGTAGAAACAACAACAATGACAGAAAGGCTGCATTGAAACACATCGAACGCATGCCTCTAGGGGTGGATGGTGGCGGATTGTCGCTATGACTCTGATGATGCGATGTATTCAAGGGGAGGTGGGCCATTACTGCTGCATTTTGTGGCGCCTGCTGTCCCGAAAAATTGTTTTAGTTTTTTGTTATTATTATTTTTTTTTTTTTTAACTTTTCAAGTTGGTTGGAATGGCGACATTGGTTTAGGGAGTTGCTTCCCTATCATCTGGTGGATGGATATACCATGGGGCAATTTTCTGCATGTGCTCTTTGTGAGGACAACGAGGCGTATGAGGATTTTTTCTTATTTTTTTGTGGTTGCATTTTCATGGTAAACATGGAGAATTTATCTGAAGGATTCCTCTTTGGAATATTGTTTCTATTAACAAGAATGAATTGGAATGAGCCCCTTTCTGTGCTTGTTGGGCAGAACGTAGCCTACATACTTTGCATTTAAGACTAACTGCTATAATTTTTGAGATTTTGTGTGTAGATACATATACATATGTGTGTACACAAAATGCATTTTGGCAAGGGATGCTGCTGATGATGGGAAATTAAAAACTATTTGGATTTGTTTACTGGCGTATAAGCACGAATGTATTTGAATTTTAGGATTGTGGTTTTGCTCATAGAAACGAATTCAATATGCATTAGATTTTACCCATAATACGGCTACTTTGAGAATAGGGCAGCTAATGGACATGACTTCGTTCATATGTACATATATGCATTTGTCTTTGCATACCGCCCTTTGTGGATCAAGAGGATCTTGGTTAATTTATGAGGGAAATATGGAAGGATGAAGCTTACCAATTGATGGAAGTACTTCTTTAGTTATTTATTCAGATTATTTAAAGGACAAAATAATATTTGTGAACGTAATGAAGTGCCTTACTGGATCTACATATTTATTGAAAATTTGCAAATCACTTCGTTCTGAAACTTATGCGGAATTGTTAAAATTTTAATTCTTAAATGGAACACATGGATTCAATAAGGTATTTATCTGTCTATCAGCCTGTGCGAGTATATGTCAGACACTTGGAAAATTTGAGTAAGGAAGCTGTAATTTGGAAAATGACCCTAGTCATCCTACGTCCTGGATGTTGAAGCTCAAATTTCTTGCACACATTAACACATACTCCTAACATAAGAAAGCGAAGATGATTTGAAAATATTTAAAGCCTTCCTATCCCTTTCTATAGTTTTCTCTCTCCCATATTTTATACAAAGCACACAAATCAAATATTAGCAGAACCTAGTCTTGAGTAAGGCGAGGAAGCAAAAGAGGTTGCTATGCTACTAACTTTCCTTTTACAAGTGGGCATCGCTCACGTAAGGTCTTTAAGCTAAAATACAAGAATGGCTTGCATGGACATGACTGTTGGCCATTTTGATGATTTTTAATCACTTATGTATTTAAAATAAATAAGAAGAATTGGGCAAGAGCATCTAAGTTCACGTATAAAAGGTTCTGTTAGAGGAACAAGTTATGGCAGCTTTTAATTTTTTTTTTTTTCATAGGGAAAGCTGCTTGCGCGTCCTCCATATATGTACATTTTGAATTATAAGTCCGATTTTGGGGAGATTTTTTCATTGAATAAAGCAAGGGATAGAAAAGACATAAGAGAAAAAATAAAAAAATATTTTGTAAACCCTTTATGGAAGTGTCTGAGCCTAGCCAGAGAATGTGCGGGACATTCACACAAGATATAGTCCCTTCTATTTGTGTGAAAAATATAACACGCAGAACACGAATGATCATGAAAAGCTATGCCCTGGATCACATACGGTCCGTTGCGGGATGTATTGTAGATCCCCGGATAGATCCTTTTTCAAACCTTTAAATCTCAACACTAAAGCTAGCTAAATGTGTTTAGCTCATTTTGTTATCGTTCAGCTTAGTTAGCCAGTAGGCCAACAGAACACAATGGACAAGTATGTACGTCTTAACTGCACCATGTCATCGCTTGTTATACTGATGTGGTGCAAAACTTTTTTGAAACTCGTCTTCCTAATATTTCATCTTAATGACCGCTGACAAAGCGGTTTGGAGGACAGGATCAAACATTCTTTTATGACGGAACTAAATAGTTTTCAGATACTTCATTGTCTCAAAGTCCGTGACAATTCGATTGACTCTAAACAAACTTTCCTCACGTTTAAAATTTACCCTCATGTAACCAAGGAAATGAATTTGAATATGCCCTCTCGTACCATTCAAATGCTTATCTAAAACAATACATTCAATCTACCCTATTTTATTTAAAACTAAAACTCATTACCGTAACTATCAGTTGAAAACTTTTACCGAAACTTATGATTGCCAATAACCCTTCATATTGCCAATACGTCCTGACAGCATTTGAAAACATCTGTGGCACTGTATCCAAACAATTCCTCCCTCGTTACACAAACACACACATACACACGCTATGAAAAATAAACAAGAAAAAAAAAAAAACAATAACGAATGCAAAAAGAAAACTTTTCTCCTACTCAATGGCACCAAAACACTAAAAACGAAACAGAAACAAAAAAAAAAAAAAACAAAAAACTAAGCAACTCAAAGCAATCACTCATACTTCAAACGATGTTACTGTCCGGCTTTTCATTTCAAGTCCCAAGGCGATCTGTGTAACCTATGCTAAGTTCTAAATTTAAAAAGCTAATCCAAAATAGATGTCCACATTGAGAAGCAATAGTTTCAAGGCCCTGCAAGGGGCAAACTGAGCTCTAAAAAAGAAACAAACAAACACCCTCAACAAAAGAGAAACATTTCGTATTGTGTATCCAAACTATGAACGAGAGTAGAACAAAAAACCGAATGTATCTCGTCCGAAAGTTACTCGCCGTATGCAGAATTGTATGGAAACATATACGAGTGGAGGGTATCCAAGTATCTGAGCATCTATGTAGTTTCCAGCATGTTGTCACTTCGGGCGCGTGAATATTTTGTTGCTGCATTGCCATGGGAAATCGCTGAAGGTGAATGATGCAAAGAAGAGGGCCAAAAATAAATCAACTACAACAACTTACAGAACTTAAGAGCGGTAGTAGCACTGCGATGCGACCTACACATGGGAGTGTAAGATTTAACATACAGCAATTAGGGAAATGTAAACGAAGGCATTCTGTTTTCATTTCGTTGTTATTGTTATTATTCTGTCAGTCGGCGATTCGTTTGTTTATCCGAATCTACAGTATACCCTGCTATACCCTCGTTATTCCCTGCTGTAAGCCTAAGCTAACGAGAAAGCTGTTAAACCGTAAACTTTTTCGTGTTAAGCAATGTCGTGTTTCGTATCTTATCGAAGCTTGTACATGGATGTCATGCGCATTTTTTTTTTTCTTCTCATTTTCATTTCAGACCGAATGTTATTTTGAAAATTCCAACGAAATTCGACATCGAAAAAAGCTTGTACTTTCCAGTTGTTTTCGAATACTGGAACTATTTTTACAACTCTCCCACTATCTTCGAAAAACCCCAACAAAAAAAAGACAAAAAAAAAAAAAAACAGATCTGAAAGGAGAAAAACAAAAAAAAAAAAAAAAAAACTTATTAAAAGAATTGTCTGACATCTCTCTCGCGTTCCCTCACTTAAAAAAAAAATATTTTCATCTCATTAGATGATGCTTAACTTCTCAGGTATTTTTTAGAAAGAAATAGCGCACGAGTAATTTAAGAACATGAAAAATATAGTACACGATCTTTAGAATATTTTTTTTTTTTTTTTTTCGCTTTCTGTAGTGGGAGTATCTACGTAATTGTGTACTTTTCAAAGACATTTAACAGATTGCTTGCATAATAATTCATGCGGTAATTTCTTGAGTCTCCCATTAGCGGAATAGTGTTTGGTTGACGTAGATCGGAAGCTAGTACAAGCGGTACTGGGAGCATATTGATCAAAGTTCAATTGTAAATGCATTCTGATTTGATTATTGGAATGAGAACCTAAATGAGAACATTAGACACATGTGAGTAACTCGTATAGTTATTTTGGAGCAGAAGATACGTCAAGTCTTTATCTCAACATTACATATATTACATTCAGATATTGTTTGCTAACCTAGCTGAAGTTCGCTACACTCCCTTTCAGTGAGAAGATAAAACCTCAGTCTCAATCAATTTTTAGGAGTATGCTACGATATATACTACCATTTAAGGGAAATTATGAAACAGTTTCAGGAGCGTTAAAGGGGATAAACATGAACGTAGGTGTTAAAAAAATACACACGCAAAAGGTACATAAATCTACATACCTCTAAGTAAAATGTAACATAAATCGTTGGCTAATTTTTTGCTACAAAGAGAAGATTACTGAGTAGTACAGTTCTCTTCCAAAGAACTGAAGAAACTCTATATAAGACACACATCCCAGTTCTTCTTTATGATGTAGAAATATGGCCTTCATGGAAAGCAGATGAAGACATTCTTGTGTCGTTTAGAATGAAAAATTCTTTGTAAAATATTCGGTCTTGATGGGTTGACAGGCTTATGAGTAAAAGCTTCAACGACGAAATATACGATAGCGTACAGCGACATCGACGTAAATTGGGCTTTCGAATCGGCTAAAACGTGTGAAGTGAATGAAATTCCGGTCTGGGCCCACAGAGTCTTCGAGTCTAACCCGTACAGAAACGGAAAGAATGAAAGTAGCGGACCCGAGCGGCTGTCCTGTGGGACTCTTGATTTTAATAAAATTTTCTTCTTCTTTTCCTTTTGTTCGGCGAGTTTGTAATCAGTATTATAGGGACCATAATCCTCCCACTTTACTGCATCCCTATTCGTCCGCCTGTGGGTTTCGCCGATTTGACCCCAAAAATTATGTGCAGGCCTCCCAGTTTCGGATCACTTCTTCACTGAGGCCAATCAAATGCTGCTGTTTTTGCATTTGTGTGATCCAGTAGTTTTTTGGCCTGCCTCTCTTCAATGCTTGTACAGGAACGTTGATTGATAGAGTTCGTAGGATCTCTCCTTTGAACGTGACAATACCAACTGAGCCCGTAGGGTTTTCGAGATGGGTTCTTTAACGTGAAGGCTTTCTCGGATTTTTGAACTTCTAATTCGATCAGGATTTGTTACTCCTGCTGCCATGGTTAGCATCTTTATCTCAGCTTTGAACTCATACTTTTCGTACATTTTCCAGCATTGCGAACCGTAAGTAAGCACCGGATGAACAACTGCAGCCTTCCTTTCAGCGTGAAGGGCATTTTCCACTCACGGAAGAGAGCAGAGTTTTCCTGCCACTTCATCCACCCATCACTAAGGCGATGATTGCTGTCGTCATCAATGGTTGATTACAAAGTTAGACTGTATCCATGGTGTAAAGGTATCGGGGAATTCTTTATTTCATAAAAGCGTCTGTCAATATGAAAATTGAAAGAAAATACTTGAAAAATTGGTGCATATCCACTGAACCTGAAGCCGTTCTTGTGCAATGGTTAGTAAAAGACATGAATTCATTGCAATCGTTTTGTGTTTATAAAAACCTTATTATTCAGTGTTTGATATTACGAATGTAAATGTCAAAGACAACTTGCTCAAAAAATTTTCGGATGCAAGACAGTTTAGCAGTGGGTCTATGGTTTATAATGATCGCCTTGTCACCCTTTTTATATACTTGAGATATTAAATATAAGAAATTCTTTATCAAAATTCTATTCTCTATGACATTTGATTCTATTTAGCCATCACTGTAGATCATAGTTGCAATCTAGACCAAAAGAGGAGATTTAAATGCAGTCTTTGTGACTTATGGATGCCATCGTTTCTTGGGACTAATGATCTAAGCAATTTTTCTGCAATAAGTTTAATGTTGAGTGAACTATGTGCCATGTCTTGTTAGACGTGTTTACTTACACTTTCACCAATAATGGAAGTATTATCTTGAAAGTGGATACTACTGTAATCCACAGGTGGGGTTTTATCAGCGTGAAACGTCAGTTTTTGGTTGAATTTAAAGCAAGATCTTACAAATAGGGCAGCGTTTGCTAACAAAAAATCCATACTGGTTCTCTTTTTTATCATCTTTTGATATTCCTCTTGATATTTCACAGATATTTACTAACATTACAACTTCGCGATCGACAAATCATAACTTGTTTTTTTTTCACTTGGAGTGAACTCACGTTGATGATATCTGTCAAATAGAGCTTTAAGTCTGCACAGTTATTGGTTCTGCTTTATTCCGGGTTTTTACTAGTACCGACCTTAGAATTAGTTCTGCATTTTGTTTTCAGTTTACAATTGGTGCCAAAATTTTCGCAGGAAAAATTCTAGCAAGACGAGATGAAATGGTGCCCACCATTTGTATAAATTCAAGGAATAAAAGGGAATAGTTTCCTAAATTTTTTTTTTAGTTCTTACAAATAATTAATTGAAGTTGCTAGACATACGTAACTATAACTCATAGAAATGAACGCATTTAAATCAAATCGATACATTTAATGAAGGAGTTCTTCATCGTACTAATTGGGATAATTCGTAGAAATAATCTGCAAAGTTCAACTTCGAAAAATATTTCGAAACAAAATTGACCTGCATGTACTTTCTTTGTCAATACCAGAACATGTACATATTTTAGATCTAGTTTTACAACAATTCAAATATGTATTTGGTGCAACACACCGCGTAAAGTCCAGGGCCACAAGCTCGCGATGATTTGTGTGGAACACTTTATATTTTTCACAGAAAAGGATAAAGGATAAGCTACAAACGAAAGGCAAACTGGGAACTTTTTCATGACAGTTATTACTCTTAGACGTTTGTGAAGGCGATAGGGCCGTGAAAAGTCTTTTGTAAGATTCAAACATCGAACCTCACGCATCAATCATAATAAGCCACAGCGCTGACAAGTAGGTCTGCTGAGTTTACGTTCCAAAGATAATCTGTTAAGCTTGGATGATGTGGTGGAATAAGCAATGTTTTGTTCCAAATAGACATTGAGTGGTAACGGAGTTCTGAAAAGTGATCAAGCAGATCACGTACCCGTACAAATGTACGCATATCATGCTTTAAAACGCATGTACAATTTTATAAATATTCTTAATTTAAGAAGTCTTTCCCATATCAAGCCTGGCTTTAGGAACACGTTACCCAAATAAATTAAAATAGGTGGTGTCCTATTTAGGTTTGAACTACTCCTACATTTTAAGAGGAATAATCCTCAATCCTTTTATAAGAATGATTAAAACGAAAGCAGAAAATCTCTTATACGACCTTTGAATGTCGTCTTTCTTGAACATCAACATCTTAAGCCTTGACTATCTTATCACAAGTCTTCCTCTAATTACAACCAAAGAAAATAAATTCCGTTTTCTTCTTCTATCTGACTTGAAGTGCAAACATCTCGTAAAGTACACCCTAAGAGCATGGAAACTGGAAAACCTCCACTCATACATACATATATACGTCCAAGTGTAAATTGTAGGAGAAAACGTCAAAATCACCAAACGAAAGCTTTTTCGAACTTTACCCCACAAGCAGGTATCCATCGGCAAATATGTCGAAAAAAAAATTTCCTTCTTTCCATTCGTAAAAGACTACACGAAAATTTTGTCTATTCCATTCAAATACTTTTCCCGCCGTATGCTGCTATAGCTATAACTTGACAAAAAAAGACTATATTCTGTATTTTTTAGCCGCAATCAGTCGCGTGAAATTCTTCTTCATTTCCAAAAGTGTTTTATTTTGCAACAAAGAAAAGCAAAAAAAATAAAAAAAAGTGAAATACTCCAACATGTGAAAAGCAATTTGAGAAATGAATAAAAGACAAAAAAAAAATTACATATCATCCTAATATCAATATCCGTTGAACGTGTTCAATAAAATATCTTATATTATACACATAATTCTTTATATACTTCAGTGCATACAAGGTTTTTTTTTAAATAAATTTTGCAACGTTAGTATTCACACGATTATAAATGATAAAGAGGGAAGAAAGCGATGTCAAAAATCCTTTTAACCTTTGTGTACTTGTGTGTATGCCCTTTCACTTGATTTTTTTTTTCCGCGATGCAAAAAATAGCATTCCGGTAAGAAAGTATCTCTCCCATCATCATCATCATCATCGTCAACATCAGTGTACTTACTCTTGTGTGAAAAGTGAAAGATAGTATGTGATTGCAAGTTGCATCTAAATATAGCCACTGAGAGGATTATAAAAAAAAAATTTTGTTTTTTTTTTCTAAAAAATGTAAAAAAAAACTCAACACACTGCAAGTGAAATGAAACTATTGAAGGATACTTAAAATGCTCAACGCTAGTCCTTCTCTGTAATAACAACAACAAGAATAGTAACATGGGTGGGTGACAACAACAACAGCAATGATGAGGAGTTGCACTAGCATTGCAATTATAATAAGATGTGAAAAATCGTATTACTTTACCTTGAATTTTCTCTATCCTTTGATATGATGATGATGATGGACCTATCCTGCTGCTGCTGTGTACCGCTTTCTCTATCTCTCTTACCCTTATTACAAGTACATATCCTCGTCGTGTCGTAGTGTCGTATATGTGCTTCCGAAGTACATAGACCATACACAATACAATTACGCGAGAAAAAAAAAATGCTCCCTCTCCCCTTCAAATATATAGTGCTATCGTATCCTGCATGCAAAAAAAAACGTATTTCTAATATTAATTAAAAAAAACCAATCCCATATCGGCTATTAGTGTTTGCCTCGATTTGTAAAAAAATAGTTTCATTGAAAATATATTTTGGCTCGGCAGTGAATACGTGAGAAAGTGTCCTTTTTTTCGAGTGCTGAACTTTCAGACGGTTGGTCTTCGTAAACCATGCGTGTTATAGCACAAATATTGCTAAACAAAAGTTCCATTCGCACACAAAGTGAGGAGAAATAAAAAAAAAGTAAAAAAAAAAAAAATAAATACAGCGCTCCCCGATGGAAATGTGAAGGATACAAACTCAAACGTTAAGTGTATTTGTGGGTGTTAGTACAGAAACAGATGATGATGAGAAGTATAGAAGAAAGGATTTCCTTCTCTTGAAAAATATTTCCTCGTGAGATACGTACGAGGAGTATCTAAAGTTATTTACCACCACTAGAACCTGTGCCCAACCAATACTAGAAGCCAATAGGAGTGTGTACTAAGTACAGAACACTCATATGTGTGCATTTGTGAAATTCAAAAAGGATACAGTGATAGTCAGTGTGTGCTGTGCGTTTGAGATAATATGCGTGTTGAAACACCATAGTGTATCTAATGAAAAAGAAAATCTCTTAATCCTCCCGTGGAAAAAAATGTTCTTCTCCTCCGAATGTTGTTACAATTGTTAATTTTACGCAAAAGAAAATCGAAAAAAATCAAGAAAAAAAATTACTTGCCCGTTTTCAAAAAAAGTTACATATCATGAAAATATTTTCTTATACAAAAAATGCAGGCATAAACGGTCTGAATTGCTTGTTTATTTGTTTGCCACGAGTGCCTTTGTGAAGGACAGTGTGGAGCGGGGTTATTTTTTTCTTTTCGTCGTGTTTTTTTTTTTCGAGAACACGATAATTATTTCCAAGAATGCAAATTACAATTGTTTACGTTTTGGTGTGTGCTCTTTTGTGAATATAACTCTAAAAATAGTGAACATTTATCAAAAACAAAAAAGAAAAATGCAATTTTCCAATTCGACTACGTGTGATAGTCTCGCGATTTTGTTAACACATACATTTGCAGAGATTGGTGTTTTTTTTTTTTTTTTGCTTACTCGTATTCCTATACAGAACGATGTGTTAATTCATAGGTTTTATCTTCCTTCTGTGTGTCGTATCGAGTAGCATCGTTTAACTGGAATTTACGTATGTGAAAGTGATTTTTGGGTTTAGTGCTTACTTAACGATAGATTACATTCTAGGACCGATTGAATGGTTGAAGTTGGTATCCCTATTACATACGTGTTGCATAGCACCATAAGCAGTTAAGGTTTTTTTTTTCCATTTTCGGGAGAAAATTATTCCACGGTATCTTATGTAGAATATCTACACAAAGCGGAAAGTAGTGCTAAAAAGTGTGAACGAATGACAGAAATTAGACTTATCCAATGTAGGTAGTTGAATAGTCTTGAAGTAGAGTGTCTCCTTTAAGTGTTCTAATTCTTTAATCCCCTGTCTCTAATATGAGCATGAAACTTCAAAAAATGCTTCCATTATAATCAATTCCCTTATATCACGTCCCATTTCTTCCTGCAGTTGGATATAAGCTTCTCTGGGGATATTTTTTTTTATCTGTACCTTGCTGCTTGAGATTTTATTCTAAGATAAGGGAAATTCTTGAAATTTTGCTGGTTTAGTTTTCTATAACGAATATAATTTCGTACTATTAAAAGGCATAATTTGGTGGAAATGAAAATTCTGAATTTCCTACAAATAAAAAAAAATCATAGTTTTCCATTTATTTCGAAGATCTTCTCTTCTTATTCTTACGAAACTAAATAAAACAAAAGATAAAAAATCTCACGAATCTTCACGTACCAAGTTTTAACCGTTATTCAGCAGGAGTCAGTATAGTATATTAGATAAATGTAACGAGATTTTCTCACGTTATTTGACTGACACATTTACTCCAGTCCAGTCTAACGAAAGCATGACACTCTCTTTTTTTAATCAATTTGGTCAATTTGACATTCAATCGCTATATTTCAGGTCTTGGACCCATGAATGCTTTTTATAAGATACTACAGCCTTCCACCCTCGGTAATTCCAAATACCTTCCTCAAAGCTCTCTACGCTAAGGTTTTTAAACACCATTTTCGCCATCATTTGGATATTAAAGTGGAAGTATACGTGCATTCTTCATTTTAGTCTCTAACCTGAATTCTGCAATTCTAAGAATTTTTTGTTGGGTGAAGGATTATTATTTTACTTCATCTTAATCTGTGCGTATGTAATGTCTTCCTCAATTCTTGCATCGAGAATGCATATTTTCAATAAACTTTCAGCACCAACCGTGGAACAGGAAGTTCGTCCGGCTGATGATACTATTATCGTCTTTTTTTACCTTTACTGTACCTATCCAGTCCTTCTCTTCGGATGAACGCTTAGATAGGCATTTGTTAAACTATCCCATAACCTGTCTTAAGGTTTATTATTTATCCACCAGGCTAGTTGGAGTGCCATTATTTATCTGATATGATAATAATATAATGAATGCAACATTTAATAAAGATTTTTCTCTGTCATTTCAAGGAAACATAAGATCACAGTGGCTGAAGATGATGATGTTCGAATCTCAAGCAATATCTTGGTCCATAATTTGGGGTAAACCGCTCAAGATTTGAGAGCTCCGACTTTTTAGACCAGTTGTCTTTCTGTTATTCAACTACTCTGATCGATTCATTTGCTTTTCACTTACCTACATTTACTGGCAAAATGGGTTGGGATTAGCTATAAGTGTGATGCAACTTCTATTTCGAAACCATGTCTCCTTTTGGCAGTAGTGCTAGAGCCCAATTGATCGCTTCTTGTACTACTAACACATTTTTTTTGAAAAATGGAAATGATATTTTAAAAAATGTTTCATGAGGTTTATTAGTTTCAAAGCAGAATAGCTTGTTTTTGGGTATTGGAAATGAATTTTTCTAACAACTCCCTTACAGCTAAGGTTCATTATTTTCTTTACATAAACTAAACTTTTTTCGTTATTAAAATTACATTCTATTTACTATGCAGCTAGCCTACCAACCAGTTGACATTCCATTTGCATGAAAGAAAACATTTGAGTCGCAAGTTTGCCAATCGGCTTTATATCTGTAGCTGAAGCTTCTTTAAAAAGCCTCAAACTAAGTTTTAAAAATTCAAAGCTACAGATCTCACATAGAACCCAATTTATGTTTTCCAATTTGTTCAGATATTCCAAGACTCTTAATCGAGGTATTTTTTAAAAGCGCAGTAGCTCATTGGTTAGTGCGACGAACTAATACAGTGCATGAGGCTTGAGGTTTAAATCCCAGTAAGCACCAAAAACAATTTACGATTCCACTTTTGGCGAATGTCTAAGAGTTATAACAGCCCAAAAAAAATATTTTAATTACACCTTTTAGATGCGGCTACATGATCCCTTCCATTCGCGCGAAAACTCACAGCACAAAGCTGCTTTGTACGGCCTGTTATTCCAAATTGTGATCTATGAATGTGAATTTTCCTTCCCTAAGATAGGTTTTAAATGTGAGGTAACTGTATAGATATGGGGCTGTGGTTTTCTCTACCTCCTTCCCTCCACAGGTTCCTAAAAAAATATTTTCAGATTGTCGGTTATAGTACTATTTCTCTTGTGTAACTGCCCCTGAAAGCTTTTCGCTCAAAGTTGTTTATTTTGGAACCATCGCTGAGAATTGGTATCATAAGTTTGACACCCAACTGTAAATTCCTTTCAATGTTCGCTTAAATATTTAAATCTCTCAGGTACATATTCCTATATTATAAATCCAAATATAAAGCCTGTAAATTTACCGGTGGCTTGTCAGCAGATGCTTCTTCAATCTAGCTTTTGTAACGATATTGTAACATGTTGGCATTAATATATGATTACTTGCCTTATATTGACCATCTACGTTTACCACAACTTTGCAACCTCAGTCCTTCTCAGATTATCAAACGGAATATCTATCAGGTAGCTACTGCAAAATCCTTAGGGCATAAACACCTTTCAATGGCATCCTGCCGTATTCAGCCGTACTCATATTATATCCTCTTTAACAACAAATTTATAGTCAGTTTTGATTAGGACAATATCCTGCCTTTGAGTCTTCTGACCTTCATACATTTAAGGCGAACAATAAAATTAATTTGTATATTATTGCTACCAACTCGACTTTTCAATTCGTTCAAAAATATTGAGCCCCTGCAAGTTGCACCATTCAATATTTCATTAAATCAAAATTATTCTCCTACAACGTGCGAGTATATTATTGCAGCTGCTTATTGTGCATACATGTTTTGTATATACAAAATTTACCTGTGCTGTTTTATTTATCATCCCAAAGTTAAATGTTTGATGAGAAGAAGACATTCCTTTACACCTAGAGATGATGATTTATATCGAAAGAAGTAAAATACGCGAAAAGAAAAAAAACATAGAAAAAGAAAAGAACTAAAAATCGAAATAAAAACAAGTTCTTATAAAAGTGAAATAAACTTAGGCACGCACACATAGATATGTAGAGGAAAGGCGAACTAGCTGACATTAACAAATGCCAGGTAGAAGACGTGAACAAAGTTCAATTTTGTTATTAAATTCTCTATTAGAGGTTCGAGAGTCGTTAAAGTTAAAAATATACAAGTGTTTGTAGTACATGTGCCAGATGCTTGTGTACGAATAGTTTTTATAGGTCACGCTTGCAAAACGTTAAAGTTAAGGATTCGCCTAAGGTTATAACTTTAAATAGATAGATACATCTCGAAGCGGTCTTTTAATATAAACTTTCTCTCTGTGTTTCTCTCTGCAAATGTTTGTGAAATGAAATAATAATTTCGGGTCACTCGGTCGTATACGTAACCTTTTTTTCTTGCAATATCAATTCAAAGGAATTTCTAAATGGTTTCCTTTTTTTTTTTTGTTTTTAGATCTTTAAGTGAAAATAATTTAAGGAAGCAAGTGTAAAAAGTATTTATATTAGTGAGCTAAATAAATAAAAGAAATAAATAAAATAATGAAAGCGTGAAATATAGTGAAATCATCACATTCACAAAATATAATTATAGTTAATATAAAATAATATAAATTTAACAAAAAAACGTGAGCATGAAAAGCAGATAATATCTTGGGAACTGTGCATCATTGGGATAGTAAAATTGAGCAGAAAATAACGCCATCTAGTTCGGTGTCAACCATTTCCCGCATAGAATTCATAGAACGATGGGGCTTGACTCCAGTTCTACGGCCGCGACAGGAGCCGCCATTAAGCGGTGAAAATTTATCAACCGCATCGCCCCCTCTTCTACGTGAAAGGTAAACAAATGTGTTAACTTTTTTTTAAATCCTACATGTATACCTACAAAAAAAAATATTTGTTTGGTGCAGTACTTTATTTTGTTTTATTTGAAACTTGAAGGATAGAAGATGGAACTTTAACAATTCCGTTGCTGTCGAATGTAATCGAATTTGACCGGGCTTGCGAGCGTTCGTTTAACGTTGAAAGTATTTCTGTATAAGGATTGACAAATATAGACTAAATTGGCGGACTGTATCATAAGTTTACATAACCCTCCTATCAACCCTCGTATTCATGAGATCAGATGTTATATTTACTTTACGTAAGTTTTAAAGACTATCTTTAGGATAGTCTGCCGAATTAAGCACTTTCAAAATATTTGATAGTGTCACGATTTCTCATGGTGCAGTTGCTTAGAATAAGATCTAGAGTTGCTGAAATCTGAGACAAAGTCGATAGATCTTTCATAGCAAGAACATTAAGATACTTAACTGCTTGCAATTGTAGTTGAAAATGATAGTGGAACAGCCGATTGATCCTAGATGTGACGAGCTTATTTCTTATACTTTTCAGTATAATTTCTTATTTTGAGAAAAGCCTTGAGATATGTCTTAAAAATGTCTTTGGATCTTGAAAGCCTAAGGTCTATATTTGAATTGCTTGTGAATAAGCCTCAATTAAAATCAGGGCTTGATAAAAGCAATCTTCTGTGGTGCACACTGCACACCATAGATTCTTATGAACTATGATCTTGAGGGTTTTTCATAGGACTGAAGGTTACAATGTGGTCGTCCTTGCTCAAGTGAAGCACCAAAAAGTTTTTTCACGGTCCCACCACTCGCGAATGTCTGACAAACGTCCAATGACTGTCAAGAGAAAGCTTCTCCATTTGCCTTTCGGATATGGCTCTAAACTGTAGGTCCCTTCCCTTTGTGTGAAAAATATAACACGCACAACACGAATGGATGCGAGAAGCTAGGCCCTGGACCACATACTGTCTGTTGCGCCAAGTATTTGTGTTTGTTTTTGCAGGTTACAATATTCGTAGCGTTTCAATATTTTCTGAAGTTTGTGTTTGAACAGAGGCTTATTCAGCGTAATAACAATGTCGTTGTGCTAAGTGTCTCTTAAATATGTGATGTACAAATTAAATGAATCTAAAATTATAATTTGCTTTTCCTTTGAAAAATCATTTGAATGTCGAACAGGTTGGGAGACTTAGAATTCTCCTTTTCCTAGTGAGGGGAGGGGAATTATTCTTTCTGGCACAATTTTTATACTTAGATCTCCGAGCTCTTTTAAAGCATATTTTTAAGAGTCTGTCTAGAGCATTTTTTAATTTTTTCAAAACCTTCTGAGGTTATCATACAAGTAGCTTATGGCTATCTTTGGTTATCAGAAATAGTCCTTCTACTTCGCTTGGAGGAAGTTATGATAAAAGGTTGTTCTATTATTTTATTTATAGTGAACCTTTATGGAAACGTCTGCATTTTTTAAAAGCTCTTGTGGATGTAAGGCTTTAAATCTGAAGATCTCAGTGAGTCAGTGTTTCAGAGACTTTGCTTAACTACATTGCGTGTAACAGAAAATAGACAAAAGGAATCTATTGCATCCATAGTCAACATTCCAGAACTTTTTAGGCCATTTGTTTGACCCAACCAATTGCATGTTGTCCAAAGGGGTGGTCATTCCCGATGGGCTTGAAAAAAAGCATTTCTGCTGCTATTAACTACCTGTCAGTAGGTTTATTAATGGTTTACTAAAAAAACACATGGGTAATATTAAACCCTTTTCTACTCCGACTTTATGCCTTCAAAATTAACACAAACAATATCTGAGTTTCAAAGCATTACATTCAAATTATTCTCAGGCCCTTTCTTTGGTTTTTACCCATTCAAAGGTATTACAAATATTTTGACAAACTCTTGACTACTAAAATATAGGGTGCTCATCTCCGTGAATTACTCAACTGTAGCAGCGAGTTCCGGTTTTCTGTTTTCATGCCACCAAAAACGTCCTCAAACATATTTCTTTATACCTACGAGTATATAGTAAGAGCGGTAGGTATTTCAAACTTAAGGAGTGTATTTGGGTTCAATCCTTTAAGATGGTATGATGATCCTCCAAAGGCATACAAATTCATCTACGAGCTCGATCAATATACATCCACGAATTCCATCAATATTTTTTTTTGTTTTTGGGTTTTCAAAATTGCTAAAGCATTCCCATGAACATACTTCCCATCTACGTTTTCAGATGAATTTTATGAATTTCACAAACTTTGAAGCTTATAGCTGAGCGATCTAGCTGATCGAAAAGATTCTGGCACGACTGACGTATAAGAGTCGCTAGTATATTAGGCCTTTCCATTCTTCACTTTATAATCGGGCTCAAACTTGCTTTATTTAGCTGCTTATTCCTTGTCGGAGCTACTCGTATCGCAGATTCCACTTTAGTTACTGAGTCTTCTTTGCTTAATTATCTGCTTTATGAATTTGCGAATAGACGTAACTCTTTTCTCTTTTCTTACTAACTAACCGTCCTTCTTGGCTTAACGTTTTTGGGTTTTAAACAAAGCAAAATAATTGTCAACGCCCTACGAAACAGATACCACAGCTTCACATCACAGTTGTCGCAGAGAAAAATGCTCAATAAAATTCGATTAGTGGTCCATTTAATCTGACAGAAAGACTTTTAATCGTAAACCCATGTCTCTGTAGACAGAAAATGGAATCGTGTTACACATACAGGACGTACATGCGGATGAGATGGGACAACGCTATTTAACATGTGTCCTTAAAAGTCATTCCGAATGTGTCGGAAGCATGTTGGTGCAGAATATTTTATGTGTATGTACACGCTAAGGAGTATATTTCCAGCACAGAGAGAGAGAAAGATTGTCCTTTTTGGCTCGTTGTCCTTGAGAACAAGAAGATACAAAGGTACTTACTTCTTCAATTCCTCTCCTTTTTGGTTCACAAAATTTATACATATAAATGTATGTATACATGAAAAAGGATAACATTTCTAGCAAACAAAAAAAAAAAAAAAAACAAGAAAATTGAAAAGATACTGCCGAAATAGCATCTACGAAAATATGACAAATACAACTTTCACTTTATGCACTGGAATGTACATACATATGTATTTATTCCAAGAGAGTAGGTACAGATTATTTGCGGTTGCACAACTAAACACAGCTCAAAGGACACTCGTTTGCTTGTTTTCTCCCCTTTTTGTGTTTTGTGCTGGTCCTTTTTCCTTCATTCTCCCAACTTGAGACTGTGTGCGTATGCAATGGTAAGATTAATATGTCCTTTCATTCTGTTGTCTTTCATTATACTCGTCCCCAGTTGAAAAACTGTTGAGGCTCTCTTTCTCGCTCTTGAACAGTCACTTGACTGTGGCTTTGTATGCGTGCGTTTGTGTATATGTGTTTGTGGTTCGTCCTTTGCTACTTTGCTGTGGCTGGCTGTCTCCTTAGGTTTTGAAAAAAGCTTATTTTCCTGAGAATTGTTTTCACTGTTTAATGGCAAAAAGTCACCGAGCCGGGATAAAGTTCAACTTGCCGATGCGCGCAGGTCTAATATACCTGTCAGTTTGTGCTCCTTGTTTTCATCTCCTTTCATGCTTTTCTGACATTTTTTTTCGCGTTCTGAAAGGATTTTTTTTTCGCTTTCGCTTTATTGTTGAGTTGTTGTTGTGAGCTATGTTGTTAGATTATTTTGAGAGTTTGTTGGTTAAATACCCGAAGCAAAATATTTGTATGCACTGGTATTGGTGTCATGTCATTTAGGTATTCTGGCGTAAGTGAGGACATGTATCTGCGAGAGAAAACGCTAATCTATGAGAAATTTCCTTCAGCCACTTCAGTTGGTAGCAAATAAAAAACTGGATAAAAGAAAAAAATAAGGCAAAAAAAAAAAAAAACACTGAGGCAAGTGCGCTTTTTTAGGCATAATAAGATATATTTTTAGATGGTATATCCTTGATGTATTTTTTTTTTTTACTTTACTTTTCTAAATTTCTAAATATGTCTAAAAAGCGTTGTGTGTTTGCTCCCATAATTGGGAGGGAAAAAAAAAACTCTGATTTGGCTATGATGATGCAAAATATATTTGGAAATTTAAGCTCGAAAATAAATGAGACCGTATTTACTGTCGCTCATTAGTTCCTTTGCAGCATTTGATATAGCACTTGATGTTTATTTTTAAAGGCGCCACAGATGATTTTTTTTTTTATTTTAAGTATCAACTACGGACAACCTCATCGTCGTAATGCATTTATTTTCAAAATAAATCATGTTTTCGCCGCCAATGTGAAATGTTCAAATTGGAAAACCACAAGGTCCCACAGAGTTCATGATTTGACGTTCTCTTCCCATAAATAAATGTATCTCCAACAAGAAAAGACCAACGAAAAAATTTGTATTCGCACTGATGAAGAAGACTGTTCACGTACTTTGATATTCTCGATATGACTTTTCTTTGTTTTACTTGAGCACAGAAATCGTTGTCAGAATTGACAGCAGAGTCTAGGTAGGCAGTCTATTTTAATTTTTTTTGGTCGAGGTGCTGATAGTGAATTTGGTTTTTGGTGGTTGAAAATATTATTTCGTTTTAATTTTGCCACGATGCCAAACTTGCAATAGAAATGTTGAGTTGGCAATGATGCACTGCTCTTTGTCAAAAGATTGGAAATATTGGTCATGCTCCACATGAAGGCAATAGAAATGAATTTCCTAGTATTCTAGTCTTTCTCTCTGTGACTTGGATAGGGACATCTTTATTCCCTCTATATGTTTGATAACTTAAAGCTTATCAAACTGACTGCATATTCTGCATCCCCTCTGCAATATAAGTTTTGAATGTCTTAACCGATTTTGGTCAGTAATTTTCATTAAATAGATCAAGAAATTGAGAAGTTGGCTGAAAGATACGTTTTGTTAGTGGCATTGGGCATAATTGAAGGTACAGATCCAAAAATGGTTTACTAGTACGAACCAGAGAGTGACACCAAATTTTGGAAAATAGTTTCGAATTATGAATTCACATTTTAAATTTCAAATTTCAAAGAAAAAGTATTTGGAATTTATTCAAAGAGCTCTGCTAAGAGATGTGTCGCACGCCTAGGTAAAGAAAATTTCACTGCCGCCTATGCATCTGCTTACTCCAAACACATCGGCATCGTACGATTAATTGATTTGCCAATGTGCAAAAATCATGCATGTACATAGTTCTTATAGTTTCTGAGCTAGAATGTGGTGACATACAGATACATAGATGCACAGGAGTACGACCGAGATCAACAGGGTATCATGATCTACATACAGAATCCTGAAAAGATTAAGAACACGTTTCAGGAAATCTTTTATACAAATTAGTGGGTGCTCTACACATCGAGTGAGTAAGCCAAAGGACCCATGATTACCTTTATGATTAAGGGTACTGTTAACAAAGGTACAGAAGGCGCCGTGGCTCAGTGGTAGGTGCGTTGGATTAATAACTGTTATAAGAAAGCTTCTCAATTTGTCTTTCGGATATGGTCTTAAACTGTAGGTCTCTTCCATTTGTGCGAACAAATTTAACATGTATACGGTCTGTTGCGCCAAGTAGCCTGTAGTTTGCTTGACTAGCCAGGTCGCACTTGGTGTAGTAGGTAGTGGCTGACCTAGCCAGTGTAAGCTCGAAGCCCACCATGGGAACAGCAATCACCGCCGCAAAGCACTGCACCGAAAAAAGGGTTGCTGCCCAGTAGTATAATGGACTTGATAAAGTCTGAGTGTTTTCTGGATTTAGTTGCCATTTTTTTTAAAACAAAAAATGCTTGATAAGCATTGGTTGCAGCATTTTCAGTAAACTACGTGGAATCTTCGCGGGAAGAACTGCTACCATTTACCGAACTTGGAAAAGTATTTATTTGGGGATGCTCTAAGCTCTTTACAAACTCAATCGTAGAGAGAGTGTAAGAGTACCCAAATCTCTCAAAACTTGTTCCAGACTATAAGAATAAACTAAAGTGAAAACTTATTTTCTCTTATCTAAAATTCTGCTAAATAAGCACACAATTTTCAACTACATATGAAGAGATGACTACTCAACTGAGTACGCAATTTAACAAAAAAGTTTGTCTTGTAGCTCTTTTAAAAAGTGAGAAGATCTCACATGGATTTCTAAGGAAATGCAATAAACGCATAACATAATGGTTAGGCTGCAACACATATTAGCATCACAATGATTACCATAAACTCCACCATATTACTCCAAAATCTAAATCCTGCGTACAAACAAAGAGAAGATTACTCGGTTTGGAAGTGGATGACATGAAGAGTCACTCAATTCTTTCTCTTAGTTAATATTCTGCGTTTCATCAAAACTTCAATTTTTCATTCAATCGAAGGATTTGGCTGTAGATAAAAGTATCTACAGAAACAAACAAATGTTTCTCTTTAACATACAGAAATAGTGATTCGCTAAAGTGTTTATTCACCTAATGTCAGTGGTATAGTACTGAGTTGAGATAAGTAAGGTCTTTTACTACTTGGACAATTGTAACTATCTATCTTGGCTTATTGTGGGCGCCCTGGCTCAAGTGGTTAGTGAGTTGGATCGCTGAGCGGAAGGTTCGACGTTCGAGTCCCAGAAACACCAAAAAGTTTTTCACGGTCCCACCTCTCACGAATGTCTGACAAACGTCCGAGAGTAATAACTGTCAAGCTTCTCCATTTTGCCTTTCGGATATGGCTCTAAACTGTAGGTCCCTTCCAATATAACAAGCACAACACGAATGGTCGCGAGAAGCTAGGCCCTGGACCACATACGTCTGTTGCGCCAAGTATTTGTATTTTTTTTTTGTATGTTGGCTCGCAGCACTCTACGTAGCTTTCTCCAAAAATTTTTAATTTATATTTCTGATAGTACAGCAAACATACGAGAGTTACCATGCACAGATGGATACCTTTGGCAGGGATACCACCAATACTATATGGACTATATTTTATAAACGATCTTCAAATTAATAAATCTAATGTGATTTCTCAAACATCTGCGACTCTTCTACTAAATTTTCCAACCTCACCTGTTTAGTTGGGTGAAAGGAAAGATTCGTTGGGTTGGATAAACCATGTACCCGAAAGAATTTCTGTGCCATCAGCGGTAAATACGTACTTAATATGGTTTCGTTAACATAACTTTACCACGTATAACTCGATCCTAGGGTTTCATCCGTGCAGGTTTCTGTTCACAATTTGTACTCTCACATTTTCGAACATTATTCTAACTTCAGCATCTCTATTGGTTCGTACGCACACTTTTTAGACCGTTTATTATTCTTTCAAGGACTCTTATATTCTCTGGTACTGTACAAAGTGCAATGGCTATTTCAGGATAAATATAAGAAAAAGAAAAAAAAACACTGATATAACCGGAAATATTTACTCGAGAACCTTATAAGGAAAATTAAAGATGCACAGTAGAACCTTTACTGAACACTACTCCAAGGGCCATTACACTGGCAAGAAACTTGGTTTGCATAGTATGAGGGGTATATAAAGGCTTTTACCGCAGCTATTTGTCGTTCCTTCTGTTAACCTTCTGATTCTAGTCACCTTTTTTTTTATCGGGAAAAAGACAAAGAAGACATTAGGCCTACAAATACTTTATTAAAGAGCCGCCATTATCGAACTATACCTACGACATATTGCTTTATACTGCTTCTTCTTTCCGTCCATTAAAAACTGGCCACTTCTTATGGCATAAGACTTATATCGGCTCATAAGTTCTGGGCTTTTCGTGCTATTGTTGAATGGTTTGCATTTTTTAAAACAGATGAAATATTGGCGTCAGAAGCCTCCGACGCGAAACTTGTAAGCGAACGACGATCGAGTGACGATGGTATTATTTCATGATCATTGTGGTCTTCACATATGGCAACGATCACGGCCATTTTTTTTGGTTTCAGGAAGAAATTAAACTCAAGCCATTAACGCGATCTATGTACTCGTACATACTTCTAATGAAAATAAAAAGAATTTCCGAAAACTGGCATCTATCCCAAAGAGATCACTCTGGTTGACTGCTTACTTACATATGTATGTACATACATACATGATGTTGGTATTAAATTTTAAGATGACTGACACTGATTTAACAAATCGTGCCTCCGAAAATACCCTCCTTGAAAATTGCCATTGGCATCAATTTTATCAAAGGGCTTATCTCTCTCTTCTGCATGCTCGTCCATTCCTCAACATATACAAGACTCAGCATTTCATCATTCTTCCCGAATAGCATTAATTTTTGTTTTCTTAGTTGTCTGGCTGCAGGACGCTCACGTGCAAGTGTCAGTCAGTACCCTTGGAAGCGCAATTATTTTATTTTGAGTTGAAGCAAATGCTACCACAGTACTGCCAGTATTCATTCAGTTTGGTCCACCTGTTCAGGCCTAATTATTTCGCCGCACATTGCACTAGCATAGCCCATTGAAAAAAATACTTAAAAAACTTCATTGGAATTGTTTGCATGAATTAGCACAAAAGGTGTAACACCCTGTCGAAAACATTGCCTGTGGTAAAACGTTGTGTTAAATTCTTGGCAAATAGCCTCATTATTTCAAATAGTTTTCTGAAATTGAATACCTAAGTGAAATACTTGGATCATATTCAAACTACATTCGATGTGATATAATGCCTAGTATCGTTCAGAATAATATCATTAGTCCAGTTACAATACTGGACACGTACATAAATATGTACAGTATACACGTATCCGAATAACACCCATTTAACTATACAAAAACTTCAAAACTAAATGTATTTGCCTAAGGTTTTAGCATTGACGTCACTCTGTACTCGGTACATACCACCATTGTTTATCCTCATTGTCTTCCTCTAGGTTAAAACAATAATGCTGAAAAACAAGCTTATGAATCATTTATTTGCAAGCATTTCACAATTTTAATATCTATCTATCATTCATTTACCAATACCCCATCTATTTCCTTGATGCATCCCTTCATTTCACACATCCCTTATCTACACATCAACATTCATGTATTTAAAATGACATGGATGTGTCATGTGTTCCATGTACAGTACACCCTATGCACAGATACAGATATTACTCCTGTCTCATTCAAGGAGAAACCCATTGCAATCGACGAGAACGGTTTCTAAGTTTAAACGTGTCGAGCTATTTTCGTTTCAATACGATTCTATCTTTAGTTCAGCCAATGCACTTTTCGTGTAAATAGCCGACATTTGATTGTGGTTACTGCCGCATGCACATGTATAAGTGAATTTCCATGTGCCTGCTCCACGTATATCTACAAAATACCGATCGAGAATATAATCCACCGACAGACAGCACTTGTACCGAATACAAAAGGAGCATTTGCAACCAGCAAGCCAAGAGTATGAGTGCGAAACACTGTATATAGGTCACAGTGACGTCACTTCATGACCCATATTATGCTGAATAGCATAAAAAAAACCCATACCACCCGACTCATTCATACTCTCGCTCTCTCACCTTCTCAGCAGCATATTTCACCCGGCACATGCACCCCCATCGAATGTTAGCATCAATGAAACTGCTTCGGCTCGGCTTCTGCTGCAACCAGAAGCAATGAACTTTTCATTGATCCGAAAATGGTCACTGGGGCACTAGGTATTGATATATGTATGTTGCATCTATGTAAAAACTTGCGTAAGTATATAATGTACTCCGCACTGTGTGTGTGTTGAATTTGCAGTTAGTAGTGCTGATTTGACGTCACTGGGAAAGTGTATAAAAATCGCCTAGTAACAACAATGCACATTGTTGCCGTACGCTGCTAGTCGGTAGGTATACTACATAATCGCATGTGTCGGCAGCAATGTCATTGAGCGGTGCTTTCAGAAAAGACCTAGGTCGTTCCGGTTTTTTTTTTATATAAAAGCGACAGATACATAAATAGAAAGATATATATAAACAGAACAAAGTTTCCCTTGTAGCTCACAGTAATTATGTTACGGCAACTGACGTCACAATCGACATTCATCAGTTTTGAACGAGTTATGTTTATGTGTATAGCAGTGTCTTGAACACGATGCTGCGATGCATCCGATGTACAATCACTTTGACAGTCGGAAGAAATCCAATCAAAAAACGGTTGATTGTGTTTGTTTATTGCAATTGCATTTCGTGTATTTTATTTTCTCCTAGCTTTTATTTTTTCACTAAGCTAACTACAGTAGTTTGAGATGTATACGTACATATGTATGTATGTTTGGGATGTTTGTTCTAATAGAAAGGATTTGTATCTGAACTATTTGTACTCGTAGATGGGTTTCATTTAAAATTTTCGGAGTTTTCAATTGGATTATCGCACAACAATACTCTTAGATAGCTATTTGTTGGAATGATTTGCATTTTGATTAGGAAATGTCCTTAATCTTATATTCAAATATAATTACATACATACATACAAACATGTTAGACACATTTTTATACAGCTTTGATATAGACTACAAGACATATATTGAAGGAAAAGCTTACATGGATTTTATCATAAGTAAAATAAAAGAATGATCAGGCGGTAGAGATAGTATCCCCTTAGGGTATGTAGGTGCGACGAAGCGCCACTATTCCTCTAGTTTCTTTGCCTAGAAACCTTGCCCTCAGCCTTTGGCAATTAATCTTTCCTTAATGGTGATTGGCAATCCCATTAGCACACAATGCAAAAATTGTATGCGGAAGCCAGGATTCGGATTAATATCCTAAAGAAAACCTCAAACCAGTGGCAATACTGCAACAAGTCATTAGTACTACTTTTTACGAAGTGCAGGTTTGCACTCGGCGAAGGAGAATGGAAGGCATGCATGGAGTAGTATAAGTCTGTAGATACCAATAGTGTAATTGCAACCAGTGCTTGAAAACGTAGAAAGAATATGATTACAAACAAACTATTTGACTTACATATATATATGAATATCGTGTAGGTGAATGCCTAGAACCTTCTTTTTTGGTGGAAGATAGTATTATCTGCTGGTGTACTCAGACTCACTTTTAGTCCATTGTAACCATGCAGACACTTAACTTGATAATGTTTTTCCCGAGTCTTGCAAAAAACTAGACGAGGCTTCAGGGATAAAGTTCTTAGACGATCAGCACTCACTACGTCGGCATGAAAATCTGCCACCTGGCACGAGCCACTCGGACCGTAACCCGTATACACTTGACGGAACTTGTAATCGCAGATGCAAACCCCTGGCTGGTTCGGATCCTGAAAACCTTGGCTAAAACCTTTCGCCAATAACTTGATTTGACCCTTGTTGGTGTTAATTTAGAACAGTTTACAATCGACTAGATATCAATTCTGTCGTGTGCGCTATGGCTCAGTGGTTAGTGCATTGAATTTCTATGCGGGTGGTGCGAGGTTCCAATCCCAGAAAACACCAAAAGGTTCTTCACGGTCCCACCTCTCGCAAATGTCTGACAATCGTCCCAGAGTAATAACAGTCAAGAGGAAGCTTCTCAATTTGCCTTTGGGATATGGCTCTGAACTGTAGGTTCCTTCCATTTATGTGAAAAATATAACACGCACAACACGTATGGCCGCGGGAAGCCAGGCTATGGACCGCATACGGTCTGTTGCGCCAAATATTTATAATTTATAAAGACACACCAAATACTTATTCTTTGAAGATGAAATAAGTAATAATAAGATAGAATCCTCACTCCAACAGTTTTCCTTGTTGACGTAGAGTTCGAGGTGAAAATGAGCTTCGTTTGAAAAGATGATCTTGCAACCGAAATCGACGTCATTCTCCAATTAATTTAAAGCCCACGCAGAGAAGTGATAACGAAGCATTTTAATTCAACTTATAAGTGAGTTTAGCCTTAAATGTAAATAATCCGAGGTCATTATGCAATACTCGTATTCTACTCAAAGAAGTGCGACTGATGTTTAATTTTCCGTCAGTGCAGAAACATGCCAACATCACGAGCCTCCTTCCATAGACTAGCAGCTGAAGGAACTGCATTTAGACCAACCATTGTTTTCAAATTTCACAGTTTCTGCGAAATTTCGGAAATACACAATTTTCAGATTTTATCCATCGTTCTTTCAACGAAGGACGATCCATTTCTTACTGCAGAGGCTTACAACGTCATATCTGTCGATATATCAAGCGTATTGGTGTTGCCAGCGTCGAAAAAATAAACAGCTCGCAAGCTAAGAAAATTCAGTCACTAACACTTTTATCTCGTTTCAATTGTGATCGTGTTCCTTGTTAAGCTTTCAGTAAATCCCAAAATCTATTCAATTTTCTCAAGGCTTGTGACGTCTATGCTACTCTTATAGATGCATGTACCTAGCTTAATCGTGAATTTATATTCACAGATGTATCTGTGAACGTCTTTTGTTTGTATTTCACAATCAAAAAAAAAAAAATTTTTCAAACTCATCGAATTTAGGAATAAGGCACGACTATAAACAGATTATTATTCACCATATTTTTTTTATTTTTTCTTAATTTGTTTGGTGTGAATTTGAAAATATGTATGATGTTGAAAGACAACTCTTCATTCACGTTGTAATCATTCACAGTTTATAGTTCAGAGATAGCGAATGTTAATATTCATTGGCAGTGAATAAATTACAGGAAGTGATTTTTTGCTCATTTGTAATCGTTATTGAGGGTGCCAGAGTTATTATTATTATTTAAAGAGGTATTTTTTATTTCAGTGTAAAGTACACATTTAGCGATTACGTACGGAACAAAATATCTGACAAATGAGCACTTTAGCTCTCCTGGCACACTCTTGTTTTTTAATTAAATTTTCGATCACATTATTTCACAAGTGTGGCTAGATAGTGGCAATAACCTGTTGAATACCCACCCTAAGCTCAGAAATTGTTTGAGGTTTATTGGTATACATATGCGACTTTAAAAAATCAAAATGTGAGAAATCACATGGTGTCATGGATCACAGGATCATGCTAGCCAATTCTTACACGCGTTTCTTGAGATTGTATGACCTGGACATCTTTTTGGCAGCAACTTAATTAATATGTGTTGCAGGCAGCCTTAAAGCACTAATAGTAGGCTAGATATCGATTTTTTTTTAAAGTTTATTAGATCTATTGGAATAAACGATAAATTTCAGCAGTAACAGAAACTAAGTTGGCAAAATCTAACTCTATTCAAGATCATTCTCATCCGATAAGTCGCTACTAAACACATCGTTGCCACTATCAAATCCGCATATAGAACTCTGACTCCTCTTATTTGTCCGGCGTAATTTGACCCTCAAACCAGTTAATTTTATACATATTTTTGGTTAGCTTTCTGTAGGTGTGCGTGATCTTACATCTGTCGTTTTTGCCCGAAAACAGTTCTGCGGTGCTGAAATCTTCTGACGCAGACGTCTTTATACTTCATTGCAACTTACCTAGCCTAAAAAATAATGTTAAAGTATGGATTGAGGTAGGAACAATGTCGAAAAATACCATATGATATATAAAAGTGAATTCAATTCATAATGAATTGGGTTCAGAACTGTGTGCAGCGTAACCTGGGGCCGAATTACCGCAGAAATGTGAGGATTCGGCATTACCGCTCTCGTGATCGAGCATTCACTATCGAAATTTGAGATGACAGCACACGTTATAGTGCGTCATTTCAATCGATCACTATTGCGCTGTCGAGCTATCGAGCGAAGAAACAAAGATGTGAGTATTTTTGTTTTCTAATTTTTTTTTTGAGGGAGTTCACTAATATAATGTTAATTTTTTTAATTAAGGTCCAATCAAAATAATATCAATTTGTTGCAAAAAAATATTTTGGCTGATTTCGGATTTCGATTCGGAGCCACAAACCAAGGGTCTCATAGCACAGTCACTTCAACACCGTCTACAACGATGGCAAATTAACCCCTGCATAAAGGCTCCCCCGACGGAATCCGAGGACAAATAAACAAATAGATCCATTGTTTACTTCAATTTCACTGCAAATAATATTTTTCTATCTTTTTTATCAACCGGATAAATGTCACTTTGTGAGTTGTAGTACAACTTCTCTAGTACAATTTTATTTTCATTCGATACGTGAACTTTCGAGTGCCATCATCCCAGTGAGGTTACTCGATCATTCGATCACGAGTCTTACTCACTCACTCGTTATCGACTGCGGTAATTCGGATGTGATCATTCCTCGTCTTTGTTCAAAAAGGAAAATTTGAACCATTTTCAATTCTCAAAAAAATTTCGAAATTAAAAATGGTATCCTCCTAACTTGGGAATGGAACTATTGTTGCTGAAGAAGATCGAAATGAAATACAAAAAATCGTTTGTTGTATGCACCAAACCAAAGCCATCAATGTATGTAGATGAAGCAAGATATAAAATCTTTTGCAAAACCTGCAAACCTGGAAAAAATACAACAAAGGAAAATTCAAAAATACATATACATATATCTGGCAGATATCTAATACCTATAAGTTCGTTGAAAGGTTTAAAACTGAATGTTTGCTTTCACTAATTTGTAAGTTTTGAAGGAAGTCTTTTTCCTCCAAATAAGTCCGTTCCGTTTCCGTCCGTTTTTTTAAATAAGTCCGTTCTCCTACAACAAGTACTTAAGAAAAAGCAATTACATCTGCCAAATTTGGAAACATGCTGTGAAAACGAGTAACTCCAATGTACAGCTACGGAAAGTGGGTGGAAGCTTACCAAAAATATGTATAAAATGAATTGGTTCGAGGGTCAAATAACACCGGACAAATTAGAGCCTGCAAGACGCTAACATTTAAAAATAACTACTTAAGAACTATCTAATTATGCAAATCATTTTTTGCTATCATTCACATCCAAAAATTACTCTGGGCTCTTAGTCTATGAAGCGAGACCTTAAAACGACAAGAAAATGCAACTGTCTAATGCACTGGATAAGTGCTCATATATTACCTCTTTTCTAACTATCATACTTTGCGATGCGAGGATCAAATTTTGGTAGAAACAATAAGAAAATGTTTTGAAAAACTCACCTCATTTTGCTCGGAATTGTTTGATATACAATATGCAGGAGAAACACTCTTACTCGTGCATATGATCAAGTATGAAGTTAGATGTTGTTTAGTTGTTCAAATTCCTCCATTTTAGAACCACAATTAATATTTTTTGTTTCTTTTTGACGAACTGTTTTGTTTTTACAAACATTGTCAGTATATGTAAAATGTAAATATTTTTCCCAAACTAAGGTATCCATTTAGAAGATGTCCAAGAATTTTTGTTACAAAAAGTTCTTTAATGCTCTTGAATACTGATGTAAACTGCCTATTGGGAAGTTGGCGTATTATCTTAAATTCTTCTAATCTTGTTTTGAAGATAACCCTCAACCATGTTAAAATGTTTTCTCCTTTTTTTTAAATTGCAGAAAACGGCAGAAAAATTTAGTCAACTTTGCTGAACGTGTTCTCAACTTTTTAGTGGTTTTGTACACCCAAAGGTTCTGTTAACTTTTCTCCTACAGAAATCTCTCGGTTTATGTTGGTCCGAGTTGAAAAACTTAAATCAAAGCGATTGGTCATAATTACCTTAATATTAACATTATTCATGTTGGACTGAAGTGCAACAAACAGCCTCTTGTTGCAAACAATTTACATTCTCTCCCCTAATCTAGATGCAACTCGTCGCTCTCCCTATTTACAAAAACCATGTGTCTTGGAAAACCTTCAAAACGATCATCGTACAAAGTTCAGCATACTGACACCAAATAACCCATTTCTACTATAAATATATTCTGTCCAATATTCAAAAACCAATCGATAAAATTAAATTCAAAATTTTGTATTTTTAAATTTAAAGGAAAGTTATTGACTTTCAAGTGTCATAATTTTTGACATGAAGATCATGGAATTTATTTTCGTAGCAGATCTCATTCATTTAGACAGTTCGAGTACATATGTATGTACGAGTATATGTATATGTTCACTTGTAGAATCACTTTCATATTTAATGAAATATTTTTGTTATTATTAGGTTTGGGCTTCAATCAAAACCCATAATAATAAACTCTACTCGACTGAGTAATTACTCAGCAAATAGATATTTACTTAAAGTAAATAAAAATAGATTTTTCATGATCTATCAATAAAAATTGCTGCGAGCACGTCATGTAGTAACCAAAAAACAATGTTTATATACATATTCGTACAATTGTATATGAAAATAAAGTGTATTTTTCAAGTACACGGCCTGTCTTAGGATATTAAGAAATTGATATACATATGTACGAGAGTATATATGTTGTGTTACAGAGAGAGTATACACAAGCTGTCGAAATCTAGTGAAAATAAATTTTTATTATAGGTTTGCATTTGAGTTCTCTATTATAAAAATATTAAGAGAAATTTCGAGAATTGCACTATTTGCAGTGCGAATGTTAGAAGACATTATATAGCCATTAGGATTTCATCAGGAATTCGAAATATTTACTGCTTTCTATTAAAAGTAAAATTTACTTGAACAATTTACACTTCAAAAAGATTTTTTGTTCTCTGTAGAGTGTACGCAAATAGATTTTATTTTATTGTTCTTTGAACACTTAAATTTAGATAATAGATTTAGGCGTCTGCCTACCTGTTGTTTGGAGTTGATAAATTTTAAGAAGTCATGAAAGAATGTAAATAGATTACTAAATAATATATGTATCTTTAAGTTGAAGGCGTAATTAAATCTAATGGATACGCAGCTAGACATTGTGGAAATGTGTTATAGAAAAATGTTTACGTAGTTTTTATGCTTTTCTGTTTAAACACTTTTTCGAGAGTGTAGTAAAGTTTTTCCTGAGATTTGTCTCTTATTTACATGTCGCCGAACTAATAAAGAAGCGCTTAGCTGTATAGACCTTATACGATCGTGGCCAATTAAATTCAAAGTTTTTCTGCTGTTCTCTTCAACTGGTCTCAATAGATCTCCTTTCGCTGTTTTTCTGACGAGGTTGACGCTGAATTCTAGTTTCTTTAGAGTCGGATCCATTTTCAGCTTCCTTAGCATGTCCGCATAGGAAAGGGTTTCTGTATTCATTCGGTTTGATTTCCGTTTTTGCCTTTCACGTCCCAGAACCTGGGTCCATTCCAGCTTTATCGGTGGTAACGTCTTTCCTTGTACTGCTGAGACTGGGGTTTCTGGTAATCTACTACTCGTATGCCACTGCTTTCTTCGTTTCCGACCCCTTCTTTATCAGGTCGGGTAGTTGCTTTGGTTCTTCCATGCCTGCGTGGTTTTCTTAGGCAATATGTCTCCTTTTTTATGTGGGAGACTTCGCGCTGTACTTTTTGTTTCTGAAGATCATCCAAAAGCTAAGTTCCTCTGTCTGTGTTGCGTGTTCTTTCTCTTCATATTTCGAGATGTAGTTTTTTTGTTGGATGAAATCAATCAACTCTCCCACGACTCCCATTTTTTTTTTTTTTGGTTGTTAGTGATTGTGATCCAGCAATTCTTCCATTTCTCTCAATGGGGCCGGTGGTTTAAAAGGTGGTACTCCGCAGAATCCGAGGGATCGACCTCCGAAGGGATGGATTTTTAAGCACACTTCGTCTACCAGCTGGGGTAATATTCTTTTTTTATTGGGCATTGCTTTCTTCGCGATGGCGTACTTTTAACCCTCTGTCAGGTTTGTGAATTACTTTTCTTCTAGCGTAAGACGTAGACAAAGGAGACACCCATTTTTGGTCACTTCTAGATTTCATCCTTCGACTTGATCTTTTAGTTATTACCTTCCTGCCAAGAGTGGATTATGTACTCCAGACAGTTTTGCTCATAACATCCTAAGTACTACTTCTTCAGATGGATTTTAGTCGGCTTTTACGACATGCATGCCTTGTAGTAGGACTTTCCTAAACCCGATCATGTAGCCGTGTTGCCCTTAACTCAGCATTTCCGAGCCGGTGAAAGATTTATAGCTTCGGATTAGAGTCGAGATTGTCACATTCAGCATATCTAATAACTTCCATTAGATATCTCGAAGCAGAAGAACTGATTGAATCGTAAAGAGGATTATAGGAAACAATAACTGTTTCATGACGTTTTTCTTTGATAAAACGAGATACTTTATCGCGCATTCGATCGTGTGTAGTACAATCATACATGCAAGACAGGTAGAAAATCTCCACGAATATTAGTCGTTCCTATCGTATGGACCATTTTATGGCATATCCTGTTGTGCATTGCGGCGTAACAAAGCAGAAACTATTTACGGTAGTCAGTTGATCCTCCACCCTAGTCTACAGACCCCATAGCAGCGTTATCCTCTGCACACAGCATAAGGTTCTCCATTGATCTCGTCAATCTCGCCTTTGAACGATAACCCATTTAGAGACAAATTATCAACCGTGAACTTTTCTTGGAATCATCGGAGATTTGGGTCTGCACATCCACTGCCCATGCCACGAAAAAGCCAACGGGGCTTTTATCTAGTTACCCCATGCAAGGTTCAAATCCTTCCTTCATCATGCTTGCTGCAGGTTGGAGCGCGATAAGATTTTATTTAAAAAAAAGCCTTCATCTTGTTAACCGAGGAAGATAGCCTCGAAATACCCCTATCCACCACCGAAGATGAGGCCAGGTCAATTAGCACCCAACTATCTGAAAGTCCGAAAAAGATAAAGGTACCGTGATAGGCGTACATTTCATTTCTATTACTTTAATAATAAGCCCATTTACAAGCCTATTACAATAACTTCACTTTTATTACCTTATTATTGCAAAGAGGATCGCTGGGAAGAATGATATCCTAACTTTGATTTCATTGTGGCATCATCTAGGGATCATCAATAGGGCTGCCTAGTCTAGCGATCAGAGTTACTTTCGTGATGAAGAATATCATCTCTCTGAAGGGTTCTGCTATTCTTGTGGTTTGATGACGAAACCATTCATTCGAGCTAAGCAACTCAATTGAACAAATATATGTATGTATAAAACCAACCATTATGGACTCATCGCATCTTTTATAAGGTACGGCAGAAAGAAATTCATGTCAAAATGCATTAATCCACGCCGGTTCCTCCGTATACATATGAAAATTAACCTTGTGTGGCCCGGCACAAGCTTTTTAATAGATATGCATTTTTTTTAAAGAATAGTGTGCGAATTCTGAGTAGAAATAAGCACTCAAACTGAAATGAGCGAACTCAAAGCCTTAATTAAAAATGTTTTTTGACTATCTGGTCAAAATATCTTGAGTCAGATTATTATCCAATCTGTAAAATTTAATATTTTCACTTATATTTTCCTTATACTCCTTATACTTATGTATCTACGCTTTCATTTATTAAATTAAATCAGTGTAATTTAGTATCTTTTCTTTGATTGATATATCTCACCAAAGAATCATTCGCGTCATTGGCAAACTCTGTGAATATTTAAATTCACTGTGGTACTGATAGTGTACTGTGGCATAAAGTGGATATAATTAGTTCATTCAGTTGATCCTCGTTACTACAGCGTACTGGTGCGTACTCTTTTATTTTGCATCTACTTTTGTAAGGTGATACGGGAAAAACAACATTCAAAGGTGTATTGACATAAAGGAATTAAGCGTTGAGGTGCATTGAACTCCCAAAGAAATACATAGCGATATGATGATGTGTATTAAATTCTCGATTAATCCAAATAGATGACTTATCCATCATTCTTAAGTTAGAGCTTTTTATATGTGAACTTATCGGTTGAAGATTTCTTATCATACTCGTAAGTAGGAAGGCTATTCGCCTACCGAATAGCCTTTTATTTTGGAAATATTTTCATTTTCCACAATGTCAGGGACGTTTTCAAATGAAAAACGTTTTTTTATGTAAAAATTACTCATGAATTTTTTTATTGAAATTTATAGTTAGCGACTTAACCAATTTGTCCAAGAGCACTATCGATGTGTCTCTTACTTAGACATTGTGGAAGACTTTAGAAACAAGCCTATGGGTGTCGCCACTCAGTTTCTAGACCGTTTGACTACTGAGAGATGTGCGAATCCTAAGATAAAAATTAACACCACATCATAAGAAAAATTGCATGACAAAGGTCCGCCATGAGAAAGCTACTCATATCTTCTTTTGAATATTCCAGGTTCTTTGTAATAGGTACACCACAAATTATTGCGAAAACTTTGCTTTGTACCCTGTATAGTCTGTTTTGCAATATATTTGTGTATACAATCATTTTTTGCTACTTTGACATCCCGATCAATTAAAGTCCAATTTAGTTAATATTTTTAGAGCTCTTAGCAAAAATAGTACAAACAAAATTCAGTTTAAACTTTTATTTGCAAAGTATTCGTTACGTATCGTAGGGACTAAATGCTGATTAAATGTGTCTCTGTTTTGTATCACTCATTGAACAACATCTACACAATCTACTTGATAACATTTTGACACTCAATTTAAAGAATATTTCGCATCGCTTTAGAGGAAACGAATCTTGGGGGAGGGGGATCAGTAAGCCTCTCTTACAATAGTCTTACATGTATAAGTTCCACCATTATGGGATGTGGACAACCAGTATGGTATGAAAGTCTAGACCACATTCGAGTACATAAGAGTAAATGTCATAATCCGTCATAGAGCTCAAATAGTTGTTACATCTCCATCGGATCATCTGTTTGTTGACAGGCGTGTCTCACTATTAAGAAGGTATGAATACTGAACTGGAAGTTCAGGTTAAAGTTTGGGTAGAGGTTCTAACCAATATTTTAAAAACGTTCTGAAAATTATATCTGTCATGGGAAGCTTTTATATTCAGACTTCCATTCATCTTTTTACCATATAACGCATGGCAGTTGAAAGCTAAGTTAAAGGCTCAATATGGGTCCATTATGAGCCTATATATTCGCTTGTTCTTGTGTTGTTTGCAACAAAGATCTAAGACCTTGCTTACTAGATTAGAAAAATGTTAAGGACGACAGAAATGTAGCGGGTATACCCCTCTTCATGACTCTAATGCTTTCCTGGTAGTATTGTAAACAGTTGTATTCAAAATACGACCTTTCATACATTTTCACTAAGTCTTAAAAAGTGAATGAAAATATATGCTTTTTTACCGTAAGATATGATTCTTTTGCAGATTCTCGTATTCTGTATTAATAGGTATGGTTGACTTCATTCTTTGTATTTAATGTTTGGGCGCCAAAAAGCCTCAACCTATTTCTCTACTCTGCTCATCCCCTACGGTACTGCCGTCTGGATATTCCTTTGTCGGGAGCAGATTTGCAGTCTTTCATGCTTCGTTGGTCGTCCATCGATTTACATTTCTAGAATATTTCTCCGACACTACATTAAAACATATTCCGCGTTCTAAGTTTTGTCTTCAAAGTGATTACAGTCATCCACGTGCTTGTATTTGCAGATATTATACTGAAAACATGCATATTCCGACAGAAATTGTATTAGCTAATAGTTAACTTCTCTGCTAATCATGTCCTTTATGTTGGCGATGGGTGTATGCGTTCATCTTCCTTTACTTGTGGCTTTCCACCTGTATTGCCATTCTGATTGCATAGTCTCGATCTCAGCTCGTTCCCTCGTAGTGCCGTGGACTTTTCGCTTCTAGGTCGATGGACACTCCGCCTAAAATAACACTAATAGCTTCCGCTGACACCATTCTAAATGCAGAGTATACTTTTAGTGATGCTATTCTGTGCCAAGTTCATCCACCTTATGTGCGACATCCGGTCCGTCGAAACATAAGAATCGACTTGCTCACCCTTGCTAACAGTTTTGCATTAGTCTAGACAGGCCCGCTATTACCCGAGGGGCTTTCTCACCTGCGTATAAAAAGTGAATTCAAAGATCAAGTATTTGATGTGTTGATTCGACCTTATGGTAATCTCACCGACTTGTATGGTAAGCAGTTCTACTATTTTGTTGTTGCTTAGTGGAGCTACTTGTATCTTGCGGTTCAATTTCATGACTGATGAAAATATTTGCCTGCTTATTATATACGTAGCTATTTTTTTATAGTGCGATAGTCGTAACATGGGGGTACGCCAGTATTAAACTTTCCCATTAAGAAGTTTTACGAATTAGCATAAAACTGTAAAAAAATGATTCTATTCTATTCGATACATATCAGGCTCTGCTCCGTGCTTTCAATTGAAAGCCAAACACAGCTCATTCAGTTGTTATTGTTGTTGAATAGATTTGCTATTACACAAACCTTTGCTTTAACTAAGATTAAAAGCGCGTATTAATAGAAAAAAATCAATTTTATTATGTAAGTATCCATTTACTAAGTAATTAAAAAGAAAAATCATCCCTTCCTCTTCATAGACATTCGATGCCGGAGTCCTTCACGATACCGATTCTTTTGACAACTGCCAACAAAAATATTAATTAACAATTTATTTTTGTTATACAAATAAAGAGTCACAAGTAATATTACTCAAGTACTCAAGAAGTTATAAATCTTCGTATAATGAATAAATATTTAATTTTTTTAATGATATATTTTTTTCGTATTTTTTTTTTTTAATAGGTCTTTACCCAAATTGAGCAGTCAAGACGAAGAAGGGGGGGCAGGTCATGGATTTGGCGGAGGACCTCAACACTTTGAACCCATTCCCCATGACCACGATTTTTGCGAAAGAGTCGTTATAAATGTGAGTATTTCTTAAAATTGTTTTATTAAAATAAAAATAAAATTTTAAGATCATTTGGAGAGGAATTAGCAATTCTAGAATTTACGTTCCACCACATTTTTTTTCTGAATCTCTTACAGAACTGCCTCCACATCTTAAGGTATAGTTGATCTATTGAGAGTTGTAAGGCTACTCATACATGTGCCTAATTAATATGTTTACGAGCTAGTGTAGTCTACATGTGACAATAACGACTACCTTAGAATAGATAGATATAGCAAATTCTATATCCTGAGAATCTGAACTGGTTCCAACTCGGAAATTAGATCGTCCCAAACTTATGTAGTTCGATCAACTAAACTGAAGAATATTTAAGGATCGATTAAGTTGATTTCGTTAGGGTTGTGAAACCTGGCAGGATAGTGTACCCAACGCGATCCCTTAGGACCCGTAACGGTATGACACCTAAACCTAAAGAATTAAAATAAATCATTATTTTAAGTCAAAGACCCAACCTATTCTAACCTATCAGAGAAGTAACTTCCAAGTTATTTTAGTCTACTCCGTACAGTACTTGCCTGCATTCTTAATCGATAAGCCTAATCTCATTGCGTGCTTCCTCAGAAGGCAGTGTCCAGAGAGTATCCCTATGGCTCCATTACATATGCGATCTTTTCAAAGTAATTTTCCGAGACCTCTAGAGTTCTACGATAAAAAAAAGTCTCTAAATGTGCGATGCAATTTTCATCGTACTGTGAGTTTCTGAGTTTCTTTTCGAATTTTGAGCAACATAACCGGTTCCATCGTCGAATTTAAGTTCAATTTTAACGGCACAAATCACCTTAAATAAACACAAATAAATTGTTTTCGTTTCGGTTGCTATACCCTTTTTCCTAAGGCATAGTAGGATTGACGCTAGGCTGTAGCCAAAGAGGAACAGTTTTTAACAGTTCCCCATAAAACAGCGTCCAAAGGCGTTAAATCCCACCTGGTGGTAACCAAGTACGGTAACCGAGCAAAATATCGATTATCTGGTACGCTCTCGTATCCTGTTGAAATCAAAGTCCGTCCAAGGCTGAATCGTCTAATTCCGGCTATAAAAAATCGTTCTTCTTCATCTTAACATAGTCGTAGCTTTATTTTCGCAAAATGGTGCCACCATGCGAAAACCCACACCAAACGGTCACTCTTTGAGGATGTATTGAAAATTCCATATAAGAGCCGTTGTTTGGGCTTTATTTGGATCAGAAAATCTTCTAAAATTTCGCTCAGTTTTTGACAAGAGGACAGTACTTGGAAATAATTTTTCAAAGTTGTCCAGTATTGTTCAAGCGTAGATTCATCAACTTCTTACTGCGGATAGAGGGGACTAAATAACTGTCGATTAGTCAAGCGCGATATTTTGCTCGGATCAAAGAAATAGTATTTAAAAAAGAAACCAAATGATTTAACGTATACCAATTGTTACTTTTTTTTCAAGGATCAGAAAAAATAAAATAAAAACTTTTTAAATGCGCTCATAGACTTTTCGAAAGATGTCATTCTTTTACAAGTCTTTAAAAAAATATTTTAGCGTTGACTTCATACATAAGCCCTTTATACTTTAAATATCGCCACGCCCACCTTTTGAAGTTATTTCCCCAAAATCAATATTTTTTTTCTTTTTTGAAACTACGTTGACAATTGACCCTTATTTTAAAATGTTGTTAGTATCGAAGAGATGGTCTGTGAATGTTGTCAGGGACACTAACTTTTTCAAAAAATGCTCTTGAAATTCGGATACAGAAGTTACGAGATATTGCATAAAATTTTTCCACGCTTGGAAGCATTTCAGGGCAATTGTAAGCTTTCTATCACAAATGCCTCCAAATTCTTTTGCATATCTCTACAGACGATGCTTTTGTTTTATATCTTTGTTGATCTTGTTTTGGAGTGTCCCTCTGAAGGCATTAATTTTTTCTAACTAAGTTAAAGCTAGCTTCTCTAAACGTTACATCATTTAGCAGCTTTCATCAAAAGATCTTAGATATGAGGCTTTCAGTATCTGATCAAAAGCAAATGTGAAACTTAAGAACTTGTTCTATTTCTTGTTGCCCGGACTAGTCAGTCTTTTTAAAAAACTTCACGCGTTCTAGTAAAATTTTTGTAAAACATTTATACAAATTCTATGCTCCTAAATGTCCTCTCATCCTGACCGTTTAGGTTTGAAAGAAGTTCATTTGTTAGTAGGTACCAAAGATAGGTGGATATTTAAGACAAACCTTCAAACTTTGTATATGGTTCCAATTTATTCTCAAATGAAGGCTCTCCTTCAGTGCATATTCCTTTCATTACGTTGAGATTCTGAAAAAAATATTCCAGTCAATACTGCAGTGAATGTGGCAACCAAATAATGTTTCATGGTTTTTTGAAGATTACATACATGTATTGTTAGCCATACTAACCCTAACGACTTAATTATCATTCAGCCTAGAGACGATGAAATGTAAAATCTGCTGAATTTCGACATGTACTGTGCTTTCAGGTCCTTTAAATTTATGCTACCCTTTTTATTCTTGACTCAACAAGTGGATGCGCATGTATTCTTCAGCTTCAGGTTACGTCTTGGTAAACTTACACACTTTAAAAATCTATAAAATTTGTTGGTAACCAATTAATATAACTCCAGCTTTATCATCCATTTGATACATTGAAAATAAAATATATTTTTTCTGTAATTACAGGTAAGCGGGTTAAGGTTTGAAACACAACTACGAACGTTAAATCAATTCCCCGATACGCTGTTGGGGGATCCAGCTCGGAGATTACGGTACTTTGACCCGCTAAGAAATGAATATTTTTTTGACCGTAGTCGACCGAGCTTCGACGCAATTTTATACTACTATCAAAGCGGTAAATTTTAAATGAATTATTAAAAAAAAAATAAATTTCAATCAAAAAGTATTAATTAATTTTTTTTTTAGGTGGTCGGCTGCGACGGCCGGTCAATGTCCCTTTAGATGTATTTAGTGAAGAAATTAAATTTTATGAATTAGGTGAACAAGCAATTAATAAATTCAGGTTAGAATTAAATAAGTCAAATAATTTAAATAAATATTTATTAATTGATATCACATTTTTACATTTTTACAGAGAGGATGAAGGCTTTATTAAGGAGGAAGAAAGACCCCTGCCGGATAATGAGAATCAAAGAAAAGTCTGGTTACTGTTCGAGTATCCAGAGAGTTCGCAAGCCGCCAGAGTTGTAGCCATAATTAGTGTATTTGTTATACTGCTATCAATTGTTATATTTTGTCTAGAAACATTACCCGAATTTAAGCATTACAAGGTGAGATTTTATTTTTATGAAATATTTATCTAATTTGCATTCAATTGGCCAAAAAAAAAAAATAAATAAATATTAATTTAATTTAGGAATCATTTTAATACAATAGAAGAATTTTATTTCAATAGTACAGCAACTGTTTCTATTAGAAATGATGTAATTAATATTAGATTCATTTCATATATTTACTTGAATTCATGGACACTTTTACTTGTTATTGGTTAACATCGATTAACAGTGCGAAAAAAATCTTTTATTTTTCTTTTGACTTAGTTATTATTGGTAGTGTGAAAAAAAATATACTTTGCATCCTATCGACTTAAAGTTCAGATCCCACAATTCTGCTTATCTGTTCATCTGCTAACCTATTAGTTTTTTATCTACTTCCAACATCATTCCACCGCTCTGCTAATAATTGCTATACTCTTGCTATTTAGATGATATTTTCGATGACATCGTTGCATATTTGCGTTCCAATAATACCAATAACACTTTGGATATTCGCCCTAAGCATGGGAATTATTTGAAGATTATTGGCATACGAGTATAAATGCGGCTTAAAAAAAATCGCTTGGTGTCATGCTGATCTTGCTGACCAATTTCTACTCGCATTTCATAAAACTAAGGAAATATTTCTCGCAACAACTCAATTTTTTTGAGCGTTGTGTGACATATCAAAATCAATTAATTTTGGCCAAATGAAATCAGTTTTTATCGTCTTAAAAATCAAACCATTAAAATTTGTCTTTGGGTTTGAGCCGTCGAATTTTATTAGTCAGTCAAATTTTGTATTCATGTAGACACAGATCATGAGAATTCTCTGTAAGATGCTTCCTAAAAAATTCAAAAATCTTGTAAACAACGACTAATTAATGTTCTTGGGGTTTCAGTAGCACTACCTCTTACTTCGGCTATGTTTCTAGTAAATGTCTGCTACGAGGACGAACCAGTTTCGTAAATTTTTTTTAGTTAATCTTCCAATCGATAACGCATTTCGAGCAATATTTCAACTCAAATCTTACGAACTGTTGCTATAAAACGTTTCGCATTTTTTTACATTTACTTATGCGAAAATTGAAAGAAGTCTTTAATCAATTTTTTAGTCTAGGATTCAATAGTTCTTTTGTTTATGAATATTTACATGAACACGGTTAAAACTACTCCATGAAAACTAACTTGCAAACCCAAGTAGTGCATCTCCAGCAACTTGATCATTGCTCCCATAGCTCATGCCAAGTGGATTAAAATCACTCACTGCTCTAAAATATTGTAAACATGGTTCATTACAAATAGGCTTCTTATCATCAGTGCCTGTTTTCTGATTGGTCTACAATTTGCTGATCCGATCGTGAAGTTAAATTGCGGTCGTCTTTATTATAATACTTCTCAGTAGTCCACATTATTGGAGTTACCCTATTGTATTGTAGAACTGCTACTACCGTAGGCAGACTTTGTAAAGTCTGTGTTTGCTGTTAGTTAGTACAAGCTATTTAGCACTCGGGATCTAATAATTTTTTAAGCAAATTTCTGGCTGTATTATCATCTTAAACATTCAAAAGAACTCAAAGATATATGAAGTAAGCAAGACTAGTCTGAAAAGATAGAAAAGATAGATACGCTTTCTTCACACTATACTGCCTGGATTGACTGGACTTCTAGGCATTATGGGATCAATGCCCATAATGACTATCAGGTCATGGTTTCTAAACTAAAAAGTCATACATTTTGATAATAATGCGATTCAGAATCTTATCAAAGAAGAGCTAAGCTAACTCCCTTTCAGGCCGAAATATGTGTTAAGGCAAATATGTTAACAATCGAAAACCAAAATCGCCTTTAAATAATCTTGAGCTGGTAGTGAGCCATATTTCTTTAAATATTGGTCGCCGTGGCTCAGTGGTTAGTGCGTTGGATTACTGAGCGGGAGGTTCGAGGTTCGAATCCCAGAAAACAAAAGAAAGTTTTTCCACGATCCCTCCTCTCGCGAATGTCTGACAAACGTCCGAGATTAATAACTGTCACGAGAAAGCTTTTCAAAAACAAAAATAGACTTTCGGATATGACTCTAAACTGTAAGTCCCTTCCGTGTGAATGGTCGCGAGAACCTAGGCCCTGGACCACATGTGATCTATTTGTATTTTAGTATTCTTAGACTTTTGTAAGTATTGAAACAATCTTTTCAACCAAATTGATAAGATTTCTCAAAGTAATTTATTTTTAAACGACAAGAAACTGATGAAGCTCAGCATTGTATTTTGCAGCGATGACAAGTTGAGATCGTTAGTGAAGCGATATCCAAGAGTTGTAATAATATAACGCTTTTTTTGCTCACCAGATCGTTTCTTTAGCGTGATAATTCCAAATTAGTTCGGATATAGTTTTATACATCCATCTCTCCCTATTTATCTATATACAAGTATATAATATTTCCGATCAAAGAAATATCATGAGCGTTAACTTCCTTTTCGCCATAATGACAAGATCCAGGTCTAGGCAACACTGGCTTGGAATGCAATATATAGCTTCCGTTGCCATACGTATTTAAGTGCGGGCTGACTTTCCTAATGGCTCTAACAAAGATATCCTTTCTTTCGATTGTGGTATTGAAATCTTTTATGTCTGTGTATAGACAATGATGAACGTGTGGATGCTTATCCCTGATGTTAATACCTTTCCTAACATTATTTTGACACAAATTTTGTTTTATCACCTTATTCACTTATACATATGTATGTTCTCGATGGAATTCCGGTTTTAAACACATTATTCGAAAATGTATCAATTCTGCACCAAATACGCGTAGTTTTGTACAAGATCAAGGTCGTTTTTCATACTTCTCCCAGCATTAATTTTCGATTAGGACCCTATAAGGTCTTGGTACTCAATTCATTGATATCGATGGAAACAACTGAAAACGTTATTTCCTGGCTAGCAATTTAATTTGTTTATTTAATCTGGTAAAACATTGCAATATTTTTGATCTACATCTCTCACCATTTTTTTATGAAATTGTTTTTTTTAATTGTTAAGTTTCCTCAATGGCTGATATGGGATCCATATCGATCGATGCACCTTATTATCTCTAATTACACAACATTTTTGATTTTATGTTTTTGTTTATTTATTTTAGCATTGCATAGATATTTTTGGTTGGCGATCAAAACGTCGTGATATTTGTGAAGGAGAACAGGTATTGAAAATCTCTGTGAGCGCTAGGTTGTCGTATCTTTTTTTAGACAAAACAACAAAAAAAAAAACAATTGTTATATATATTTGCATTGCAATTTTATCATTACTGAGCGAAAAAAGGTATAAATTGATTATTATGAGCGCTAGGTATGACAATAATTTTTAAGCTCGATACTGGTACTGTCTATTACAATAGCATAATTTTAAAAATAAATCACAAATTTAGATTTATAAAATTCTGACTGATTTCAATAAAACAATTTTACTAGCAAGTATCTCCCTAGGCTGTTAGTTCGACGAATATGTACATATGTGTATATTTGCAGAATTCAAAGTCAACTTATAGTTTATTGCGAAAAACTGCACTAGTCAGTTACTCTTGATTGCTATTTTATTGAATATCATTTACAAGAAAAGTCATGGTTTCAAAACTTTTTTGCTTTCAAAAGTGTAAAGAGACGGATTAAACAACTCACCACAGAAAAGGCAATAATACGGTCCTCAAATGGTATTTAATACCCCTGCAGAGTTTGCTCTGCTTCTATGTGTGCGAACGGCGTAGCACAGTGGTTAATGTATTGCACTAAAATACTTCCTCAATTTCGCCTTCAGCCTCTAAACTATACTAGGGCACTAAAGCATGTTCCATTCATGTAAAAAACACGAATAGCTGCCTAGGCCCTTAGTCCTTGACTGGGTTGTTTGTACCAAACATATTCTAATTTTATATTCTGTATTCCTGGACCGCCGGGTTCAAGTTCAGAAATCTGTCGCTTCCAAGTTCAAATCCTTACAAAACCTCTGTATTAAAACAGACGAAATTGTGCGGTTTCTACTCTGTCGTACTAAGTTACTTTGTTAGTAATTATATGTACTGTACAATTTATGAAATTCACTGCTAGTGAAGTTCAAATTAATGACAATCTAAAACTGCCAACCTTGTGCAACTTTTTGCTACTTATTGGTACACTAAGAAGTTTGCTTGCTTTGTCACCACATGTGTTCAATTTTTTTATGCGATTGCATTACGTGGCCGTTTCTATTCAGCGAGTCAGTAGTTCCTCAACATGATTTACAAGGGATTGTATCTGGTTCCTAAGAATAAAGCAAGGCAATGTCTCATCGATCAATAGTCAAATCATCGATCGAGCTCCTGGTAAACAGCTCAACATAGCGAATCACCTGTATTAGATATGTATACAAGCGGTACATATGTATATGGGCAAATATACATATATGTGGCTCAAGTGGTTAGTGCGTTGGATCGCTGAGCAGGAGGTTCGACGTTCAAATCCCAGAAACACCAAAAAGTTATACACGGTCCCACCTCTCGCGAATGTCTGACAAACGTTCGAGTTAGATTTAAGCTCTATGCCACTCTCTAAGCAGAGTTTGTTCAAAATTTACCTTCTTTCATTTATAAATTTTGTAGTCCGATTCTACAGAAATGCTGCAAATTTGAAAAAAAAAACAAGGTCCTTGCACAGCCACTGATAAAAGCTTTTTCTTTCACAATGAATATTTCGTTTCCATTCACTGTTTAAGGTGTAAAATTATTCCGCATAGGTGGCGTGTAATAAAACCGCATGCGATTATTTTAGGTTAAAACTTAGAGACGTGAATAAGGCTTGCTGACTAATGTTGTTTTGCTCCTTAATCTAAACCTGTTTGTCGATATTTCGACACTTTGTTAAGATCGCACAAAGTATAACTACTACTGGTGGGAAAATTGTCTTTTCTCTTGTACACATCTAGAGTTTCTTACTTACTAACACCTAAATGAAAAACCAACGAATATACTAACCCTAAACATTTATTCTGATCTTATCTAGCGCTCAAAATAATTTCTTTCATATCTGTCCTCCTTCATTAATACGGGCCCTGCCTTCCCGTAAGAAAATAGTACGCTTTTGTATGCTTATTGTATACTTACTCTACTCATTGCCAGAAGGTATTAAATTTAAAATAAAAATTGCCAACATAACTATTTAGATGTTCAGAAACTCTTGCTTACTACTTACACAAAAAAGCTAGTTCAAAAACTGTAAATATCTACTACCTCATAAATAATACCTTTATAATGTTGTATTCGATGTTGATACAAAATTTAAGAGCAATATGTAAAATAAAGTAAATATTAAAAAAAATTATAAAAACATATTTAATTTAAAATTTTATCTTCAATATATTTCAGGTGTTCAATACAACAACAAACGGAACAAAAATCGAGGAAGACGAGGTGCCTGACATAACAGATCCTTTCTTCCTTATAGAAACTCTATGTATTATATGGTTTACCTTTGAACTTAGCGTCAGGTAAGAAGAGATATTTTTTTTCCCATCATTAACCATACGTGAACTTATATACATTTTTTTTAAAGGTTCCTCGCATGTCCGAATAAGTTAAATTTCTGCAGGGATGTCATGAATGTTATCGATATAATCGCGATCATTCCTTACTTTATAACATTAGCGACTGTTGTTGCCGAGGAGGAAGACACGTTAAACCTCCCGAAAGCACCTGTTAGCCCACAGGTAATAAAATCGGAATTTTCTTTTAAATTATCCTAATTATTATTTTTTTTTTTATTATTATTTTAGGACAAGTCAACGAATCAGGCTATGTCCTTGGCTATTTTACGAGTGATACGATTAGTTCGAGTATTTCGAATATTTAAATTGTCAAGGCATTCGAAAGGCTTACAAATTTTAGGACGAACACTTAAAGCCTCAATGCGAGAACTAGGTTTACTTATATTTTTCTTATTCATAGGTAAGTTCAAAAATGAAACTTTCAAAAGTAAATATAAATTTTATTTAAAGGTGTTATAACCTAGGAAAATATATATGTATTTAAATAAAAAAAAAACTGAAAAAATATATTAAAACGATATATCACCTTTTAAAAATTGACCCTTCTTTTATGTTATATTATGTTTTGTTTGTTGCTGAGTAGAAAATAAAATGTATTCTAAGCAAAGCAGGCACATATACATAGAAATAGAAAAAAAAAATTGGATTCTTAGTTTATTTATTAAATAAAATTGTTAGTATGACTAACAAAATGAAAATTGAAAGCCATTGAAGCTTTCTTAACGTTTAATTCACAATACGAAATATGGATTGAAGTCAGGATCAATTCAAAGTAAACAATGTATAGCAAAGAAAACATATTTATTTATTAATTTATTTAGTTATTTTGATGACTAAGGTAATAACAAGGAATATCGTAAAAATGCAGCGACTATTTTCAAATAAAATTTAATCCACAAATACTTTCCTCGGTATATTGCTAAAAAGCTAAAAAAATATGTACTCGGCACAACTAAAACCACAAAAAAAACACCGTTTTTTTCCCCTCTACTATAATAGTTCGACTAGAAACCCGTTTACTAATAAAAGTTTCAATATAAAATAATTTTTACTACATGGCTGCAAGTAGGTTGATAATGTCTCTTTCGTGTTTGCACATAATTCAACAACTCTGGTGTCAGCTGATATTTAAGACCACTTACGCCAACAGATAGAAAATTTAGACCACGAGGCTTTAATGGCCGGCACTGGCGCAGAATTTAAGCAAGCCGAAAAAATATCACTAGGCTTATCGACTTATATTTTTGGTAGACTCTATGCTAGGCAGGCATGTTTGGATACTCTTCAGTAACTTTTGTGACAGCTGCAGGTAGAAAAGAGACAATAACTAACAGATTCCAAAAATTTAATCGCGGCTTAGCTGTGAGTAACAATGATGATATCCCGCTCAGATATCACTTTATACTTTATACACGACAAGGCTTGATTTATCGTCATGATCTTCGTCTTGAAAATTCTAGAGTGATTAGGGAGGTGGAAGGAGATTTTTAAGTCATGATCATTGGAGAAGACACGCTCACCTCTCTGATAGTTTCCAGATGGTGAACCGAAATATATTTTTAAATAAGGCGCATTGAACGCACCTCCATAAAAACAAGCCGGTCTTTATAAGTTTGCGTAATGGTAACCAAAAGCTTTGTATGGAACATCTCCCTTCGTAAGGACTATAAAATTAAAACAGTTTATTGTAACTGAGCTTTCGACTCTCGTATTATTAAGTGTGTAAATGTGGAGCATCTGCAACTGCACTTATGTGATGCTGATTGGAATGGTTCCATCAAGTCGACTTAATCCCTTACGATGACTCTTTAGTTTGTTGCTTTGGAAAGGGCATTCAAGTTAAGAAGCATTATTTCGTCACCTCTCTGATCTGAAATTGGCAAGAAAGTGATTGAACTCCTAGCAGTATGTTTTTTGGAACTATATTTACATTTTATTCCTGCTTCCTAACTCCATATAGAGTGCTGCACTTATTCTACTTGTTGCTTTCTGGGCTTGTTGATTCGGAAAAGTCTGCGAATAACGTAGCTGCTATTCAAGTCTCGATTGAAATTTATTCGTCGATGAATTTCCATTGAAATATTAGCATCTAACCATTTGGAGTGATAGATTTTCTAAGCTCAGATTGAAATTTTGGGGTGCTCCGCAGGTCCGGCTATTTTTGAGCATTTTGAGCAGATTGGACAATTGGAGTTATTTTCATGCCCGAATCGGTTTAGGTATGCGCTAAAACATACATGTCCTGTCAGCATCTGAGTTACTTGGAAACTATAATTTCGATGATAGCCATTTATCTGCGTCGCGAAAATTATAAATCTTTTAAGACTCATTTGCTAGTACATATATCAATAGACAACTTTTAGCTTATAGCACGAGCCGCGTCATGTGACGCTCTGACGGAAATGGATGGTTGTCCTCAATGTCTCTATTCCTCTTCTACATGATTAAACCTTCATAGCATCTGTCCCGATTTGAAATCCATAGGATTTTATTATGTTGTCTTTTTTACTAGCTATATTTAGTCTCTGAATACCACTGCAGTTTTCATTCTTCAATAGTCTTCAATTTCATATTATTAATGAGAATATTTTAAACACTGGAAGATGGTTTGATTAGGCACATTGAAGCGTTAGAAATATTTCGAAAGCGAATATGCATATATGCATTAAAAAAAAAATCATTCATTGGAAAACTTATTGAGATCTATTGACATCTTTGCAATAAAGTGGATAGATCAATTTTCCTACACTTAGCGACAAAGGAAAGGCTTTTCCACACATCGTTTGTGAGGTAATCTTTACAAGAGTTACAATCTTAATCAGCTATATTAAAAAGGTGCCTCCCCTTCTCTAATCATTCCTCATAGCTATGTAAGATTAAATTGATTAATTTCTACCTATTTCGAAATGCCTCCTTTGGAAGCACTTGCATGATTTTGGACAGGGCTATCAAGTTATTGCGTATTCTTTGGAGATTCTAAAAATTTTGAAGTGTGTTTATGTCCTGAGATTTATTTTTCAATGGTTTTTTAAAAACTGCTTTACTCTAAAAAAGATCACATAAAGCAAATTGGGTAATTGATTCATTACTATATTTAAACATATTTGGAACTTCGGTTGAAGTAAACTTCCAGCAGACATATCCATGCCCAACAATTCAGAGCCATGCTTTTTAAGACAGCCCAAAACAAAAACTTTAAAATTTATTCCGCAGAGTTTAAGCTGCTAGGAAGCATTCACCTGTCACTTCTACGTCCACTTGAAAATATTACAAAATTTCCATTTAAATCATAAAATAATAATTATTCTAATTTTTAAGTACTCAGTATTTTATACATGTTTTAAGTAGAAAATGGGTTATATTTCAGTCGCAGCAATATTTACATAGGTTTTTCGTTAACTTTGGTATTGTTTTTATATACAGCTTTATAATACTTATTAAAAAAAAATTGTAGAACAAATTTTGGATTTTTTTAACTATAACAAGAAAAATTGTATCGAAAAAGGAGATACAAATGAAAATAAATGGTGTTTGAGTGACTTAAATATATTTTCCAAAAACTAAGTACTTTCACTATTATTGTCAAATATTTAAACCTGTGACCATTAAAATGCACCAAAGTGTATGCTAAGAAAAAAAGAAAAAAAAACGGAGGAACTTTTCGAAAATAAAATAAACATAGCATACAGAAAATTCAACTAGTCCTGTCTATAACAAAAGTTTTGAGTATAAACCCCTCATACACAAAATAATAATAAAATTCAAAAATACTCGTAGGAAATATTAAGAAAAAAATATTTATACAAATTCGTGTGCAAAACAAAAAAACAATTATACTAATCAAACAAAATTTCCTCACACAAAACAAGGCGTCGTATTATTCTCATCTGCCGTATATTTTGCGGAGGCCGGCGCCGAAATGTCCTTCTTCAAATCAATACCAGACGCATTTTGGTGGGCTGTGGTCACAATGACCACAGTTGGATATGGTGACATGAGGTACAAACAGACTCAATTTCTTCGTTAAACGTTCTAATAAGAATAAATATTACATATATATAATTTAAACGAAGTAAAGCTTAACACATAAAATGTCGTAACAACAAATATACTTTTTATTTAAAAAAAATGAAATAAAATAATAATTATTTTTCGATATTTCGTATAAACGTATTTGTAATATGGAAAAAAGAGTCGTTGTAAAAAAAAAAAAAAAACAAAGAATCCGTGTGTAAATTGGTCACGTCGTATTGTGTTAATGTGTTTTGTTATGAATCTCTTCTTTACTCTCCCGTAATTTTTTGAAGTCTTTCTATTAAATATAAATATATATATATACATATGTGTATATTAATTCTTCTTTCCTTAAACTGCATTTATGTTTTTTTTTCTTTTGTTTTTCGTTTTATTGTTTAACTTTAATTTTTGTTTTTCTTATTATTTTTATTTATTGTTTTATTCTACAGCAGTAGGTTTTGAAGTTAGTATAACAATTTTTTTTTATATCAAAGAAAAAAGCTTCACAATTTTCCTTAAGTGTAGGTATATTAAAGAATTTTTTTTTTCTTTCAAATTTAACATCGCCAAAGTATGTTGTTTTGTTTTTGTTTAGAGAAAAGGGTAAATAGTTTATATTCCATCCATTAAGTGAAACCAAAATGATAAATGCAGCATTATAACGCCGTTTGTTTTAGAAAATATGTATGTATTAGAAATTTAAAAAAAAAAAAAAGAAAAACAAACAAAAAAAAATTAACTAAATAAAATCAATTAAAAAAAAAAAAATCATTGCAAATGATAAAACAGAAGAAAAAAACCCACAAAAACCAAATTTAATTTATTTTAGGCGTTGTACTCTTCTCATCGGCTGTTTATTTTGCGGAAGCTGGAAGCGAAAATTCCTTCTTCAAGTCTATACCAGACGCATTTTGGTGGGCTGTCGTTACCATGACTACTGTTGGATATGGTGACATGACGTATGCAAACAAAAACAAATGTTTTTTCCTTTTCCTTATACTTTTTCTTTTTACTTTTTCTAACTTCTTGTTTTGTTAATTAGTTTTTGTTTTATATTCTATTTTGTCTTCATCATATCTTAACATTTTTTTTTTTTGTTTAGTATACAAAATCTCTCTTTTTCTCTAAAAAAAAATTTAAACATTTTAGTAAAACTCTTGCATATTTCACAATTTAAACTTAAATTTCAAACTACATACATAGAAGTGCTGAGAAATTAATTTTGTTTTCATCTCTATCTCATAACTATTTCATCTTCAAAAATAATGAAATGTTTTGTTAAATTTAGTTTTCTATTTCATTTTTATTTATTTATTTATTTTATTTTTTTTCTGTTCAATAATTACAAACAAAACCACAACATTAACCTCACATCATTATGTATTAAATACAAAATCAAATCAATAACACAAAACAAAGTTATTTTATGTGCATTTTATATATATATCATATAAATACATCAAGCTATATAAATTCAGTATTTTAATACCTAAGAAAAAATTGTTATTAGTTTTATAATAAGTTTGGAGATGTTAATCGCTTAATTTTTAAATGTAACTTTTAAAAGTTATGTCTATTCACTTTGATATTTTTTTAAAACAAAAATTCCCGCGAACTGTTTCATTTTAGAACTTCATTTCTCTAAAAAAAAAGAAGAAGTTGTTGTGTTGATTACCTAGGGGCGACAATGATGTAGCTTATTTCGATACATGTGAAAGAAAACCTTCTTAACCTAGATACTAAAAATTTTACCTAGCATTTTGTGTAGCGCATGTATTATTAGAGACAACGATTAAGATTAATTGTTTTCTTTATCAGCAACTATGGCAGTGAAGCCGAAGAGGAAACTAGAATTTAAAAAAGTAATAGTTACGACTCCGCGAACTGACACAAACCCACTGAAGTTTTATATATATCTAATCATCCTACGAATACCTTTTTTCCTTTCTATGTTTAATAAAAAGTTAAGTATCGAGATTCTTATTAATCCTGATATAAAAAATATTTAGTCAATAAACCTGATGGCAAATCAAACAACGCTTATTATCCAAGAGAATCGCAAAGAAATTGTCAAAATAAAGTGAATGCATAGTGAAAACTTCACAATGATTCTCAGCTGTTGGCTGCTATTTTTGGTACATACAAGATATTCGCTTATTTTCTTCACTACTTTCGTAAAAGGTCCATTTGGAGAGAACCTATTCAAAGGCAATTAGTCAATACTGGTGGGAGGATTTTCCGTAGTGTACTTACCGAATATGGTGTTCAAAACAAGTTTTCTTACTCTTTCGTACAAAAAACAGAAGACAAACAAGACATCCTATCACTAAATTACGCACACAATTGGAACTCAAGCATTGACACCACTACTTTCCCAGAGAATAAAACAGAACAGGATCTATCCAAGGCATTTTTGGAAGATCTGCAGCAATTCTTCCTACAAGTTCTGCTTCCCTAAAGTAGATAACACTTCTGCAGAGTATGCTTAGCTGGTTCTCTTATTAAGTGATTTTTTTTAATACCTCATGAGAACTTAAATTGAAAAAGTAAATAACACAAAAAATTAACTTCTAATCAAAAATCATTTTTTAATGGAAATATCAAGATCAAAACGCGACATTGACATTTGAAAATGATTCCGAGCATATTGACACAGTGGCTGGTTTTAATGAAGCGCAGTCTGTGCTTCTAATTTTGGTCACTTTTCTTGGTGGCAGTATGTCACGAATAAGATGAACAATGTTAGCCTCCAAGGTGTCAAGTCTATCAGCATAAATTAGTAACATCACTTAGCCTCTTAGGAAATAATTCAGCCAATTGATACCTATACATAAGTTCATTTCTCAACTTAAAAACGTTCTCAACGTAGCGCCATCGTATTTTAGACATTGCGTGCATTTTTGGAAACAAATAATCAGTTATCATCATTCTCCAATGATCCTTATTGACTGTACTGCGAACTGCGGCCACATTTTTTGAAAAAAAAAAAATATAAGGTGACCGTACCAAACGCATCGTATTTTCCGGAGTATAATAGAGTTCCGGAAGAAGGAAATCTTCCGGATTTTATTCAGTCAAACCCGTAAATCGAAAATAATATTTGCTATAAAACCGAATCAGCTTGCTTGCTTTAGAGTCCAATCAGCGAAACAGGACGCAGATATTGATCTTGGAACTTTTATTCCTACACTAGCTAGAATCTTACGGGTGTATGAATGTGCAATGTGGTGACGCAAAATTGTGACGAATATATACAATTTTCTTTAGCGTTTTGGTTTTACTGCATCTTTAGAGAGCATGTAGTATGATATGTATGTACATATGTAGCCAGACATCAACAGATTGGTCAAATGGACAAGTCATAAAAATCACGAAGTCACCTACAAGTAAATTTGGATAATTTGGATTTTATTTTGATTCGCCAGACTATACTGAAAATAAATGTTTGAAAGACTATCATAGATCGGCTTGACAGTTATCGCAATCGTAAATTAAGTCCAAGAAAAGAAAAAAAAATCGTTTAGTTGACAGAAATCACGATTGTATCGGACTTAAATTTAGTCTATCGATACGAAGCTACACATAATAGAGTTGAATTAATTGAATAGCCCCTTCAGAGCCTGGTGAATTAATAATCCTTCTGGTAGTGCATATTTTACCCAATTTGTTGTTAGTTTAGCTTACAAAAGTTCTTTTATTTCCTTTTCTTCAATTATTTTCTTAAAGACCCACAGAGTAAAGTCCAGAAGTTCCCATAAAATTTGAATTTCTGCCACGTTAGTGTACATCACAAAAGCATTCACACAAAAAATAAGGTTTATTTTCTGCTGCCTACCTTTTATTCCAGTGTTGCCCTTTAGAGAGAATGGGCCATCTGTTGATTTCTTTTTCAATTTTCTATCAAACCTATACTGGTCAATATTGTTACTTTATTAAAGAGAGTATACAGCCCGATAATTTAGGGAAGATAACATCATACAAATGGCTGCCCCGGCACTTTTTCTAAGTGCATTAATTAATTAAATCCCAAAAAAGTTCAACGGCGGCAACGGTTGAGGCTTTTAAGTTTTTTGAAGCAAGAGCATCAATTCTTTCATCTGTATTAGCAAGCAGATAGCGTTTATTATCCAAAAACATATCAGTTTCACGACGTTTTTTATCAATTTCCTTAAGCCACCTGCTGAATGGGCCTTCTTTCGACTGTAAAATCTTTCCAAATTTCGAACAGTTTCTGCACGACAGCATTCACAATGTTGATCAAGCCTAAAGCTATTTATTTCTTACTGCGGAGGCTTAACACTACATACTTGTTAATTTCTTAAGTGCGATACTGTCGCTTAGTCAAAATACCTCGGACTTCAAAAATAAATCAACAGTTGGAGCACATAATGATTTTCAAGGAAATACCTTTGCTTTAAAGTCAACTGAATATGCCAATTATGTGAGTGGTTGGAGTGTCAATATCCTTATAGCTTGGAAATGTTTTTCCAATAGAAACTCCAAAGAATAATGTGTATCCGTTCACCATCAAAGCTTTTAAATAAATTCCTGATCCTTCAACAGTATACTTTGAAATCGTTTTAGCTTTATTTGCATATATCTTCCAGAGAGACATCAATTAAATGGCTTTTCTTTCGCAGCTGAATATATTACATTTAGAAATTCTTTATGAAAGTTACATAAAAAACTCAACGCGATTAAATATTTTTCTTACATTTATTTAACAGATATAATAATAATTAAAAATTTATATATATTTGTACATAAATTCTTAAAAGATTTTTTTTTTTTCAAATATGCTACAAACTTATTATAACGAAACTAAGTATACTCGTAAATGTACATTTAGGTACACACTCATTACATTATTTGTAAATTGTTAAATTATTTATCAACTACTTATACACATTAAAACACTGTACTGTATTGTACTATTACATAATTAAAACTATGACGCTGCATGGTTTCGCTCATTACAATAAAAAAAAAAATCGTAGTTCACGAAATGAAAATATACCTATCTAACAAATACAGTAAAGAGAACACGAACTGCTTAAGTCAAAATGTTTGTTTTATGCACCGTAAAAAAAAATAATTATAAATAAATAAATAAAAAAAAAAGAATAAAAACAACATTACTAGGACATTTCACGTTTTTATTAGTTTCTTTGTTCATAAACCCATCGTATTTTCATTCTATTTATTATTTCATTCGATCAGGAATTTTAGTGGAATGTAGAATTATGCAAACTTTTTTTTCGAAGAAGAAATTAAGAATTTTTTTTTTTTATTGTTTTTAGTTTTCTGTTTTAACAACTCATAGATACATTACACTGGGCGGGGGGCAACTATTTTATAGTAGGGCACATCACATTTTGTTCTGAAAATATTATACCAAGAAACATTTATATAGTAGATTACAGATTTGTCAGTTTCTGCATCTCGTTTCATTTTATTTTCATTTGTTGTTTTTATTATTTCCTTATTTGGTTTCATATGAAATATTTTAATTTGTTTATTCAATAATTTTCGATTGGCTTTATTGATATATGATATTGAGACTTTTCATGGAATTTTTCTTTGCATGTAACATACACGTAAGTGTGACAACGCATGAAGCTTGTTTGTATGCACGATTTGTGTGTAAATAAATAAATTGTAAAAAAAAAGATTGCATTATATTTTATTTTTTTAAGTATGATTTCGAATTCATCCGCATTCTCTACATATATGTGTCTTTTCTATTCTATTCATCTATCTTCGATCTTTATACATTCCAACAAGAGTATAACTATAACTATCTTTGTGTATAAGGTGCATCACTTCTGTATAAATATTGCTGTTGGCATCATCGTAAAAAGCATCAACCCATCTATCTCGTTGTTTGATACTTAATTTTGTTGGCTGTTTATTATAATAATTAACACATTTTTTTTCTGTTGTTCATAGTTTTTAATTAGAGTCTGTTGAGAGATGAATGAAAAATATTTAAATACATAATTTTTTCTATTATATTTTCTTGTAACTATACATAGACCGGTCGGCGTTTGGGGTAAAATTGTGGGATCACTATGTGCCATTGCTGGTGTATTGACAATCGCACTTCCGGTACCAGTCATCGTTAGTAACTTCAATTACTTCTATCATAGGGAAACGGATCAGGAAGAGATGCAGAGCCAAAACTTCAACCATGTTACTAGTTGTCCATACTTACCTGGTACATTAGGTATGCCAAACATGTAACCATAAATATTTTTATTAACTGTTTTGTTGTTTTCTTTGAAATTTTTTTTTCGGTTGGTATAGGTCAACACTTAAAGAAATCATCACTGTCTGAATCCTCATCGGATATGATGGATTTAGACGATGGTGTGGATTCAACGCCAGGACTGACTGAACATCCTGGACGTCAAGCTCCATTTTTAGGAGCACAATCGATCGATAAGCAGCAGCAGTTAAACCAACAGAATGGTTTTAAACAGCCACTTGGAAGTAATAACTTAACGTTACGGCATAATAGTGCATTAGCAGTCAGTATCGAAACCGACGTTTGACTACTGGGTAAGTAATAAAGTAAATATTACATTATGTTTAGTTTGGTTGGTTTTAGTTTATATTATTTAAGTGACTGTAGTTCATGTGCTTTATTCTGCCGTCGGTTACACTTTTTGTTCCAGAAATGAGGAATGGATGTACACTGTCCAATACAATATTCATTCTAGAATTATGAAGAGTTTCATTTGTAAGCCAACGATATAGAGAGTTTTAATTAAAGTTGGTCATGTATTTAAACATAAGTGCAACAGTCATTAACAGGAGGACTGCCGCAAAATCAATTCTGCACATAATTGTGTAGGCAACTCCAAGCTAGTCATACAAGACAATATGTTGTGCCATTTTCAATGAGTGTTCATGCATCAAAGTGCTGCTTTAGATAATACGAAGTTTTACAAAAGCATCAGCCCGTTTATAGTCAATGATTTTGATGTCAATTATGTTTCGGGTTACAAAGACAAATCCAAATTCTTGGCATAACATACAGTACAGTGGTACGGTAACAACGTGTTATATATGAAGGAGCCTACAGCTTAAAGCCATATCTGAAAGGCTTTTTTTGGAAGCTTTCTTATGACAGTCATTACTTTCAGAAGTTTGTCCAACATTAGCGAGTGGTGGGACCGTGAAAAATTTTTTTGGTGTTTTCTGGGACTCGAACATCAATCATACCGCTCAGTAATCAAACGCATTAACCATTGAGCTACGGAGTCCTCGGATCCCAACAATTAAAAGCGAAGTTGCTGATTGGATCGATTCGGAAAAACTCTGCCATGTAATTTTGGGCTACCAATTCCTTAAATTAATGCTGCCATGAACAGACAAAGAACACCCGTGGTTCCTCACAACCTCAGTTCATGTTACGTACCTTAAACGTGGTAAAGCACACAAGCAGTTTAAAAGACTTTTCGACTTGGTCACAATTGCCCACTGTTTATTATGTTCAGCAATGATCCATATTTCCAGTCACTCGGCCATCCCAAGCGATTATTTCCGTTTAGTATACTTGCCCGCAGACTCACATGGCGAGGCAGATATAATTCATTTGTAAAAACACATACTTCAGTTCTGGCATTCTACTTTAACTTCATAAGTCTTCCATGCGCGTCGTGACTCAGTGGTTAGTGACTGAGCGGAAGGGACTCGCAAATGAGTCTTTCAACAAGGCACGCAGAATCTTGTAAAAACAGCACGATGAACGCGGTCCGCTTACTTATTGATACATCTTATTGTAGATTTTTAAAATAGCACTCATAAGTGTTTTTAATTAACAGCCTTACTTATATAACATAATATTAAGAACTCCAATGAAGCTGCAAGTACTTTAGAATAAATTGTATGAGGTGAAATGTTATAGGCTCTAGATATGACTGTACACCATTTTTAAGCTCAGAAAAATGAAAATAATTCTCCCGAAATTCATTTATAACGTGCAAACCTATTGCATTTGTATATCCCTTCAGAGAAATAAATTTTAACACACATTTTATTTTCCAGTTAAAAAGACGATACGCGCTATATTTTGGCCTTGTGAAATGTTTCGTTGGATGCCAGAGCCGACAAAAGCTGTCTAAAAGGAAAACATCGAAAACATTTCAAAAACAATACATAAATCACTTAACAAATAATAAAATTGTGCCGTTAAATCACCTCTACGTTCTATCTAATCATTACATCTAATGATATTAAAGAAGTAATAATAATAATCAGTTCCAAAATAATTATGAAAAAAAATTAAAAACAAAAATAAAATAGTCAACGTCTTCAAAACTAGGAAAAATGGAACAACAAAAAACAGCAAACAAAAAAAAATTATCAAAAATCCATAATAGTTTAGAAATAATAACAAAATTATAATCCCCCCCACCCCGTTCCCCCCTTCCTAAAAATAAAACACCTCATCACAAGAAATCATTGTTATTATTATTGTTATACTTTCTTTAATAAGTTAGCTCAAACAATTTAAAACTAAATAGTGCAGAAAAGTAAATTAGAACAACAAACCTAATAACTATTGTTATCTCCGTGATAAATGAAAGTCAGAGTATTTCGGTATTTTTCATATTTCATTACCCTATGCTCATTATCCTTGTAAGAAAAAAAAAATGAAACAATTAAGCTATTCCGCCATATAGTACGTTTTTAATACGCAACCAAAATAAAATCCAGTTTAATAAAAAATGAAGAAACTGCGCCAAGATAATACTGCGTATTATGATATTTAAAAAATAACAAATGAAATAAATCCAATCATCAAAAATGCTCATTTAAAAACACGTTTTCTCGCCACATAAACAAATAATATTAATACAATTAATTATTTTTTTTTATAATTTTTTTCTTAATTCTAATTCTGTTCTTTCATATATTTTTTAATAAAATCGACAGAAACTACCAAAGCAAAATAGTTATTTACAACTACTCTAAGAAAAACAAAACATCAAGTTAGAAAAAAAACAAGCTAAATAAATAATACTGCCGTGAAAAGATCGTAAAAAATTCAGATTAAATATATATATATTACTAAAAAAAAAATAAAAAAAATTAAGAGAAAAAAGTAAGCAGAAACAGTAGTTCTATACATTAATACTATAGCTAACATTGATTTATATAATTTAAGTAAAACAAAATGCATGCAAAAATATGCAACTAAAGCAAAAATCTTTACAAGAACTTGCAGTTCATTCTTCACACACTCTTCTAATTTGTTTGTTTCTTGTGAAGGTTCATTTAAGTTATATATATATATATATGACAAAGAAAACAATTCTTAAATAAGCTTTAACTTCAGCTACAACAAAACATTATTAGGAACAACAAATCAAACACTACTAAATACTAAATAGAAAAAAATAGATGAGAAAATGTTTTCTTTTTTTTTTTGTTCTTCTTCTAACTTTATCGGTAAAGAGGAATAAGCAATAATTTCGATATATAAATAGAATAGAAGGACTCAAAGAGATATTTTTTATTTTATTTTTTTTTTTTTTAATTTGTATTAAAATAATTATTTTTTGTGATAATTTCTTTTGAATTTAAAGAAAGAAAAAAAAATAAATAATAATAATTCCACCAAATTTAATAAATCAAATTGTATATACATATAAATTTTTATTTACATTAAACACTAATATAATATTATATAGTAATGCGTTGGCAAGAAGAAGGAAACAATAAATACTCGCAATTCTCATTTCATTTTGCTATTCTATTCGAAAAATTTCAACTTCAAACGGATAAAAAGTTTTTTTAGATTTTTAGTAAAAGGGAACCTTAAGAGGTTGAAAATAGTTGAAATTAATGAGTTTCCTCCTCAAAAAATATTTTTTATTATTCTTTTATGAGAAACTAAATAAAAATACATATAATTGATGAAATTCGTCATAAAATCGTTCCAAAAAACTAGTAAAATTCTCGGGAAGCATGATAGAAAAAGGTCCTCCACTGTGTAAAAAGAAAACTCAGAGATAAGTTATTATTCGCAATCTAGACCTGTTTACGCCTAATGCCTCTAAAAGGGTAAAAGAATTTAGGTAAGAGAGAGTAGACCTATGAACCATAAAGCATTTCTCAAATCAGCTTTATTTGATCATGTCTATATAAGAGCTAGATTGTGAGCTTTGCAACACTTGTGAAAAGTAAATAAGTCGCTCTAAGTCTTCCTAGTCAAAATTTGTATATAATATCAATATAAGTTTAAGTTTCCTGAAGGAGCGGGTGTATTCCAATAAAAAAAGTGATACCAAAGGACAGGTGAAGGATAGCATCTGCTCCAAAGTAAGTATCACTATCGTGTCAGCCGACATAAGTAAATCGCTTTTAGAAAAGAGATCTGTGTAACTGAGAACTACTTTCACATCACCGGCTTTATAAGAAGTGATTATTTGAAAGCTATAATTATCAGTTGCTTGCATCATTTTTTAACACCTAACCTTTTTTAGAAGAACGATACAAATGAAAGATTTATTTACTTAAGTCATGTGACTTCTTGTGGCACAGAGGGGCCTCCAACACTTTCTAGCACTTGGACCTCTTCTGCTCTAATCAGCTCATTCTCAATTTTAGCGAGTTTCTCGTCTGCTAGATAAGTTAAGAGGATTTCACATTCCATATCAAGTTTTACGACGTTGTCGGCGGAGGAAAAGTTCCTCATAAAAACTTAGCCTAACTTTGCATCCATTCACTTAATCTGTAATGTTTGAGCCTCTGATCGAATGAGTTGTAAACTCAGTATGACCTGCCTTGGCTGCATACCATTGGAAGCGAGTCCAATTGTGGTTCAGCTGTTATATGTAAGATTATCATTGTACATTTTACTCCCCATCTTTCACTCAGCATTTTTGAAAATAAAATCACGGGTGCTTGGAGTTAAAAGTGGTGACACAGTGATAGTGCTCTGAGCCACTTTGGACTGCAAAGTTTTCCAATAGAGTACTATAATATCGGACACGACACTTAATACCTACAAATGTGGCTAGGTGTAATAATGTTTTTTTCGGGGATAATCACCCTGAATAAACCTTATCTTGACCCCGATAAGTGGCAGACGATACGTTACTGTGTTTCAAAAGTTTTATTTCTGCGTTTGAAAACCGACACATTCTACATTCGATTATTGAATAATGTGACCAATATGCTTGTGCGTTGGATAAATAATTGTCCTTTTCATCCTCAATCGTGACTTGGAGTCTGTATATATTAAGAGTAGTGAGTCAAATGACCGAAATTGTTGTAGAACGCCAAAACAGCCTCCCGTGGTGTAGTATTCAAACGTAATTTCTTCTTCAATGGCAAAAAGTCTGAATGTTTGGGTCTATTTCGATTAAATGAAGAGCTCTTGCCCTTGTTTGTAATAAAAATTTGTTTAAACAGATGTTATCGATTTTTCTTGGAACACGTTACTATTACTTTCTAAGAAACATGTGCTTCATGACGCATTTGAATAAAAAGTCGTCTTGTTTAGTCTTTGAAGTCTATTGCTTTCCAAAGACTTAGAGGCTAGACAAGCGGTTCTCATATTTGGTTATGATTTCAAGTGGATAGACTTATGATCACTACAATTGAATTGTATTGAATTCTTTTAAGGTACAAAAACGCTCAAAGAAGAAAAATTCTTTCACTTACGTTTATTTGAGTTCCATGACTCTTTTTGTAATCATTTTTAAAAGGACAATATATTCCAAGCGCTTTACAATGGAAAATAGCTGAAGATGGCGATGGTTAGTGAACACAAACAGTTACATTGGTAATGCATGTATATACACTGGACGTCCAGTATAAGGAATGTCGATATAACGATCGTCCAGTAATCACCGTCTGAAGTTCATTGAAGTTCTAAATAATGAACAATGCAAAATCTTACTACTGTTCAATTCCAATGAACAGAAACAAGACAAAACATGAGAATCGTTCTTTTTTTCTCTTCTCAAAATTGATTCAATTTGGGCAATCTGGACGTCCAGTATATGCTTGATATATACACATCTACACATAAAATTTAAAAACTTGTATCTCAACTTCAATGTCACATTTAACAATGACCCTAAAAAGGAACTAAAAATATTCCTTTTTTCTAACCCTACCCGTCAGTGCTTCGCCTCGAATTCTTTGATTTCCTACGCCGATCCTGACACTTAGGATCTATAGATTTTTGCTTCAAACTACTCTATTAGAAATTAGTAACCACATCTTATATAGAATTTGTTTATTCTTCCAAAAGTTTTAGCGAGAGTTTAAAAAAGTTTCTGAGGGAAATAAAATGCTGATAAGGTTTAATTTATTATTCATTCTTAACGCGTCAATACAAATAACGTTTACCAATTTTTGCATACAATATATTTTTTTACTCTATATTTGTAACTTACGCAAATCCTGGCTCTTCATTTTTATGCCAACCCTCAATTGTAAATATGGAAAGCATGTTTTTTTGCCTAACTTATCACAACTGCTATAATATAATATTTTTGCAAATTTTTCTAAACGGCCTAATGCAGATACATATATACTTGTTGAAATGAAAACATAAACAAAAATAATACCGCTGGCCAAGTTATGGTTGTGGAAATCTCGACCAATTTTCTTTAAGCAACACGTTACTATAACACACAATAAATAAATAAGTTTATTTTTCCTTATAATGGCAATCTTTCTTTTTTTTACGCTAAATATAACAGGAAACAAACAAAATATATAAGCAAAGAATACAATTAATATATATTTTGTAAAAAAAAAAAAAATAAATGTACATATATATTTTATGCTATCCAGCTTAAACAAAAAAAAAAAAAAAAGAACTTTATAACAATTTTTGCTTAAAACCCCAAGAAATACTTATTCTTCTTTTATTTTCTTTTGTTTTTGCTTTTCCCTCCTAAAAACTGGTAAAAAAGTACAAATATATTACTAAAACTCAAAACAATATTAAAGCATACATAAAAAAAGAAAAATTAAGCATTTTTTTCGAATGAGAAAATTACTTGAGTTATAAATGAAAATAAAAGAAGGAGACAATTAAGAAAACACAATAAATACATATTTTCTTTTGTAAATAAAGAAAATATTTAAATACAGCAAAAAAAAATATAGTGACTGCATAAGAAACAACAAAAGCCACATTAAAAAAAATAAATAAATAGCAAATGGAACGCTCTTATGATTTTGGTAATATAAATAAATAAATATTTAAATAAATACAAAACTAAATTATACGAGAACAATAGATTAAAGCATTTACAATTTAAATAAAAAAAAATAATAAAAAAAATGTCATTAATACATAATTAAAAACAAAATGATGATTAAAGCTTAATATATTCAAATTGAGTTCTTCGATATCGATAAGTATAAAAAAATTAGCGAAAATGTATAAATAAATTTTTTTTTTACCTGAAAAACTACTAAAGAAATAAATTGTGTTGTGTATATTCATTTGTATATGGACTGACATATATTATGATTTATATAAAAATAATGACTAGATTAAACGCAAGCTTTGAATACCGTCCACATTAAGAAATCTTTTTCAAGTGCAGTTTATTTATTTATTTTGCTATTTACTATTATCATTATTTGAAAAAAAAAAATGAAGGAAAATTGCAAAACAAAATAATCGTTACATAAATATACGCATATCGAAGAACGAAAATTGAATTTGCTTTCCTAACAACCTTTTATTGCGAAACTTCTATTTTTTTAACTTTTTTTTTTATGTACGTATCAGTTATAACAAATTTATGAAAGATACTAGAAAAATTTGAATCAAACCCCAAGCAAATTGTGAAAAGGAATGAAATTAAATGAATTCCAAATGTCGTTAGGAGAAGAATGATATTGCAAACATGTATGACGATCTTATAAGCAATTAGGGACACGCTTACAAAAAAGCTCTACTATAATGACTAGTTGTATGACTACAGTCTGGTCTAAAAGCAGTCAAACTATAGACCAAATTAAATTAACGACTAAGTAGATAACTTGAGTCTTTTGTTTGCAATACAATCGTTCTCTACAGAAAATATAACGTGTTTAGACGCGGATTATATTTAGATTACACAGATTGTTAAAATTTATATAGAGAGATGATTTAGCAAAATTTGACTTAAATTAATAATATCGAACAATAACAACAGTTTAGATTAATTTGCATTTCAAAGAGTCTTTTTCAATTTGACTTTAAAGTTTTAGTACAGTTTCAGGGATTCATTTGTTAAATTTGTCATTAGTACGAGTAACTTGAAATATTTATTGGTGGTCTAGGGAATATTTTTTGAAACCGAGTTAGTATTGATATTGAGCTAATTTGTCTTTAAAACTAGACTATAGCAAATCGGAATACTTTACTTCTGTCCTGTGGAGCTAAGAAATGAGCAGCTGACGGCTTGTCAAATACACTATGTCTATTTATCGGTCGGAATTTGTGTATACATACATAAATCGACGATCAATTACTTCCATGCAACTAAGACTTGGCTGTGTAGTTCACCAACCGGTCAAGGTCACTTATTTCTAAAATGTTCGGTATCTGCAAGGAGGCCATATAGGCCACGTAAGCTAAGTTCACTGACAATTGAAGCGAAGCTAATTGCTAGTTAGTGCGTTTCTTTAATCGTCACAATCAACTTGGAACCGTCATTTGCGAAAAAATGTCCGCCCAGTCCAAGAATAAAATTGCTGAATGCTGAAAGGTGAAAGAATTTGATGTACCCTGTTATCTTTGTAAAGCTATAAACGATTACACTTTCAACGTGGTTTTGCTGGTAAGAAGCTTATGTTTAGTTTTGGCAGTACGAACAGCAAAAGTCGCATCTTATTACACCTAGTACTCGAATAAGGTTTTCCTAAAACATAAAAGGCTTGATAGATAATTATTGATCATTCTCCATATTTATCAACCGAAAAGAAATGAGTTTAACAGGGATAGCCAACACACGAGTCTTGTATAGCATTTAAGCCTTTGGCACTTCACAGTCTTCTAGAGATCGAATATTAAGTGAAAATTTGATCTTTTCTTGAGGTCTTAGGCCCCCATCACACTAAAGAAAGTTCAAACTTTTCAAACTTCTATCAGAAACAGTTTATAACTTTCTCTCAATTTTTCCAAACGCCACCCAGAATAGAAGCGCAACTTTAAGGTGCATCCATGTGTAAGTTTGACTTTATAATAGAAGTCCAGATTTATCAGATACAATACAGTGGTCAGTAACACTGTTGACTTCGAGCTTATGGAACCTATTATGCCGACACAAATTGCACAGTGAACCTTGGTCAAGCCGTGTATACCGCCGATGAATACAACAAATTGCAACACACTCAGTTCGTACACACTGAAAATTATATAAAGTAGCCAATTACACTTATAAAACATATTCTTCCAAAGAACAATTATAATTCAATAATTTTTTGACATTTTCTTTGTCCATTCTGAAAAAAATTTCGAAGTAAAGCAATCTAAAGTTGTCAGGATAGTAATATTAATCCTATTAATAAGAAAAAAAAAACACAGAGAATGTATTTTACACAGTAAAACATGTATAAAATGTAAATAAGAGTTAAATTTTATTTATACGACCTCTTCCTCTTTCCTTTTTTTTGCTGTTTGATTTTATTTCTACCGCAAATTTAAAAAAAAAATTTCTGCTATCAGCGGCGTATAGACGTGTTTTTTGTTAATTTCAATAAAATAAACAACATTTCAAATAAAATCTAAATATCAAATTATTTTACTGGATTGGATAAATTGCCATAAAAATGGAGGATGCTAATTCAAAGTAGTTAAATGAAAATTGTAAAAATAACAAAATAAAAACAACAACAAATCCGTTCAATGAACAAATTTGAATAATGTAAATGAGAAATCAATAATTATGTACCTTAATATCATAAAACGATTTTATGTTAAATTTTATATTTATTTTCAAGAAAAAATATAATTATTTTTGAAATTAAGTTTGTAACATAACACCAATATAAAAGTAAACAAAAATTTTTTTAAATAATTGTAGATATTGAAAATAAATCACAAAAAAAAAAACAAAAGTGTATAAACAATTTTAATACATTTTAGTATTACTTTAATATGTAATAAAGGTAAAAATATGAATAAAAGTTGAAAAATAAATCAATAACCCCGAGAATTATTATAAAACAAAACGACTTAAAAATAAATAATTTTCTTATATTTTTTTTTTTTTTTTTTCAGTCTACTATTCTTTTTTTATATTTTCAGCTTATCTCAATAAAAGTCAATTAGTTTTAAAAATAAACAAAATTAACAAAAACAAAACTATAATTACGTTTAAAACCAAAAATATAATCTTTCCATGAATTTCAATTTGTATAAAAGCAAGAAATCGCTGATAAACCTAAAATTAAATTGAAAAAGAAAATGCAAATATCAGAAAAAACTATCTTATTTTATCTAATTCCAAACGTATTAAAAAACATTAAATCAATTAAACAATACAATAAAAAAAATAAGACAAATGTAAGATATAAATATCGCGGGGGTTAGGAATAAAATTACCTTAAAATAAATTAATTAAATTTAAAATTAAAAAATGAGAAAAAAAAACAAAAACAGAAAAACAAGCCTAGCGTAATTTATGTTAAAGGGGAATGTTTAGAGTATTCAATGTAAATTTTACTCGTCTCGATATATTTAAAAAGAAAAAAGAAAACAATTGTTTTATTAAATTTTCATTGTATTTTAAATGAATTTTATTTCATTTTATTTATTTTTTTTGTTAATATACAGGACGATAGATAGGTAAACGAAATGTGCAAAAGTTGTGGTGGATTTAATTTTTTTTTACCAAACAAAAATTGGATCGCATATAATTTTAATTTTCCTTAAGGTGATAGAATATTTTCGTTTTTAAGTTTAACTTTTACGTATGTATGTATATATACCTAGGTACGACGACTTAAAACTACTACTCTCAAGTGATCCAGATAAGTTATTAAACTTATTATTTATTTATTAATTTTGTTTTGATTTTAATTTTAAATTTTATTTTTTCTCTTTTGTATAATAAAAGAATACAAATTCTCTACGAATAAAAAAAAGATTTAACAATAAAACCAACAATGTGAAATGAAGCCACAACCGATGTTCTGTGGAGTATAAATGTGTTCAAATTAATTAATTACATTTAATGTAATTGTAGAAAATAATATTGTAAAAACTGTAAATACATTAAAATAAATTTTTTTTAATTTTTTTTTTTTTCTTATTTTATAAAATTTTATTTTTATTACTATTATTTGGCGATTATAAATCGGTTTTGTTATTGTTAAAAATGTAAAAAAAAGAAAATATTTTTTCCTGTTAATGCTTAAATTCAATATTGTTATTTTTGTTATAAGTAAATTAAGGTTCATTTTAAATTGTTTTATTTTTATTGAAGTCAAAACAAAAAAAATATAAAGAAATTGAATTAAAAGGAAAAAAAAGTACAATTTTGAGTTTTCTTATTTTTGATATAACGAAAAATATATAAAAATAATGGAGAAACTATTGGTATGTTCTACTTTTTGTTTTGTTTTCGGAAGCTTTGCGTTTCATCATTTTATTCTACATTTTATTGGGATGATTTACATAGCATAGGTGCTTGTTAGTTTAATAAAGAAAATATTAGGATATTGGTCGCACCCTTTTAATACTTTTAAGAACAATGATTTATGATTCTTAAGGTTATCTTTTTCGGTTCAAATACAAAATAATAATATACAGTGGACTCCCTCTAAGTCGAATTTTCACGGGATACCATGATTTGTTCGAGTTAGAGGGAGTTTTGGAAAAATTCGAGTTAGAATTTAGTTATTTAATAAAAAAAAGGTTAACATAATTTAAAAAAGTTACCAAAAAAAATAAATAAAAAATAGGAATGCTAAAATATGGCGAAAAAAATTCGAGTTAGAGAGAAATTCGACTTAGGGAGAGTTCGACTTAGGGAGAGTCCACTGTATTTTATTTTTCATGAACCTAACAAGATTCTATCAGGCTTTTAAGGCCAGAATTTAGGAGCCTTCGAGCTAAAATGTGATAAAAAAACAAACAAATTTGTGGTCTAAAATAATAGTTGCGTGTACACATATCAAATTAAATGTGTTCAAATTAAGGCTTCTTAGTTCGATACAGGAATTCTAGAGGGTTCTAGTGGTTCTTATAAGAGAATATTGCTTCATATGTTTCTGGATCCTATCTTAGAAAGCCTCCTTATGATCTTAATATGCAAGCTGACACAAATTATGCTCTTATTTAATTCATTTTGCTATCATTGAATTCTCGCGTATCTATTAATTTTTCCTTAAGGTTGAAATATGTACTCTTATGTTAAGGCATTGAAATATTGCTTTTAATCTTATTTGATGTAGAAGTTTGCAGTGGAAAAGCCATGCAATTATAGACATCAGCTGAAGTCTTCTAACTTATTGTTAAATGCTTCAGTTCATCCAAAGTTGTCGATCCTACCCTTTTAGCATGCAGCGGCAATGCAAACCCATTCTTTTTACCTCAAGGGTCAATTGAATGTGCAATTTAATGTCTATTCTACTGCTACTTTCACTGTCGTTATAAGCATTTTATCTCTTACCGTATGTTTATACTTCTCAATCATTTGACTCATGATTTCGTCAAAAAACAAGTGATTTATGTATGTATGTACATACTTCTAAGAAACCTCTGAGTAAAGTTCTACAAGTTCCTTGTAGTATAGATGAAAAATTTCGAGTTATTTCAGCCAAACATGTCACAGAAGTGATAGATACGTGTTGTATGTGTTGCTTCCTGCCGTCATCTTCTTTTGATCTTGTAAAATATTTTTCAGTGAGCATTCATGTCCTGGACATATTATGTTTGTTATCACTGATAATATGCATTTCCTGGTAACTCTAGTTTTGCTATTTAGACAGTAATACGAAGCAATACATCTGACAATTTCTGAAAGCTGGTATCGTGCTTTAAGCTATTTACTCTTATTTTTTAAGTTGAAGCAGACATTTTTTTGTGTTTACCGTCAATACGAATATGTTGATTGTTTTCATACACCTACGTTCTTGTGAGTGTATTAATGCCCAATGTACAAAACGCCAAAGATATCCAGACCAGCGCTGATTGTAGGAAATGCTGTTGCCAAAATTATGAAAATATGGACAATGTGACAAATTATTATACAAATTCGCTGACCCATCCGCTCTATCGTGAAGGCGCGATATTTCATTGAATTTGAGTGCCGTGTCATTTTCTTTGCAAGGTTTTCGGGTAAAGTTGTACTAATTGGGTGCAAAGTAATTTTATGATTTTACCAACATAAGGGTTAAACTTTGGTAAATTTACAGAAATTTTAGCATTCCTAAATGTTTGAGAAAGTTTTCAAACATCTGAGTCTCGGCAGGCCTAACTAAGGAGCCATTTAAGGAATTGTATTGAAATTTGATTTTTTAGAGAAGATAAATGCTATCCATTGGCAAATTTCTGCTTGTGCGGGTTGGCTCATTAATTTGTTTAGTGAGGTTAGTGACGGAATTCATCCCTTTGAAATTTTACTTCATTTACTGGAATATAGATGGGTTGAAGAGGTATAAGTGAACTGCAAATATTTATATTTACTACTGACGTGAAACTGGAGTTAGGGAGGAGGTCTAAATTGAATCCGGATAAAGTAGATCTGCTTTTAATGCTTTTGATAAACATTTGGCTCGGATGTGACCTCTCCTTTTGTCTTCTTTTGTAAATAACAGTTTTAAGTTCCATAAGAAATTGTTTTAGACATATGTCTGACATCTCTATGAAATCCGCAGTATTCACCTTCATCTATTGCTACTTTCTGAGAAGCTCATTATGTCTGCAGTGACTTAGTTAATATAGCTGTCCAAATCCGAAGCTGATTTTTGCTCACTACTATGCAAATTCCTGTTTCACAAAAGTTCTTTGGTTTGTAACAGTTAACTTAACTTCTTTGCTTAGCTCTTACTGTTCAGTCTTAACCACCCGAATGTTCCCAATTCAGCGAAAGTTATTTCTGAACCCTTCCATGCTAGTGCATCAATTGCTTTAATTCTCTTCACTTTACGGGTCCTAGTTGAGGATAACTTTAATATGTTAGCCTAGTTTCTTTAACTTATTAACATACTATCATTCTAAGTTCATGCAATTGATTTTATTTGAGTCTGACAGTATTGAGACCTATGGCTCGTGATTTTGTCTGTAATGGTTAAATCATAGCGTGGATCACTATTTAGAAAATGATTGAGAAAGTTCTTACAGATTTTGTACATGGAACCATCGGTCTTTCCTTAGTTTCTGTGGATCTAATAGATCTGACCGTATAACATTGGATTGCCTTTTAGTTTCTTACTTTTCTACCAAATTTTCTATTAAAGAAGTTTTTCTTGACCATGCCTTCTCAGGGGAACAAGATTGCGTGATGCATTTTCTTCCTTAATCGCTAAGTATAACTTCCGTAATGATCCCTTCTTGCACTCTGTGTAGAGAAGTAAGCACCGCTGTATGATATGCTATTGTACATGTATTTATTTACTTTCTTAGGTGAATCTATAGTTAGGGTTTACCCTTAATCAATCCACAAGTCTCTCATTTTACTGCCATCCTTAGATTACTGCCTACAATGGCGCAGTCCAAGTTGATGCAAGTCGTCTTCCCCTTATGTGCGATACCTCCGGTGAGGTCTTGCTCTACTCCGGGACAGTCTTTATTTAGATCTTAATTTCAGCAACACTATATTTGAATCGAGATCAGTAATACCCATTCTTGTAGCGTGTTTACTTGTACCGCGGCTGTTGTAGACCTGAGACCCACTGAAATAAATAAAATGTAAGCTTCTTCAACTACTACACCAACTGCTCTGCAATTTGGTTCTCTTTTTTTATTAAAAAAAAGCAAGACCCATACCTACGAGTGGAAATAGCCATTTTCCGTCATCTTTTTGCCGGAAGCTCAAAGCCATATTTAACAACTTTCTAGTTTCTAGCTGATTTGATTAGTCATGACTATGGCTGAGGTTCATATATTTTTTTTTAAGTGGCTCAACTTTTAACAACGTGGACTATATTCTCAATAACACTAGCTCTCGATAATGAAGCTGGAAAAATGACAGACTGTTTACACATTCCTCAGCACAAACGTCAATCGAGTAATTTTATTTGCCTAAGTCTATATTTGCTACTATAGGCTACATCGATATTTGTTCACTAGAACCAGGAATCTCAATTATGGCGACTGAAATGTGTGATAAGTATTCACATGCTGACCCTGCAGTTTTGAATATCTGGAGTAATATAAGAACTTACTGCTAACCCATATTGGGCCAATAAAGGAATGAATCACTAATGTCCGCACAGAATTCTCAAACTCCATTGAATTTGTATGCATTCATTCAGTAATATTTTTTTCAAAAGCCGGAGTGTGTCATCATCTATCTATCTAAAGAGCTCTGGAAATCTTAAAGGCCCAAGCGATGTTAAAAAATGGATCGGAAATTTCCTGTCACGATTTTAAAGCTCTGTAACTCTAAGCCATATCAAATACATATGTACGTATGTACATATCTTCTTCCTCGTGATCTATAAAGTCTAAGGGTTGAGCCATCCTGTTTTAGGGTGATTGTGGAAATTGTTCTTGCGCCTGTTATCAGGAGTGCGGCCATATGATCGATAATTTATAAGCCAGGAAACTAAGAGCTTAGACGCGCAAAAATACTGCTTGACAAAATTAAGTAGCATTTTTGTTTTTAGGAGTTCAGTACTTTATAGTTCTATAAAGTTATAGAAATTCTGTGGAGTAATCGACTTGTGACCGGCTTGAGATTTACTGTAGATGTTGAAACTAAGAACTACAAGAATTTCATTTTTGATCTACAAAACTGGGCTCTGTTTTTCTCAATTCGCAGAGTTGGTGAATTAAATTTTAGGAAAGGATAAATCTAAGAATACCTAAATTTGTAATTCTCAATAAACCATCCATTTTGCTTCACTATTTTGGCGACAATGTTCCATCAAATAGCTCTTCTTTAATTAATGGGATAATTTCTATAGAGGATGACACTAAGTGGAAGCATTGTTTTAGCAAAAAAAAAAAAGAAGAAACATCATCGATAGTTTAGTAAAGTTTTAAACTACTATTCAAATATTATTCTCTTGTATATTTCGAATAAGTTTGTTAATTTAATGCATGTCTACATGTTACAAGGCATATGAACGTATACATCTGCCAACAGTAATGAATAGTTGTAACCTTGATCACCATTAACGTAAAATTATTTATTTAACTCGTTCATTAGACATTGTCTAAAAACAATCAAAATAATTCTTACTACTAGGTAATATCATGGACTGTACGAATTATGTATCAAGTAAAATTAATTAGCATTTATTTTCTATTTAATATTATTAACACACTTATTATTTAAATAATTTTTTTACAAGAAAAGAAAAATAAAATAAAATTTCTTGTGAAAATGCGGTGCTGTAACGAACTGACCAATTTTACTCCGTCCGTAGAATCGTTTACTAACATAACGCAGTTTGTTTTATTTTAGTTTTTTTTTTTTTAATTTAATTGCACATTTTTTTCTTGTAATTTGTTTTTCCAAGGAATTAAAATAAAAAATATATAATTAGCAGCATGCTAAGAGATCAACCCGGTAGTAGTTTTAATGTAGAATAATTGCACGAAAAAGGTATATATCTACATTTCTTAATTTTAGACGTTTTCAACCCCTTGTTTTGTATAAAATTGTTATATATATAAATTACATTTCTCATTTTGCGATCCTTAAACATATTTAAAAACTACATATTAACGTATTGTATATTTTGTAATTTATTTAATTTTTTTTTTTTGTGTATTCAGTAGAAATCGATTCTTCAAATAGAAAAGCTCAAAATTTTAAATTAAAAAAAAGAAAAAAAAACGTAAAAAATACACAAAAAAAAACGACAACCAAACAAAAACGCTTACAAATAGATTATGAATTAATTTATAAAATATACATAAACATATAAATATACATAACATATATTTTTTCAGAAATTAATAAACAAAATAAATGAAAGACATTGTAAATAAATTCAGATTATATATAGTAGTAAAATAAATATACATATGATAAAAAGTATGTATTGTATAAAATGTAAATAATGTTAGAATGTTTTATTACATATTTTTTGTTTTACATTGCTTATTTTATTTTTTATTATTTTTTTATATATAATATATAATAAAAGAAAATCCGCGAAAAATAAGATGCTTGCTTTTTCTAAGTTTGAAAATGGAAAATGTTGATAAAATTTTTACATTTTATTGAAGAAAACAAAAAAAAAAAACGTTCATAAAAATATACATTGCGAATTTTCGTATAAAAATGCATATCAATTGAAGTAATTTTATTTTATGTTCTTTCAATTGAAATTGAATTGTTCAAACAAGGCATACATTTTACAAATCTTTCATGCTGGCTATAAATTGTTTTTTTTTTTTTCAAAAAATGTATTTAGAATTTCTTTTTTATTCAAATTACTGAATAAGAAATCAACATATCGATTTAGTTTGTTCTGCATCTTTTTTTTTGATATTTCAACTAAGTTAAATGTAAATATGAAGAAAATAACAGTGCGTAAATGGATTTATTTATTTATAGTTACAGTGTGGCCAGGAAGACTATATAGAGAGTCTGCAAACAATGCCTAAAGTTTTTACTGACATTGGCTATTGAATGAACCTTGGCAATAAAGCTCTCGAACAATAACTGATTATGTGGCAATGATAGTAATTTTGTTGTCTCCGTACGACATCCGAAACGATATGATCGTAGTTTTGTTTCCAGCGATCTTAATTTATCTATTTTGCTGACTAACTTGAGTTGATCATAAATGATCTGATTAAATTCGTCACTTCAGTAGCTCTTATCAAAAGCATATAAATGCTAGCTAACTCACGTGTGCAGAGGATCTCTTTTTCTATAAGATTTCCAAAGTCTTCAACTAAAATATTTATGGGTACCTAACCCCTATAACAGATATCATCCGAAAATCGCTCCACATTGGAGCTGCATAGTTAGTGATCAGTATTCCATCTCCAAAATAGTATATCAACATATATACACATCTGAATATATGTATATGTACACATATTTCCAGGAAACACACGGCCTATGACAGGAGCCCTTGCACCTCTTTCATGCTCTATCCAAATTGAAAGTTTCGATCGCGACAATTTCGTTGCACTGAAGCGAGTGCTAGAAAATGAAAGATGGATCTTTCTGGAATCCTCACCAAATTATTTGTACAATTCAAATGCCCTTAAAATAAATCGATCGAGATGGATTCATAAAAAATCTACAGTCTTTTTTAGAGAACGGAATATCTGTCTTCAAAAGATTTTAATCATGAACTACATCCTGTAGATTTTTACAAATTTTCTCCGATTTCGTATTTTTTGTCAAAAGCATATAGAGTACGAGAATCCTTATCACATATCAAGGATCATTGTGCTCCACTTTTCTTCATATTTTCTTAGTTTTAAACCAGCCTGTATTCGTTATACGAGCACATAAATGATAACATGTGCATGACTGACATGAAATTCCACGAGCACAAGGTCCCCGTGAAGCCAAAGAGAACATTTGTGTTTTAATGCATCCTTGTGGAGCAAACAATACCTGACTAGTATCTTCTCTTTTCCTGTTGCCAAAAGACTTCCTGGTCATTTCGCATTGAATCTCATTAAATTCTCAAATTGAGATATAACTTAAAACAGTTACCCCTTGAGAACTATGCGCTGTTAGTTAGTGGCCTCAGCTCAATAAACATATATGTATCATGTATGTATATTTACGAGCATATATATAACGGTATATGATTCCTTCCTAGCTACATAAGAGTAGTGATTCAAACCATCTGATTGGATGTGACACTTTTTTACGAATTTGGCACAATTTTGGGCTATCCAACAACCAAGAAATATAATACATAATTTTCAATGGGACTAGTTTGTGAATGTACTCAGCAAAGATTTCTTGCTGAAAAACACTCCAGCACTCCACTTCACAATTCCATTTTGGAACTTTCGGATGTCCTGCCCTATTTTATGGGATACTTTTTACTAACGAATTTTTGTGAAAGAGACCACTCTGTAACTAAAAAAAAATATACACAAAAATACGCACAATTTGCCACAGTATTTGTATTTACTTATTTTTTTATTATTTTTCTTATTTCAATGTCATTAACTAACTTAAATAATAGTTAACAAATTTTTAGTGAAAACAAAAATTCTACGAAGTCACAAAAGACGAATTGAAGCTTAGAAAACATAAATAAATAAAAATAAAAAAAGAACAAGTTAATTTAAATATTAAGTTTTTACTCATACTCTTCCTTGCTTTTTATTAAAAAAAAAAACAAAACAACAAAAATGTCAATAAATATATGAAACAAAAAATCAAGTGTTAAATCACTCTTATTAAATTTTAAACCTGTTTCATTAGCTTACAAAAATACAAAAAAATACAAAATGAACTAAAAACAAAAAAAATAAGTAATCACTCCCAAATACACTCAAAAGAATACGCCAAAATTACATGATTTTCTAGAATTTACAATGATGAATGATAACAAAAAAAAGAACATAAATAAATAACTAAAAAATTTAAAACGATTACACAGATACATTATCTTAGTATCTCCAGCACCTTATTTTTGAATGCTTGGCTTTACTTACGAACAGGCAAAAAAAAAACTCAGAAATTTTCTACTAAGTTCCCTTTAATTAAAATAAAATAAAAATGCAATAACATTATAAAGCCGAAAAAAATTCGAATCGTACGACGACGCGCTGAATAAGCTAAAAACGTATATATAAACATATATATGTATAAATATACATATATACATAGAAAAAAAAACTTATCATTAGCAACAAATTTATTATTCAAAGACTGGAAATAGTAGTAATATTAATTTAAAATAATAGAAAACATAATATAATAACAAAAATGCAAATTTAAAAAAGAGAGAATAATTAAATTTTCATTCATCGAATGAATAATATTTTTTTTAAGTTTTAGATTTCAAAAAATAAAAAAATAAAAATTTAATAAAAGTACAATCCGATTGTCTCGATTTTTTTTTTCAATATTAATACATACATAAATATATATGTATGATAAAAAATGAATCCAATTGGTAAAAGAATTTCAAAGTCATAGCCTACATACGAAAACATTCGAAAAAAACGACAACATTTCTACTACATAACATACATTACATCAATTATTGATCCAATGAGATTCATGATTATATTAACAAAATATAAATACAATTAAAACTAAACTACATGGTATATGAAGTAGAAATAGAAAATCGGATTTAGATGGTGTAATTAAAAAAAAAAAAGAACAAATTATGAAATTATGTCTTTTCGCATAAAAGATGCCAACATATTTCATCCTTTGACAGCGTATTTCAACTGTATTTTGAGTAAAAAAAAAAACAATAAAAACAAACAACAAAATGAACATCAAAGCAAAAGGAACAGTCAGAAAATTAATATGTAAAACTTTTGCAATGTAAAAAACAAACAAATTATTAACATCAAAGACAAATATTAACAAACTCAATATAGAAAAGTGCATTCAAAAAGAAAAACAAAAAAAAAAAAAAAACAATACAAAAATTAAATAACAAATACGAAACACAAAGTAAGAAAATCTAAACTAATCACTTTTTTTTTTTTTTAAATAATTTTATGTAAGAAATTTAACAAAATAAAATGAGAATACAATAATGCGTGAAGCATACAAATTATAAATATTAATATAAAACAAAATGAATAATAAATTTATTATAAAATATTAAGCGCCAGATGAAAAAAATAAATAAATAAATTTTTGGATAAAAAATAATATAAATTATTATTTAAAAAAAAAATAATATATATTATATATATTATAATTATTATTATTAATAAATACCGTTGTTAAGATTATAAAATGTTTTATAACCGTTAAAAATCGCTGCGAATAAAAATCAATCCACACATTCCTCTATGAAAAAATAAATTAAAACAAAACTGAGTCTTTTATTTTTGCAGGGTGGTTAAAGGCTTAGTTTTAAATACTGCACAATAAATAAATAAGGGGCCAAATCGTCTCTTCCGTGAACGGATGATCATTCGTACGAAAATAAATTACGTTATACGTCATTCGAATAAGAAAATTGGGATCGCGGCATACGATTGCTCACGGAACGGAATTGGAAACATTCAAAACGAAATTGTAATAGATTTAGTCCTGAAAATGTAATATGAAATGTCATTAAAACTTCAAATATAGACGTCATTTGGTATATACATAGAAGACTATAATTAATTTGTTTGAAACAAAAATCATTGCTACGGCATTATTGTTTTGTTTATCAAGTTCCAACGAAAGTGATAATGACGAAAAATTTACACGGCGATACCTAAGGGATGGAAAAAATCCTCCGTCATTGTCTGAAAAGGCGTAATGAAACAGACAAACCCGTGAAATGTGAAGTATTAATTGTTTCTTTGCAGATTTATGAAAACATTTCAAATAAATAAGGACGTATTAATCGCATCTTGTCGATTTTAAGCTTCCACTACCATTTGTCTATTGCAATTCCACCCGTCCTACAACTAGTATCAACGCTTTAACTTTTACTAATAATTTTTTAGGTCGAATTTATGTTATTGCAGTTTGTTCTATAAAAGAATTTTTCAATATTATATTCATTATTGTTATTTAAATTCTAATGTTAATAATAACTTAAATATTGTTTGATTTTCCCCTACTTAAACTAATTACGTCTGCTATTTATCAATCGAATGACCTTTCGAAAGAATGTTTGCGTTCACGGAAACTAAAATACTCGATCACGGAAGGCATAATACTGAATTACGTTAACATCTATACGATCACGTATGTCATAATATTAAATACACCCTTTTACGTGACGTATGATACGTTCACGGATGAGACGATTTGGCCCAAGGTTTATGAACAAACGTCTTCCAAAAACTATTTTCGTTCACAAAATCAATGCAACAATCTCACACCGTGACGAGTGGGAGCAGAATGAACCTACATTTGCAATGGACACACATATTTAGATCCAAGGCAGATGAGGGGACTGAGAGAAATGAGTGGTTTTTTTTAATCCAAAAATATTTGCAAATTTACATGGGGCTACCGTGTAACGAAGCGCATTCTGTTCATCAAAAATGGGGTCAGCAATGGTGACCATTTATCACATATAAAACGAGCAATACTTATTGGCTTCCAAAGCTTCATTTGTCGATGGTTTATCAGCAGAAATCAATGACATTTTATGGCACCAGAGCAAAAAGAAATCCGAGAGGTGTAAAAATCATACGATCTTGCGACCGATCAGCAGGATCATTTCGCCACATAGTGATTTAAATAAGTCCATGGTTTTGGTTGCAGTAAAGGCGTGTGATCATAATTCTGTTATCATCCGCATTGACAATAACACAATCTCCGTCCTAATTTTTGAAGAGATAAGATCCGACTATGTCACCACCGTAGAGACCGATACAATGGAGTCATTTCTGAATTGGTCTCACTCTATATGCGAAAATTTTGCTCATCAACAAACCTTTTTAGAAAAAATTAGCCTCATGGATAAAAAAATTTGCGATAAAACAATTTGTCGGCTTGAATCTAATCCAGAACAGAATAAGTGAAAGAACGAGGCAAATGATGATCCTGTGGTTTTAGTTCCTGCACCAATAAGATCTGATTCGGACGAAGGCCAAAATCTTTGCCCAAAATTTTCTATGTAATGGATGGACAGTGTTACAATTGCTGCGGCAGACGACGAATCGATAAATTTGGACATACTTGCACACTTTCGCTTGAAACGGTGATATGTAGTGTTGTAGGTACGCACACTCATTTGACACGTACATATGTGATACGGATTTTATCCACAGTTCAGGATGGTTTTCTCAGATTGACTATTATTTGCACCACAAAAATCACAAAGCCGTTTAGCAGAATGACCGATTTTCCAAGTAAAGTTGAATAATTTGGATCGCTGTTCAAGTAGGAGGAATGATTTGCAGATTATACTGAACATAAATGTTAAAAACGTTGGTTTGGGTGTTATTTCCATATAAATTCTACAACTATCTTAGGAAAAAAAAACACCCTTTATGCTCATCTGTCCGACTGTGTGTATACCACCATACTTTACATTTTATGGGATCCCCAAGCAAAAACAAGTGTAGGTAATAGACATAAACACTTCAAGGAGTGAAAAACACTTTTGCCCTATGGGCTTTAAATGAATTGGAAAATGGCCCCGATTTTGGTGTTAAAATCATTCTTCGGACAAAGCTTATCACGGAGGGTTTGTCAACAAACAAAGCTGATGAAGCGCTTCTTCTCACTGTTGGATTTAAAAAATCTCACGACAATGAAGAGGGCACCTGTCAATGAAAGCATAGTGGAAAACTGTCACGTCACTGTATAACTAAAACATGTAATCGTTATAAAGTTACATTTTGTATTGAAGCAGAATACATCCATATATGTACACATGTATGTATAGAGGACCCAGTTCATCCAAAGGCAAAGTAGGATTAATCACCAACTCCAGCATCATGAATAAGTTGTAACATTTGAGGGCCATTGTGTATAAAGCCATTACAATAGTTTTACATTTTTTTCTTGGTCAGTGCTTTTAAAAACAGGTTTACTATAACTTTCCTCCTGAATGTTTTGCTTTTTTTAGATTTTGGTTTATGTTGCGGAACGAATGAAATTCACAGGGACCCAGATCGAGGTGAATAGAGAAGACTGCAGTAATTAAAACCCACAGTAATGGAGAACGACATATGTATGGACATATATTAGCGTGCATTGTACTGTTGAAACAATGATTTTTTTCCTTTCGCGGGTATAGGTTCTCTGAATATTTTTTCTTTATTTCTTCTCGCGGTGTCCAATCGCAAAAGATCGCAAAGGTTATTGGAGGTAATTGGTTAAGCCAAGACAAAAGAGGCAATCAGCTATGATGATTCCCTTTATGTCCTCACCCAATAATAATTTTTAAAGAAAGTTCTATCTTAAGTCTTCCACAGCGTGGGTCGTCTTTAATGCTCACTGGATGGAATATCAGCTAGTGAACGATGATTTTACTAAGAAAAGCATTTCTAGTGATGAGGCACATTTTTAACTTATGTAATGGCGGTGCGGAAAACCTACTTTTGATTAGTAAAAACTTGGAGGTTACTAAATATGGATCGATACTTTTGTCATAATCAAGCGCCTTTTCGCACAGCTATAGTGAATGTAGTCGATAAATTTGAACGTCTCAGACAAATTAGTCATATGAAGACTCCAATTCGTGTTCATCCGACAGCTGAAAATATCGCCGCCGTAGCTGATAGTGTGACTGAAAACCCAGGTGTATCCATATAGAGACGATCACAGGAATTGGACATATTCGCAATGATACTAGTGCAACCCTTTTAGTGATTGGATTGCGTTACCGAACGATGTTGACCGCCTTTTTTTACCTAAAATTGATGCAATGGACGTGGACGACATTTATTTTCAGCAGGACGGACAGCAGGACAACAGCAAACCCTCTTACTCTACACGCAAAACAATTGATTTGCCGCAACGAAAGTTCCAGCTTGTGTAATCTCAGGAGATGCTGGTAAGAATTGGTCAGCAAGATCAAGCTGCAGAAACGAGATTTCAAATTTCAGACCTATTCCTTGCATCCCCAAGCTTTTTGATGGTATTAATTACGATTCCATGTATGAATTTCCATTCTAAACCAAACTTCTACCCTGCAAAACAAGGTTTCTTAGAATGGTCCACTTACGACAAACTTAATGAAGTCGTTATTATTACCACAGTTTACAGTAAAACTTCAACAAAATCATTCACCAAATTATTTATCTTAAATTCAGAACCCTTGGTTTTTCACCTTCTTTTATTTTCTGGATTATATCTTAATTAGAGAAACGCCAGTACAGAGTCATCTTCAGACATTCAATGACAATCAAAACTATCCTCCGGGGTTTCTCACAGCAATTCTCATAGTCCATTGATCTTTGTCTTAACCATAAACAGTGTTGATCTTAAATGAATCTTTCGTAACCAAATACGAAGTCGATAATACATCCTTAAGTAAACTTTTTTCCATCAGATTTTCTCTTTGACTTCAAATCTACCTGGTGCGAAAATTATTTTTTTTAGAGTAGAATATAAGCAAATGTAATCCTATTACCCTTTGCTGTAAGTGTTTTCTTCTACCCTTTATGACTTATTACTTTACTACCATTCTATTCCCGTCCCCTTAGTCAATACTTCCGTAGGCCAAGTGGTACTATGCGATAGACAATGCAACTTCCGTTTGCAAATTAATTATATTATTAAAAGAGCCAACTCACCTTAGGCTTCATCAAACTCTGGTCCAAAAAGTCCTTACTACCTAAATTTCTTAACATCTTCTTTGTCGGACTATTCTTGAATTCACTAACCAAGTTTGGTCATCCAATCACAATAGCCATTGTCTTAGAATTAAAGCTGTACTGCGTAGATTCATTCGTTTTTCCCTATGTGATCTCGCTTGGGCTGGTTATAATTGGCATCCTTAGGAAGATTGGCGTAAAGAATTTATAAACACATCAGTCTACAAATTCTAGTTGAACGTCGCTAAATTGCTGACATTCTCTTCGTTCATCAGCCAACAATCTACCTGTAATAATGACTTGTTCTTCAATTGTTTATCTGTGTACATATTTAAGTTGAGTTTAGATTCTAGGAAAGCTGTTTCTAAACTGCTAATTTGTCCTTGTTTACAAGCGGGATTCTTATGCCATTCCAATTTCAATTGCTCCGATATTATCTTTCTCGTCTGTTGTTCATTGGCGTAGACCTTATCCTTAACTCAAAGAAGGGGCACATAGCTTGACGAGAATGTATTTCATACTGACCGAAAAAATTATGAACTTTACGAAATGTCTCCGCGAAGTTTTCACTATTTTTGTAGTGAATTTTCACAATATTTATGCATTGTTCATGTACATATGTATGTATATATCGTTCCACCGGTTTTTACGTTACAGCAGTCAAGGAATGCCAACTGTATGTTCGATAGGTCAAAAGTACATACGATGACATTTAAAATGAAAGAACCTAATGGAAAACCCTTTATACGTCTAAATCAAATCAAACTCTGAAACTAAAATAAAATCGTTTACGTTTAATGGACTATTTTTGAATGCAGTAATGTACAGTTAGTTTTGTGGTTAGAATTAAAATTCCAATTTTATTGAGTGTGATCCTATAGAGCTTAAATTTAAAATTTCAAGCAAATTCGTTCAGCCAGTTAAGCTGCAATGCAGTATACCTATGTACTACATTGATGGACGGATTTCGAGACAACTTTTCCGAATTTCTCTGCTAAAGTAATTCCATGTTTGCTCAAATTTTTTTAAATATTATTTATGAAGTTTTACAGTAATCGGACTTAGACTCATCCACCCTTGAGGGATAAAAAGTATTATTGAATTAATTCACTTTTACGTCCATGTTCAACACAACAGGATTTTAATAGCAGTTAAACGTTTATTCGAGGTACGAATTCCAGAAAACACCAACGGGTTTTTTAATGGTCCCACCTCTCGCGAATGCCTCAGAAACGACCTACAGTCACTTGTCATATGACAGTTTCTAAGAAAAGCCTTTCAGATATGGCTTTAAGCCTTAGGTCCCTTCCATACGTACGAAAAATATAACACAACACGAATACATACCCGTCTATTGCCCCAAATGTTTGTATTTTTAACGTTAACATTAATTTAATTGTCGTACATATTTCCAATAAAGAATACGATTTTTCACTTTATTATTTCATTTCAGTCTACTTTATTGTATTACTTACATATATGGCTGTTTCGTTAACAAATAAAGCAGTGTTTTGATGTCTTAGAGCTACTAGCAGTTAACCGGTACACTTAAGACTAAATTACTTTGTTTTTTAAAAATTTACATACTTTATAAATACGATTAAAATTAAACTTATAAATAAATAATTAAAATATTCTGCAGGCATTGTACATATAGTAGAATAAACTTAAAAAAAAAAAACAAAAAAAAGAATGAAAGAACAGTCGCTGTAAAAATTCATAATACTTTCTACTGGCAATCTCAGATTTAATTCATTTATAAAATATTTGTGCACGTTTTTCCCTTAACGGAACAACTTGAAGATTTTGGCAGGAATTGAATGTGTCTCCAGGTAGCATTAAACCTTTAAAGAAAATTGTTAAACGTTAAAAAACGTATATTACTAACCAAAACTTACAAATATATTTCCGCCAGTTTTTTTTCGACATGTGGTTTAATCCTTGCGTAGTCCTTGTCAGCAATAGGAGTACTACAATGTTTCTGCATATAGGCCAATGTAAAAAGTTCATTTTCATTCAACGATCGAAGTCCAGGCAGACGTCGACGATTGGTAAGTTGTAAATTTTCATAAGTAAGGCTTGGATCAATGGATGCGCCAATTATTGGTGCAGAGCTATCTATTGATTGGATGAATTTAGTTAAGGCTTTGGCTGTGATTCTTGCTGCACTCAGTGTCTTATGAAATGAACTTAAAGCACTTTCAGACAAATCAATATCAGTTACATCTTCGGCCAAGCAATGTGATTCGACTTTGAAAACGTTATCCACTTTGGAGTACGATGGTTTTGCGTTCCATTTATACTGCATTTCAAAAACAGATATCGTTTCGATAAGTTTTTCCACTATATCCGCTCCGACTCGCGCAAAATTCACAGGTCTGCGAATTTATATAAGAATACGAATTAAACAATAGATTAAGATTGATTAAACAGGTGAACATTTAGACACTCACATTGGAAATCGATAGTCGTAGTAGTTGGATTGTGAAAGTTGCTTCGATATTAAAATCATATTTAGTGTTGTTGAGTACGATACTAATTTTACCTCATCGTTGGCGTACATTTCCAATATTATCCTGTAAGAAAATACCCAAAAATAAGATTATATGCTCAATTTCAACTAAATTTTATAAATTAAGTAAATCAGGAGGTTCGGATGAATCAGGCAGCTAATAACTGTAGTACAATTAACTTAGAAGTCTTGATACAATTTACTTACATGTCGATAATGCCATGTGATCTCAATTTGTCTTGCATTCGCACTTTTTTGAACTCCCAAATGGTTACCAAATGTTCTACAAAGTAGAGATGGTATAACAGCAAACCCTTGTAGTACCCTTCAACGTAGACCTTATTCTGAAGGATCTCCATGGGTATTCCAAGCTGAAGTCTAGTTGATGCTAACTAATTTTTTTAAAAAAATCGTAAATATTTGCTAAAAAATACGTAATTTATTTCAGAAACCTTTTCAATGATAAAATCTTTTAGGGAACGTTCAATCCAATCGGCTTCCTCAACGGAAGTCTGCACCTGGTTCCTAAGTGTGTAGAACATCAAATGCAGAAACTCATCATTGCCATAAGTTTTATTAAGAAATGTGTTTGGCTTTTGACGGAAGGAATTAATTTGAATATCATTCGTCTGTTTAAATGAAAGACAAAATATTAACTAAGTGGTAAAAGATTCCTTGCACTTAGTCTTACTTTTAGAAGGTTCGGATTTTCACGCAGGGCATCAACAGAGAAAGGCAACCAATCTCGTACTATTTTCGTACACATCATCCAGCGGGGGTATCTTGCAGTTCGTCCTGTAAGAATTATAAACTGATCATTGGTAATCATAATTGCCTTACAAAGAATCTACCATAAATCGCATTATCGAAGTTTTCAGTTAGAATCCTGTACTCCTTGGACAAATGAGGTAAGAATTTTCTCACCAGGGACCAAACGATAAAATTATTTAGTGGCCTAAAATTAATTTAAAATATTAAGATTTCGAATACAGTGGAGTCTGATAAGATAACAAATACTTTTTATCAGATGTTGAAATAATCATAGACATCTCACGCAGGACATCCACATCACGAATCAGAACTTCCGTTTCATCTGTGATTTTTATTTGGGGCAAAATTGCTTGTAATGTTTCAAGAACTGGAAGCTGCGCAAATAAAATCATTAGACATGATCTATTTTGTAACTTGTTTACTTACTTACCGATGAAGCTATGTCTTTGATTTCATGAATTGTTTTGATTTCATTTAATTGCCTCTGATTTGATCGCACTATGCGAATATTATTTACAATACGTTTCTCGTAGTGAAATACCTCATCGGCAAATAGCTCGGCTTCCTGCGAAACGACTCCTAAAAAGTAGAAAAAAAAATACCAAAAGCTAGTTACTAGAAAATATTTTCAATTAGAATTGCTTACCAATAGTAATTGCAAAGTCACGTAACAGCATTTTATATGCAACCACAACCTAAAAAATAAAGAAAATCTATATAAATTTCTGTTAAAAAAAAATACAGTTAAATTCGCTTATAGTGACCTCGGTTGTAACGACATTTCGGTTATAACGACGAAGTTAAAAGCTAAAGTTTGGTTTCCCATTCAATAATGAATAACATCTGGTTGACGATCAGAAGATTCTGTGGGTAATCAAATCGTTTGCACCTCATAAAGCGCCTGGGATTGACGAGATAAATCCTATAATGCTACAAGAATCGGGGGGAATCTATTATTCCATGGCTCAAGTACATTTATGGCTAGCTTCTCAAACTGGGCTACGTTTCAAAATCTTGGCGGGGAATTAGGGTAGTTTTCATACCGAAAATAAATCACGCAAGCGCCAAGGACTACAGGCCAATAAGTCTATCATCATTCTTATTGAAAACTTTGGAACGGTTAATAGATATGTACATCAGAGATGAGATTGGGGATAAATTCTTATCGAAATCCCATAATGCGTACATAAAAAGAAAATCAGTAGACACCGCTCTACTCCGGGTGGTCTCTACAATAGAGAATACCCTTCAAGTTAAAGAATATACGCTGGGTGCGTTTCTTGACATTGAAGGGGCTTTTAACAATGTAAGTAGTGAAGCCATAGTAGACAGTCTGCATAGGGCCCAAATACATTCGGGAGTATGCAGACGGATCGAACAAATGCTTAGTACCCGCATAATCAACTCCACACTTGGAAACACAAAAGGTAGAATGAGAGTCAAGCGGGGCACTCACCAGGGCGAAGTCCTATCGCCACTTTTGTGGCTCCTAGTTGTGGATGAGATGTTAGAAAGGAATGGGTTTAACGTAGCGGCCAACGCCGATGATGTTGCCATCCTGGTGTTAAGTAAATCCCTTCCCGTACTCAGCGAAATAACTGGGTCAAAGTCAGGCGCCTGGAAGCGAATCCGACGAAAACCGAGTTAGTACTTTTCACGGGGAAAAGATCTATACCAGAATACAAATACCCTCGAATGAACGGTATCGATCTGATACCTCAGAAAAATGCTAAATACCTCGGCTGGATTCCAAACTAAATTGAAAAACCAACATTGGCAATCGAATCAAGATGGCCTTGTGTGATAGGTAATCACGCCGCAGGGCTAAGATTATAAGAAATAGAGTCACTTCCTTTGTGACTGTCCAGCGCTGGCCACTAAAAGAAGACCTGGACGAGTTAGGTAACATTGAGATAAGCAAACTCCTGAGATTCATACATTTATCTGGGTGGTTCAACTTAGCGGTCGAAGATTGATATTTAGGAGCCCAGGGTTTTTAAATATTAGGCACAATGGACTCTTAGTGGTCTAAATGAGCCGTTGACAATCCTGTCAATAAGGGCACCTATTTACCAAACCTAACCTACCTTCTCCGACGGAACTGACGCAAGGCGAACGGAAATACATACCAGCTAATAAACAAATATATGTATGTATATGTTTGTGTTATGAAAAATATTGCAGAAAATTAACATTAATCAATAACTGAAGTATGGCATTACATATACATATACACGCGATACCTTCTAGAGCCAAACCAAATGAGCTGAAAAGAGTAAAACAATATTATGTGAATCCTAAAACCTTAAGGGCTAACGGTTGTGCCCTTTACTAAAATCACCTATTGGTTAAAGACATTTATAACTCTGGGAGGTTTTTCAGACATTCTTAAGACGTGGGACCATGAAAGAGTTTTCCGGGACTTATTAGTTCAAAACACTAACCAATAAGTCACGGCGCCCAACCAACAACCTATTTAATGCGTACAGACCAATTACAAAAACAACGATACAAAATATTGGCGCAACAGACTGTATAGAGACCAATGCTCAGCCATTCGTGTGGTACGCGTTAAATTTTCTGCACAAACGGAAACGGATTTATAAGCAGAACTAAAAAACTTTCTCTATAAATACTTGGCGCAACAGACGTGCATATTTAGTCCAGGGCCTAGCTTCTTGCGACCACTCGTGTTGTGCGTGTTATACTTTTCACACAAATGGAAGGGACCTACAGTTTGGAGCATTATCCGAAAGGCAAATTGAGAAGCTTTCTCTTGACAGTTATTACTCTCGGACGTTTTTCAGACATTCGCGAGAGGTGGGACCGTGAAAAAACTTTTTGGTGTTTCTGGGATTCGAACCTGCCGCTCAGCGATCCAACGCACTAACCACTTAAGCCATGGCGCCCACCGTGACAATAATTACTCCTAGAAAATAAATATATTCGATAGAGGTGATGAAAAATGTATTGGTGTTTTTCGACCTTTCATTATAATTCAAAAACCTCAACACGTCGCAGAAATCCGAACATCGGTTGAACTTCTGGGAGGAAAATATTGCACAGTCTGCGGATTATTTGCTGGCAAGGTCCAACTCATACAAGAGTTGCCCCTCCTTTATGTCACTAAATAAAACTGCAGGGCTTAATGTCCGAAAAATACGTTTTCAAAGAGTGACTAGTTAGTGTGAGTTTTAGAATGGTAGCATGTTTGAACGCTTCTTCTTTGAATTAAACTGCCTACAGTGTTACGGAGAACGGAGTGCGCTATATCAATATATTAACCAATTTTTTGTGATCGAAATTTGACCATTTGGACTTAGGCGAGATAAGTAATGGTACACGCCAGATATCGATCATAAGAAATGTTGACCAACTCCTAATGGTAAAGTCAACAACTGACAAAATATTCTCTTCAAAGGAAAAACAAGAAGTATTGCTTTATACAAATTAATTTTTTAAATATCCGCTAAACCTCGCAGAAAAAAAAACCCAGTTGATTCACTCATAAGAAGAGTTGGCTAAAATTAAGTGGATATAAATCAAAATTTGTTAAGCGTCACATTCGGTTTCATTTAACAATAGAAGTGTTTTCTTTAAAATCAAAATGACATTTTAATTGTATTTATATTTGCTACTAATCAATGAAAGCAAATTTTTACGACCTCCTAGACGATTAGCATTCCATATGAAGCTTAAAAGTTTCACTTTTGTTTACGGTTTATTGTTTTATTACACTAAACATATGACCGTTGTTATAACTCTATAATTTAATTAGTATACACCCACATATCTGTGATTGTTTATAAAACGAATATAATATTCGTAAATTGGATAACCGAGTTTGGCAATTAAGGATGACCTTCCCCGCTGTATGAGAAAGTCTTACGAAGCTTAAGGCAATGATGACATCGAATATTATACTCGGACTTCCGGTAAGAGATTTCAGTAGCAAATTAAATACTGGCGCCAATTGCAAGGTTAATGCCTGATTCAGGTATCGATGCAATGGCTCAATTTAACTTCCTATAATCAATGGCAGTTATCACTGTGCAAATGGCAATTGTCGTCATTGAGATGGTATGCTCCTAACCTAATTTTGTTTACCTATTTGGAACATATGAGTGGCCTAACGACTCTGTATCTGTAACTCTGTCTACGTGATACGTATTGTAGTCTACCCCCATATCAGTCATAAACTCGTTTTGTTATAAAATCTGGGCGCTTCAACACTTAACGGATTTGTTATAAAAAAGATTGCAAAACCTTCATAAAAATATCTTAAAAGTTTTTGATATTTTTTTTTTGCATTTTTAACGATGAAACATCACTCTAATGATCGTTAAATCCTATCGCATTCATATCTTTACATGCACGAGGAGACAACGAATATAGAAATATTTTTTAAATCGGTTAATAGTCCTAATATAACTAATTGAAAAGTCCCCCAAGAAAATTAAGAAAACAAAACCACATTTATGAATTATTGCATAACTTTGACGGAACTAGTTGAGGCACAACACTTGACCACATGTTCCAAGTTTGTTGACCTGATTGCTTTAATTAGGATTCCGCGACTCAAATCGTCAATGGTTAAATAAAAATGAATGGTACCATGATACACGTTGTAATGATTCTGTTTCAAGGTCAGCATGGATATGCTAAAAATGATTAACGCTAATGAAATCAAATTATTAAGCATATTTTGTTTTGTTTCAACCCGGCAACTCAAGCATTTATTTGGCCGCAGAATTAACATTCGCTCGTCTTAATTAGAAAAAAATTTAATATTTACTTAAATCTTTTACATAACCAAATGGCCAAATGTTGATTTGCTACTATTTCGACTCTGGGACCAAAAAATTGGAAAACATGGTTGATTCCTTATCCGACGTTTCTAAATATAAAACTCTTATAAAAAGTATTAAGTAAATTGCATGTTTTTCTGCACGTCTATATATAGTTTCGTTTATGTAAATCAAGTTAATTTGATTTTAACTCAATTAACACGCAGCCATTGTGTCTGAGTGTAAAGTTAGCTTAAAACTATGCGGAAGAGAAATATTTCAATAATTTGCGAAATGCTAAAATATTCTAGATCTATGTAGTAGGTGTTTGGAATTTGTTTTTTTAGTCGGTGTTGTTAATGATTACAACTGCCAGGAACATTGGTACGACCTATTCACTATCGGCAGTAAATGTTATCCTTCACCCCTTCCAGGCATCATCCTTAGTGGCTAACTACCAATTGCCGTCCATTTGCTGCATGAATATGAATTTGCATTAATGAATCATCTTGTTCTTCTATAAACCGTTAAAATATACATATTTCGAATGTGATCAAATACATCTTATATTAAGGTATCTGCCTTGCTGCAGCGCCGCTTGTAGGATTGGCTAGGCTTCCGCAACTCGGCATCATTCTACAGGCCTACTACTACATTTGATTATATCACCACGGAGGCAAAAAGCAGTCTTTTCGTTTGCCTCCTTTTCAAATTTTGGACTAGATTTTCCCAAAATATTTGGAAAAAGGTTTGCAGTTTCAGCAAGCAGCAAGCCAAACATTCCGTTTTCATGCGGCTAAGCTTTAGTTACCAACCCTTAAATCCACTCCGATGGTGCAGTGGTTAGTGAGTTAGACTACTGCGACTAGTAAGCTAAAATTTGATAGATGTACTTTTAAAATCCCAAAGCAGAACAAATGTAAACGTTTTTGAAATGTTCACGTTCAGCTGGGCATTTGGGTGAGTGATAGGGCATCACTCAATCCAGTCTAAATGGTTGTAGGAATTTACTTCAAATTTTATTCCAGCCCCCAAAATAAAGATCCTTAAAAAACGGGTTAAACGGCTTTATTCAAATTTTCTATTTTTTCCAGTTTGCACTAGTTTACTATGGAAAATTGTTAAGACACATTTCTTTTCCTTTTTTTAAATTATCCGTTAAAATCTACAAAACATAAACATTTTCCAAAACTTTTATACGTCAAATTTTATCCAGTTATTTATTTTTAACAGAATATCTCAAGCCATAGCCTGGTAACACCAAGTTAAATCAAAATTTCGAAATGGAAGCCATTGATAGCCCAATAAAAAAAAAATGATCAAATTGGTCAGGCGTCAACACGGAAGGCACTGTCTTCAACAAATCCGTCCAGGTGCTGGGATACGCAGACGATATTGATATCATCGGTCGCTCCCAGCGTGCCGTCATAGAGGCTTTTACGGCAATTGAAGAACAGGCGAAACGAGTCGGTCTTGAGGTAAACAAGGACAAAACAAAGTACATGTTGTAAACAAACAAAGCAGCATCTGTCCACCGCCTAGGACAAAACGTCACTGTTGACAGCAGTTACTTAGAAGTAGTTAAGGAGTTTACCTACCTCGGAGTAAACATCAACTCCACGAACGACACCTTAGTGGAGATCCAACGAAGACTAACCCAAGTAAACCGCTGGTACTTCGATTTAGCGAAACAACTGGGTTCAAAACTCCTAACTCGGAAGACAAAATGAGTGCTCTACAAAACACTTAACCTGCCAGTTAATCAGGAAAGCAGAGCAGATTTTGAATACTTTCGAGAGAAAAATTCTTCGTCGAATATTCGGTCCCATATACGAGGAGGGCGAATGGAGAAGAATATATAACCGCAAACTCTATGAGCTGTATCAAGATGTGGATGTAGTCCGGAAAGTCAAAACACGTCGGCTACACTGGCTCGGCCACATCGAGCGAATGGACAATAATGCTCCAGCTAAGAGGATCTTCGAATCACAGCCCCAGGTTCGGGACGACAAGGAAGACTGAACCTCTGTTTTAAAGACCAAGCTATCGCGGATGCCAGAGCGCTTGGTCTGGAAAACTGGAAGCAGCGTGCCCAGGATCGAAGAGGATGGAAGGCTGATGTGTCTCAGGCAGGGACCCTCCACGGGTTGGGAGCCCGTTTAGTAAGTAAGTAGTAAGTAGTCATACCTATGTATGTGTTCCGTTATGTTATTTGTGGCCAAGCTCAGTCAAGTCAAACTGAATCATACTGCTTTAAATCAACCCTTGCTCTTGGTAACCGGAATGCGCAAACTAGCTGTTGTCTGTGATTGAGAACTCAACTTCCGTTCCCATACCTATAACATCATAATGAAAGCCAACACTTTCCTTGGCTTTATCAAGCGCTGGTCTAAGGAATTCGCTAGTCCTTATGTCACAAAAACTCTTTATACAACCTTTTTAGGTCCTCACTTTGAATATGCCAGCCAAGTTTGGCCTCCTTATTACACCAACCACATTTTCCTTATACAGCGTAGGTTTTCTAATGTACTTAGACCAACTGAAACTTGTAAACCTACAACATCTCTCCATCGGTAAAGTTGCCGACATACAAATACTTGGCGCAGCAGACCGTATGTGGTCCAGGGCCTTGCTTCTCGCGGCCATTCGTGTTATGCGTAGTAAATTTTGTTCATACAAATAAAAGGGACCTACAGTATAGGAGCCATACCCGAAAGGTTTTTTTTAGAAGCTCTCTCATGACAGTTATTACTCTTGGACGTTTGTCAGACATTGCGAGAAGTGGTACCGTGAAAGAACTTCTTGGTTCTTTCTGGGACTCGAACCTCGAACCTCCCGCTCAGTAATCCAACGCACTAACCTTAGTTCTAACTAACTAACCCTTAGTTCATAATTAAAGTTTTAAGTCCTAGTGCCTAGTGCTAACCCGGACCTCAAATCAATCGTAGCAACCCCTTCTGTATGGTGCCTTCACGCCTTGTTCAAGGTTAATTGATTTTAGCAAAAAATTTTATTTTATCAAATTCACATGAGGGTGAAATTAGATAATTTTGCAGTTAAGGTTGGAACCATATTCGAATCGTTTTTCTCACAAGCATAAATCAAGATTTTGATGAAATATCAAATTTTAAAGTTAATTATGAAGATGCGATCAAAAAATCAAAACTGGGTAGATAGGGAGTAAGATACGATAAGGTAACATCTACTTAATGTATTCAGATTTCATTCAGTAGGTTTGCTATAACTTACGTCATGAGAAGTGGCCAGTTTGTAGTGGAGGAAAAGGTAAAGTAGTGTCTGCTCGGATGAACACAAATTAAATCATACGGAAGGTTCAGGCCATCTTTAGTTTCTTTTTCTTCGACGAAAAATGTCTAGGACGAGAAGATCAAATAAAAGAACAACAGATGGCTGTGTGCAGAGTTCTGTCCACTATGTGACGAATACTAAGTTTTCTTCCTTGGAGAGGTGAGCAGTGAGGGTCATCCAACAAGGCCTTCGAGTAATTGCACGATTCTGCGCTAGCGCACAAAGTCGCTCCGACTCATGAAAAGATGTCGATCACGCCCTGGATAGATATTGTGAATAAAGGAAGACTATACGTGTTCCAGCAGGACTCAGCGTTGTGGCACAAATTCGCTCCGACTCAGGAATAGATATCAATCATGACGACATAACACTAAATTTATACCAATCCAACTTACCAGAACTTAATCTGTCGAATTATTTTGTGTACGACGTAGTTGAACAGAAAAACAACAAAATGCCCCCCATATCATCCAAGCTATAAAGGATTTAATGTTCTTCAAATGATGGCTAACATCAATAAGGACCATTGAATACAGGGTTGCTCACGTTTCCGGTCACAAATTGAGGTTGTTATGGATGGCTGAAGCTAGTTTTATTGAAGAAATATTGACTACAGAATTGTAAGTATTTTTTTGTTAAATTATGTTCTAATGAAATTTTGTTTGCATAAATAGTGAGGATTTCCGTTATGATCCTTCGGCTTTCGGAATTTTGTTTGCACTAAAACATTAATTTGAGTTTTTTTTGCTCAGTTTCTAAAGAATGTGAAATTATGGTTTATTGATAGAAATATTCGTTGATAAGTATCAGAATAAATTTAATTGAACATTTCAAAAAATTGCAAATTAAAAAAATCGTATTGCATTAAAAGCAATTCATTTTCTAGAGATGAATGAAAAGACACCACTGTTGGACACTGTTGGACTTATATCCAGTTTAAAAATTAAAATTAAAAAACTCACCTCATCATTGTTGTTACGATTATAAAAGAAATGATCAGGTAGTCCCAATTCTCCTTCATCCAATGTAATTATGTAATCATAAGGTTCATCATACCTAAAAAAAAAAAAAAACAAAAAAAAAACACCAATTAACACAAGAGTTTAAGGATTTAAACAAAAAAAAATCACCTATTCTCCACGGACACCTTAAAATACGGAAAAACTCCATGATGCGTTTGAACATACACCAATGCTTTTCGATACTCCCAATACTGAAGTGGATTGTCATCTCGAAGCGCCTGCCAACCATCTGCAAAACAAAAAAAAAAAACAAACAAAATTTAACAACAAATTACAAAACCAAGGCGTTTCAGCAAAATAATCCACAAAAATGAGTCATTTGTCATAATTGGCCAGCAGCACTCCAAAAACTTCAAGACCCGCTAATTTGTTTCATTTGACATAAGGCAACGAAACAGAGCTTTTCGGAGGTGACGTTGACGGGTTGTGGGGAAATACTCCCCTACCAGTTTGAAATCAAACAAATTTGCACCTTTGCGAGTGATTTTTGGTTGTTAAATTTCAATTAGTACACTTAACCGACAGTGCTGACATTGCGACAGTAGTTTTGTTTTTGTAAAAAAAAAAAATAGTTATTTGCTTTCCGAAAACTAATTTGTCGATAACGCAGCCGGATTTCGTGTGACATAATGTTTGAGGGATTTCAAATTTTTTTTAGCCGCTCTTGTGATTTTTTATTTTTTTTTTTTTGTATTTTAACTCCGATGGCGGATTCATTCTATTTAATTAAATTAATTTTGGTTTTTGGGTGATATAAAACTGAAAGAGGGTCATAGTTGGGGTGTCAGTTTTAGTTCAGGATTCGTAGCGATAGCTTACTGTGGACAAGATGAACAAATTTCTAGTAAACCGAAACAAAGCAATTGAAAGAACAGTGATTTATATAAAAAAAAGTTTTTTTTTATTCTAGGTACTTGTATGCTGTTTGGCATCATTGGTGTCTGCAAGGCCAGATGTCAGCTTAGATTATAAGAATGATCCCAATTACGACAGCGGTTCTGAGGTGTTATCCGCGCCATTTACTGCATCATCTTATTCTCCAGCAGCATCCGGTTCAGTTGGCGTAAGTTTAGATAGTGCAACAGCTTCCTTGGGACCACTAGGTTTCTTGTCGCCTGACTATAAGGTTGCTGGAGCATCAGGATACAGTAGCAGTAGTTCGAGCAGTTCCGGAGGACTAGGATTCAGTGGAGGATCTGGATTGAGCGGTTCCGGTGCATTAGGATTTGATGGGGGATCTGCTTTGGGTGGTTCCAGTGGATTGGGATTCAGTGGAGGATCTGCCTTGGGTGGTTCCAGTGGATCGGGATTCAGTGGAGGATCTGCTTTAGGTGGTTCTAGTGGATTGGGATTCAGTGGAGGATCTGCTTTGGGTGGTTCCAGTGGATTAGGATACAGCGGGGGATCTGCATTGGGTAGTTCTGGAGGATTAGGATACAGTGGGGGATCTGCATTGGGCAGTTCTGGAGGATTTGGATACAGCGGGGGATCTGCATTGGGTAGTTCTGGAGGATTAGGATACAGCGGGGGAGCATTATTAGGTAATCCCGGAGGGTATAGATACGGCTCTGGAATTTCATCAGGAGGATTTGGAAATACATTCGGTGGCAATAGTTTGGGATTAACCGATAGCGGTTCAGGTTACAATAGTGTAGCACAAGGATCCGGCTTTTCTGGTTCAGTAAATCAAGGATACAGTGGAGTAAATCAAGGTTACAATGGTGGAGTTAATTCTCTCGGACAAGGACAGTTTTCGCAGCAACAATACGCAGCTCAATTCCAAGCTCCACTCATTACAAAGAGCTTCTACGTGCACAGCGCACCAGAAGATCATGACGAACAACAGATCGTGCGTTATGTAACAATCGGTCGCCCAGTAAAAAACTACCGTGTGCTCTTCATTAACGCACCGTCATCGACATCGACCAGAGCTAAAATCATTGCCAACGTTGCACCAGTCGAAGATAGAACTGCAATCTACGTTCTTTCGAAGAAATCGAACGATTTGGATATTTCCGCTGATGTGGTTACTCCACCACCAACTGGACCAAACAAGCCCGATGTGTTCTTCATTAAGTACAAGACACCACAGGAAGCTATACATGCTCAACACGTCATTCAAGGTGAGGTTCTAACTAACAAAATTTTAAATTAATTTTTTACTTTTTTTCTTAACCAGCCCAATATGCCCAACTTGGAGGAGCGTCAACCTATTCAAACGAAGGATTTGCTCCTGTTCAGTCGGTTATTGGACACTTGGGTCCATCCGGTGGTGCCGTTGGTAATGCTAATGCTCAAGGTGCAACGCAATTCCTCACACAGACGCAAGGCGGCGTAACTGGAGGCGGAGATATTATAGCCACTGGACTTTTACCTGATCAAAGTCAATTTGATCAAGTTAATGGTGGCAAAATTCAGCTGCAGCCGAATTATTTACCACCCAATAAGTACAAGAAATACTAGATAATTTAATGTACAATTTATAAATATAATTTTAAATTAATTTTTAAAAGATGAAAAAAAGTTATTGACTTTTAAATAAAACAATTTGTACAAAGTATTTTTTTGTTTAAATATTTAATTACGGTTATGTCAATGCGGTCCAATGTTGCATCATTAAAAGACTTTTTTTTTTTTTTTTTGACTTTTCAAAGAATCTTTCACTCAAGGTTATAATAATTAACACTGCGAGCTTCAGTTTGAGTTTGACATAAGCCTTTGGACAATGTCCAAGCATTTGTAGGAGGAGTAGGACTCAGCAATATGTAACGATGAACTAATTTTCCATGCATAAACGGTAGTCCAACTTCAAATTTAGTACAGCAATCCATGTCTGCACTAAAGAAGCAATTGATGTATTGAAAGTACACTCATAAAAATGATCATGATCACTCCACCAAAGAGACTAAAGAAGGAACAAATTTTATAGTTTTTTTGCTTTCTATAAAAAATTTTATTATTTAGTTAGGGGCTTAACCTATGTATGTACATATTTTCCAGATAATGAATTTAATGAATATTCGTGAACCACCGATCTGACCGCTTTATTTAAATTCAAAGTCCACGTAGCCTCACTATTTTATAAATGTACGAGTATATAAAGGGTGTCCCATAATTCACGCAAAATGTAATTTTGATAGAAAATACAGATTTTTAATTAGAAAGCTTAAATTTTTTATTGATTCATAGAGTTATGTATCGAATAGCACATCGGATAAATGGCCGCCACTGCTTTGCTAACAAGTACGTACTCTTTTATTAAAACTTTCTATGACCGTTACGCATAAATGTGGCTGAATTTCATTAATACACCTCCCAATTTCCTCTTTCAAGGCGTTGGTGGTCGTGGGCTTGTTTGCATAGACCTTTGACTTCAAAAACCCCAGAGAAAAAATTCCAATGGCGTTAAATCGCAAGATCTGGATGGCCAATTCTTATCGCAAAAACCGCCGATTACACGATTAGGAAATGACTCATGCAGTAATTGAATTGTTTCTCTGGCTGTATGGCATGTGGCACCGTCTTGTTGAAACTACATGTTGGTCACATCCATATCTTCTAATTTAGGCACTAAAAACTGGGCTATCATGTCAGGATAACTAACACCATAACACCCAAAATCCGCACCAAACAGTCACGCGTTGTGGATGCATTTGTTTCTCTTAACCCCAAATGCGACAATTTTGACGATGCCATCAAGATGAAAATGAGCTTCATCACTGAAGATGATTTTGTACGAAAATTGCGGACTGTAAACCTTCAATATTTTTAAAATATTTCTCAACAATGAAAATGCGTTGCTCTTTCGTATAGTGCTCCATTTTTACTAACCTCGAAACGTCATCATCATCATTGGCATCATTGTACTATCAAATGGCGCAAAATTCAAATTTTCCGTGAATTATGGGACTTCCTTTATTTCTGTTGACAAAAAAGAGGGCAATTGAAAAATTCGACTACCAAAGTTAAATAGAATTTCTCTAAATCTCTCCTCTGAAGTCAAATAATTAGGAACGACCATTGATTCGAAGCCTAATATGGAAGAGAAGCACTACGTGTGCAAGAAAACCTTCGGTAAATGATGGAGCTTACGACCGCCCATAATTCTTTAGATCTATACTGTACCGTAAGACCCATACTTGCCAATGGAACAATTGCATGGTGAAAAGCAACAGACAAAACTACATATAGAGATAGCTACATACCTCAATAATCTCATGAAGGTATAAAGATAAGGCTGTGTTAGCATAAGAGGAGCACAGCGGTCAACATCTCAGGCAGAAGCAGGCCTTAAAGCAGAAGAAAATATGTACCAACACCTCCTTGTCAACCAGAGGCGACCGTGTCATATCTCGCAAGTTATAGCCAACTCTGGATGAAAGAAGGACTAAAATTAATAAAAAAGGAATGAGCATCATGGTAGGTGTACTAATTGAGCATTGTGCGATAGGCGTACTGGTGCCAAACTAGGCGTCGACTCACCCGATTACTGCAGGAGCTGTAATGGTACAGAAGAAATCGAAACTATGAAACATTTGCTGTGTGATTGTCCCATTTTCGTCGTTTCCGCTGCATGGGATGCAGACATTTTGACAAGCTGAAGGACCTGGCCCAAGTTCCTTTTTGCCCCAGATTGGTTTGATCTAAGACCGACCGATAGATAACAAAATTAAAGGCGCTACCACATTATGTGGATAGGGAATCACAATGGACCCCACAAAAGGGCACTTTCCTCATAACATACCATAAGTACCACTTCAAAGACTCTTTGACTCTTTTTAAAGTAAAGGGTAACCGAAGCTGAACTCTACCATTTTGTTTCTGAATAATTTTTTTTTTTTAGGTTGCAGTTATTCTCGCCTTGTTTGGAAAATAAATTGCTCATTCGAAAAGACCTTTGCTCAACTAATACAAACTAATTCCGCTGATTTTACATACAAACAAACAAACATTTTTAAGTCAATTATTCTGCTCCTTCTGTCATATTAAGGAAGTTCATCAAAGAAATTTAGTCTACGAATAAGCGAACTAAGCTCGCAAATATGGTGAATTCAAAACGATAGACAGGTATTCTAAATATGGTGTGACTACCGAGCAGTAGATAGCTTTAAGGCAACACACATCTCAAAAGTCCTTGATATTACGTCTAAGCCTAACATAGAATAAGGCTTGGAAATGGTGTAGCCACAATGCAATGGAAAATCCAATTCATTGTCAAATATGACCCAGAGGTCTTTCAACGAATGGCAATTCGTGTGTATGCGGGAATATTTGGTCCCAAATTTAAATCTGCTATACCACTAAGTCACGATACTTTTATTTCCGAAACAGAGGTGTACGCTATAGCATATGTATGCCACAAATCTATTAAAACAAATTTCTGAAGATTACACAAAAACATTTTATCAGATTGCCAAGCAGCTCTAAAAGCCAACACCTCATTCAAATTTGAGTCAAAACTATGTGGTTTGGAGTCAAAACTATCTGCTTATCCTCAAGCAGCTTGATGCATGCAACACTTTACCGCTCACCCGGGTTCCTGCCACAAAGGCATCGCCGGCAATGAGATTGCTAATAAACTCGACAAAACTGGCTCTCAATCTAAATTAATTGACTCTGAACCCTTTTGTGGATTTCCTTTCATCCAGATGAATATAGAGTTAGATCGGTTGAAATGTGCTTTTGGTATTCATGCGGAACGCCTCGGTGTACAGCACAACGACTATTGCAGAAGCTACAGGGATGAGGAAGAAATTGAATCTTGTCGTATGATTGTCCCACCCGTCAGTAGAATGAGGACTCTTGGTAGTCATTTCTTCTCGGAACCGGAGGACTAAGGTTATGTTGCGCTGAAGGACCAACACAACGGATATATCTTTTACAGTACTGCCTAAAATAAATGGCACAATGGACCCAAATTGTTGGTCTAAGTGAGCAATGACTACCAGACATTCGCCAGTGGGAAAAAACTTTTTGGTGTTTCCTGCGATTTGAACTACGAACCTCCAGCTCAATTGTCCAACGCACTTACCACAATTAGTTATGCTTCATTTGTTTTTTTTTTTTTAAATTTCGTTGACCATTAAAAAATAAAATAAAAAACATTACTTAAGCACCTCGTGCAAATAACTTTCCTTGAATTTATGCTTCTCATCTCAAAAACTAAAAATACCCATGGGCTCATTCTACCGAAAAGATGATACAAATATTTCATATTTTTTATATCTTCTTTCATTTCTTATTAAAAAAAAAAGGGTTCACACAAATTTTGCATTGCAAATAAAAAGTCCAGTTTAAAAAACTATAATTCAACTAAACAGGCAGGCATGGAAAGATGAAATGTTTGCGTTAGTTATAAAATTCATGAGCCCAAATTGACAACAAAACTTAAATCTATTTTAAAGCAATTAGCATAATCTTAATGACGGGATTTTTTGGCAATAAAAGTGTTAACTCCCCGAACACAGCCTAATGCCACAAGCTGAGCATTGAACAAATGATAGAGATGTCAAACTGAATGTGTAGTAAAATAAATTAAAGTTTGCTTAGTTTTTTTATTATGTTTGAGAATTTTTCTCTTAATTGGTATCAGTTGATTTCCTTGGCAATGTGGGGCATGTGAAGCCAACCAGTGGAACGGTGTTAATGAAAAATTATCCAAGGTATGCCATTTTATATAAGAAAAAGGATAACAAATCAATTATGAGAGTTTTTTAAGCATAAACAGAAGAAATTATGACATTTTGCAGCGTGTGTGGCAGAAATATATGTGACAAAACCTTTGTGACTTATAGAAACAAATAAAATTCACAAATATTGAAACTTAATGCGAAAAGAATGTCCACTGGTCAAGGTTATCTCTGCGATTAGTATTAATTTAAAAATGATGTCGGAAACAGCGTGAATTTGAGTCATAGGATTCCAGTACCAGCCACCGACTGGAGTTCATACTTCTTTGAGTCCCAGTAGAGAATGAAAAACATACTCATGCTCGTACGTAGACAAGCTTTAAAACTGTCAAATAAAGACAAAAAATAGTGTTTAAAACGCATTTAGGTTCTTGGATAAAGGCGACCAGGATCCTGGTATATTTAGATTTACAGTAAAGTCATTCAAGGCTGAGCCAGAATTCTCATTCCAATTGGATTATTTAAGTGCGGATTCCAGTTCGACAGATCAAAAATAAGGAGTTACTACACAAATTTAATTTACATACCACACAGGGAAAACCTACGGCTGAGATGTACTTTTTACCACATATGAGCACATTTTTAAATTCATTAGAAAATGCCCTACTCCGTGCGAAAGTGACAGCGACTTCTTATCAGAAGACCATACAAGAGCTCTTATGAGCTACAATTTCCATTCCAAATGATTCGTTCTAGTGCGACTTCCGATTCAGCAGATCGATAATAGATACAATTTTCACAATAACACAAATCTAGAAAATGATCAATCAAAGTCTAAAAATACCACTGTCATCGATTTCAAAGCCATATATGGTAGCATACATCGCCAACCATTGTATAAGGCGACGACCGATTTCAGAATCCCGAGCAAACTAATCCAGATGTGCTGCATAACTCTGGAAAACACAAGCTGGGCTCTGAAAAAAATTTGCCTCATTTGTTTCGAACATGTACCATAGATAGTGCGTTGCACTGCTCGTGCTGGAACACTGAGTACTGAGAGCACTTTTTCAAAAATTTAGCCAGATAATAATGACGTGTGCCAACAGCCTGCTGTCATAGAAGCTTTCGCGACAATTGAAGAGCAGGCGAGAAGAGTTGAACTTGAAGTGCATAAAGTTAAATAGATGCCGTCGTCAAATAAATCACTATCTAGAGCTATAACTGGGAGGTAGTCAAGGATTATACCCACCATGGAGTAAACGAAACTCCACAAATGACTCACACGTGGAGAATTCTCGGAAACCCTTGCTACTTCGCTTGAACAGCTGAACTCAAAAGCCTGACTCGAAGAACTCAATTGATACTTTATAGGGCATTCCTATCATTCTATTGGTGCCAAGTGCTAGACAATAAGCATAACATATCCAGATATTTGGTCCTGTGTGTGAGGAAGACGAAATGTGGAGGAAATACAAACGTGAACTCTACGACCTGAGTCAAGATATGGATATATGTATGTGTTAAAGCCAAAGCCGGATAACTACACTTACTCCATCATATCGAGCGAATGAAGACCAATGCTCTTGCTTAGAGGATCTTCTTAGAAAACTGAAAGTGTATTACACTGGGGACAAGAGTATGAAAATTTCTGGTGCCTCAGGCGAAGACTTTTCCCGGACCGTAAGTCTGTTAAGTAAGTACTCTCTTTTATTGTCACAGCGTGGAAAGTTAGCAGTCTGTGACATAGCTGGAATGATCGGTATCTCGTATGATCGGAACCAAAAAATCATTAGAAAAAAAAACTTGGACCTTTAAAGATTTCAGCAAAAAGGGTTCCGACACTTCTTTCGCTTGAACAAAAATTCAATCAACTGACGATCTAAAGGATTTTTTGGCCAGATTTATGACGACAGATGAGAAAACGTATTTGTCGAAGGCCTTGGTGAAACTTTTTTTTAAAATTGGTGCAATAGTTCTGGAAACCAGATGGAAAAAGTGAATGTTGAGCTTGAAGGAGATTACTTTGAAAAATAAAGTTTAATTTTTTTTTATGTCAGGTTGCAAACCTTTAAATCGCCCCTGGTGCTTGTCGCTTGACTTACTTCGGTAGGGCTACTGTTTCGGATGAACCTGGGCTTCAGCCCGGTCCAGCTGCAACTGCCTCTAGTTGCGCAATTCAAGTTCGTTGAGAGCCCATTCTACTTTTACGCGGCAACTTAAGCGAGGTCGTCCTCTACTGGGTTATCCATCCGGGTTAGACTAGAAGATTCTGCGGGCCGGAGCATTGGTGACCATTTGCTTTACATGTCCCAGCCATCTTAGGCGACTTATGCGCAGTTTTTTGACTAGGTCGATGTTACTGTACAACCCATCTATTTTTTCGGTGAATATTCCCTTCCAAAGCCCGTCAACACAAAGGGCACTGAATATCTTGCGCAGATTTTTTTTCTCTCGACACGATCAAGGATATCTTCAACTGCTTTCAACAGTGTCAATGATTCAACGTCCTTAAGCAGAACTTAAGGATTATTTTCACTTAAATTAAAGGAATGGAAGAAATCTGCACAAATTGAAATTTTCGGAGAGGACCCCATCTCTCATCCCCACCTCCGTCTTGGAATCCATGCAAAAATCTAGAATAAAATACGGAGTTCATCCATCTCAGAGTTAATTACTTCATGTTTCACATCCTTGTAGATACAAGAAAATTTCGCTGTGGTTTGTGAGTATAATCAGTCTAAATTCAAATATTGAAGGTGATGCTATACGTACATACATGCATATATATGTAGATTGATGATGGTTTGTTGGTGCAACAGATCGTTTCTGTTACAGAGCCTACCTTTCGCGATCATTCTTGTTGCTCGTATTATATGTAATTTTCACACAAAATGGAAGGGACCTACAGTTTAGAGCCATATTTTTTTCCGAAAAGCTTTCTCATGACTGTTATTACTCTCAGACATTTGTCAGACATTCTTGAGAGCTGGAACCGTGAAAAACTTTTTTTTTCTGGGACTTGAACCTCCCGCTCAGTAATCCAATGCACTAAACCACGACGCCCACCCTTGAAAAGGAACACTTAGACCAAAACTACATCCGTTGAATTGTTAATTAGAAGGAAGGGATGGGTGACACCCCCTACTTAACAATTTCTAATGTTAGCTGTGCACAGATTGTTCAGAATTTTTACGATGAAGAGTGCTAGCAGTAAAGTTGAACAGATTATTTCAAACAGGTTCTTGACAAAAAAAATGTTCGCAAAATTAATTACTCTTTGCGATGGTCTGTCAAAGGTGCGACTAATGAGTAATGATCAGTAAAGCTTACCCATTTTCACACTTAGAATTTTGAGCTGTATCACTAAAATACCCAAACCCTCTGCATCGAATATCGGTCATTATCTCCAGCTCATAAATAATTCATCCATTAAAATGCGAAGAGAAAAAAAAATTGCCTTAAATTTCCATTAATCCCAAATGGGAGGGAATAAAGCGATGTGTTGCCATCTATTAGTTGTATATTCAATAAAATTTTCCAGCAATCTGGGTTTATAGAAAATCGATGCCTGTATAAATAGCTGCGCGTCAACAAATTTACCAAACAAATTCCAAATATACGTCAACTGCCCGCCATGGTCAATTTTTTTATAAATTTGTCGCTGTTAAAAAACCAAAGAAATCCCATTAATAAGGCGCAGGAATTTATCGTTATGCATTTTTAATGGAAATTATGCATGCCTGATCGAAAATCCGTTTTCTCTCGTTTGGATACCAAAAATATTGGGTGAAGGTCATTACAAACTGAGAATTGATGCGCAAAAATAATAGGAAGGGTATACCAACAGTATGTATAATTTAGTATCTGCGAAAATTTGGGGGCAACATGACGAGACAATGAATTTGCATTTAAATGATCCAAGTTTTGGATCATCACTTTGGCTGTCGCGCGAAGACATTATAAATATGCGCACTACTTTGAATATGAAATCACAAATTTCGATCAAGACCGATTTGGATATTATATTTGCAGAATAAGACTGTCATTGGGGTATGGGATTTTGCATGAATATAATGTCTGACACTATTTTGCCTGATGCACTTTCTACATTGGTCCAATTGAGGTTTACTGTGAGGAATTGTATAAGAATATCAGAAAATGGATGTTAACGTTAACCAGCAGCAGATCATCATATTAGAGCCTCTGGCCATGGGAGAGCAACGGCTGCGTGCTGGTGATTCTATGAGTCTCAGCTGGCAGATCAGGAACGCGCAGCTTAAAATTATTTAACGGGAACTTTGTTGTAATTTATGCGAACAATGCGTAGTAGATGAAATGTTGTGGCTGGCGTATTGGCTTTCTAAGTGGGAGTCTGTCTATTTTAATACATTCGTTATTATTGCCTATTTTTCAATAAACAACCTGACTGTGTTCTGCAAAATTCTGGCACCTTCTTTGTACGCAGGTAATAGAAGGGACATTATTAGTCGATACGTCATGTCATGCAAGGGTTGCCCGCCTCCCCCACCGCTCTCCATTACCTTTAAAGGAAAATAGTCAGTCTACTGCAGATTAAAACAAATAATTTTACGTCAGATAATTATATTCCATCTCAAGCAATATATACGGTGACCTCTGAATATTTTTTTTATTATATTGTATTGTAATGTCACTTTCATTGCCAACAGTAAAAATAGAAACAACATTTCTGGAAACTTTAAAAGACACCGCTGTCACCGAATCGATAAGTCCTTCGAAAAGCGATTGTCAAGAGGCCTCAGTTTTTTATGAGCATTTGATTACGTTTCTGCACATGGATATCGTTATGTCGATAAATCGATAGATATTGATTAGATACGTAAAAAAAACTAACTTAACATAACCAACTGTAGGCCCGGAATTCGGCATTTCTTCTGTGGATAGGCCGAACAATTGGAAATGATAATCACTTGTTCAATTCAATGATTGGATGACGAAAAATCACATTTCTTGACCTTAACTTATTAAGTTAAGCCATAGGAGTGTCAGCATCAGTCTAGTCAAGCCAACCGAACGTTTTTCGAATAAGCACCGTGGCGCAAGTGGTTAGTGCGTTGGATCGCTGAGCGTGAGGTTAAATAGTTGACACGTCGAATCTGACCCATGAGCATGTAGGTACATACATACATACATAGGTTTCTACTTAAGTTTTGCGTATAAACTAATTCCTGCAAGGTGTTGCTTTTGAAATTGTTGTATTTTCTGTTGAAGGAGTTTTGACACATCAAAAAAATTATTGTTCTTTGGTAGAATCGAGACGTTCAGAGAAACTGTTTTCGTGGAAAAATTGACTTGACAACAGTGCTGAAAGAGATTCTTTACCAATGAAGTACCATACTTGCCATTATAGTACAGTGGTTAAAAGCGTTTCAAAGTGAGCATACTTCACTCAAGTATGAACCATGATAGGAACGCCCTACTACTGCCTTCATTCCAGAAACCATCGACAGAGGACAACCGATGCATCTATAAAAATATCGAGATTGAAGTGAAGGGAAGCGCGAAGTCTAGGAAGGAAGTTAATATGGTTTTGAGTCTTGTTTCCACAATTCGACTAAGGGATCGTCGTACTGGCACCATAATTTATAATTGTTCTCCATTAGAAACATTTCACTATCACGCGCCACATCTCAAAAATAAATATCAAGTTTCTGATCGCTTCAAATGAGAGACAATTCCCATCGGAATCTTCTCCTCGCCCATTCATTCCCCCCTTTGTATGTTGCTATGACCTGGCACCCAGAAAAGAATCAGATATTGCGTTATATTTCAGTCAGGGAAAGATTTCCTTAGCCACCACGATTTCTACCTGATCTGGGAGCCGGAAAGAGGTTCTCAGATTCAGCTTTTAAGAGAAGACACCACAACCTACACCGCTTTTGGTCTTAGAGCCGTCAGCGGATAAGTGAACAGAACTAGCGTCTAAGGTGTCATAGTTATCCCAATTAGTGCAGGATGCTCGTTCGGAAGTTGCAGTCCAATCTTAGTTTCGGCGGTGTATAGTCGATATTTTCATGAGTAATGCTTAATAGATCAAGGATCGAGGAATGACCTTCGTTTAAGCTGATGAGGCTTTCAGACGGATGGCCGCACTGGCTGGCAGCCATCTGTTTGCCGAATATGTATATCTAAAGGCAGCAGATGAATGAAACATAATGCCCAGTGCTACAGAAGAAGTATTTCTTAGTGCACCGCTGATGCAAATACATGCAGATAATTGCACTTTTTGATTGAGTTGTCCAGCTCCGTCAAAAGCTGGCCACCAAACCAGTATATTCCTTACAACGGACATGTGCAACCGACGTCTGATTCGAGGTTGCGTTATGCTATTTCCTGTAGCTGTTTTGCAGGAATAGGGAGCTACATATGCTTTCCTTCAAGTAAATTTGAAAGTCCATCTGGTGAGTAGAAGGAGGACATTTTGGAGGATTTCCATGAGAGTAACCGGGCATCTGCATGGGAATCACGCATATCAGAATTGAATGCGCGATTGGCAGGAAAGAGTACGCTATGGGCATCTTCATGGACATAGAAGGCGCTTTCGACAATGACACCTTTGACTGCATGTGTGATTCTGCTAATAGATAACACCGGGTAGATGAGATGCTGGTATTGTTGATTAGGGCAATGCTGATGTACAAAACTTCAGTTGTAGATGCGGATTGCGGCCGCTATGATTGGCGGGGGTAAACAGAGGGTCCCCGCAAGGTGGTGTTCTCTCTCCACCACTAGTTGCAACGTTGCCATATATTCTGCCGGACTATGCCTTGATGTGATCGATGAATGGTGCACCAGGAAAGGGCTTCCGGTCGACCAAAACAAAAGATGTCCTCTTTACGAGAAGGGAGAATGTGACCGGTCTGACTCAGGCAGTGCTTAAGGGCGCAACAGTGACTGTCAACCTACACTTAAGGAATTATTCAAACCCCATAACCTGTTCCAGAATAGTTCAAGAATGCAAGAACTCTTTGAATTTGATCGCAAGACTGAACTCTCTGACTCTTGTCTGGGATTGCAGGAAATGAGATCTCAGATGAGAGCTCAGACGATGTTTTTTCATGACCTGAACCTGCTTCGGGTCTTCCCGAAGTCACGAACACAATTGTGTGTAGCACGGCTCTCTAGGATGCAGGTGGCCTATGCTCCCGAACGTTTGTAAGAAATCAGCGTCATTCTTGCTGTCTCTCAGCAAAAAAGAAGTTTTTCATTGAAGTGCATTTTCACCTTTTTCCGAAAGACGAAAAAAGTTCAGTAAAATGAGTAACACTGGGAGTTTCTTCCTGGTAGTACTCGTACCTCGTACTCGTACCAGTTGCATCTGAGTGCTTCGACAAAAAGAGCCTGTTACAAGTATCTTCTGGTTAATCTTCCCTCCTCTGGAACGGTTTTATTACATGGACACGCAAGCTTCTCTTACGTACTTATCAGGCACTGTAAATTAAAAGTCGATCGAATTCAATTTGATGCTTACACTGGTGTTATTTCAAAAGCGTATGAGTGGGGCGTAAATTCGAATACAAATTTGGAGTATTCGTCAAATCGAATTTATGAGTGAGTCTTAGGAGTCTAATCTAAACGCTTTGCCATCTAATTTATCCCGAGCCACAAGTGGTACAGTAACGACCCAGACCTTGTTAGCCTACTCAGTGAGGGGTATGACCTATTGCAAATATATATTTTTTCTTGTGAACTACTAAAGCTGATAATAAAAACAAACAAATCATGTTCGCACGTGCCTTTTAGCTGTTTCTCTTTAATAATTCCCAAATCAAAACTGCGCAGTTAATTAAAATGACAATTACAAAAATGTTAAACTTTTATTTGCATTTTTTTTAAATATTTAATCAGTACCATTTAAAAAAAAAAACAAAGCGAATTGTTGGTCTCTTGACTTATTAATCAAGACCATTGTGGAGTATTTATAATTCACTCATGAAAGCTATTGTTATCTGGAATAACCACAAATTGGCTACTGTGCCAAAAGCATTATTAATGAATTTTATTATAAATGTATTTGAATATCGATTTAGGCTGCATTAACTTGAAAATATATATCCAAATTATAAATAGCTGAGTCTAAGAGATCTCGTCATCAGTTTAAATATATTTTTATCGAGAAATCTAGAGTTATGAGGAAATTAATGGTAAGGAAGTGCATAGTAATAAATTTTTTTTTAGAAAAAAAGTATAAATTTCCGCTAAAAATGTCATAAAAAGAAGAATCATCCAAACATAACCAATTAATTTTGCTGATGTATATATTTTATAGATTTTGTTAGCCATATTCACAAGCCTGACATTAGGACGGCCAACTGAAGATGACAGCTTATACAATGCAAATCCAAAGCAAAACGATGTACTTATTCACAAGCAATTCTATACTCATTCAGGACCAGAACCACCTTTGGAAAAGAAAATCACTGTTGGAAAAGCTTTAAAGAATTTCCGAGTTCTTTTTGTTAATATACCATCACCGTATGAGAAATTCAGAAAAAATGGAATAAAACCATTGCAAGTATCGTTGGCGCCAGTAGAAGAGAAATTAGCTTTATACGTTTTAAGTCCAATGAGGAATAGACAGCAAATAGAAATTGTCAATTTTGAAGCACCACCACCAACACCCGCATCCGCACCGGAAGTGCATTTTGTCAAATACAAAAACCAACAAGAAATTGAAGAAGCTCAAATGAAAATTACTGGTAAATCTATTCATATGCAGATACCCTATATGACATTGAATTTAAATGTAAATATTTTGACTCTTTCAGATCACTATCTTGCGTTAGACTCACAATGAGAAGCATGCATTTTTTTTATTTATTTATTTTCCTATAGACTGTTAACTATTTTTAATAAAACAAAATTAAAAAAGAAATACTTTCAATTCACTTGTGCGATACATATGTACATACATTTTCCAATGTTCACCGCATTTTTAAGACATTCAAATTTGCAGAGATGTCCGTAGATATTTAAATGTTGATCCTGGATAAAAAAGATTAAAGACTGCAGGTTGTCTGCTTTGACGAATACACGTACTTAGTTTGCTCCTCGTGTGCAGTTGGCTATTGAAACAAACGCGAGCAGCGCACAAGCGTGTACCTTCCGTACGTCCCGTCTAATACGTGTCTATGATGAAACGCTCGGTGTAAAGAAGACCTTAGTAGCACACTTTCTAAGCAACCTTGTGATTTGTATTTTGTGAAATGTATTCGAAAAGCTTATAAATTAGACGGGATGAATGGTTTCGTGCTACAAAAAGGATCTCTTTGATTTTATACAGATGGCAGTGTGTTCTCCAAAGATTCAAATATAAATATCTCCTTCCGCCTTCGCAACCGGAAGTAGAATATTATGCCAATTAAGAAGAAGCACTCGCTGTCAAAATACAATGTGATATCTACGGGATATCATTATGCTTACTGAAAATCGAGCCGCGATTGAATCCCTGGAATCTGTCACATTCAATTCAAAAACGTCTCTAAATTCCCGCTTGTCTTTTAACGAGATGGGTAAACAATTTCAGATTCACCTTTTTTGGGTGCCGGATCATGCGAACAGGCATGGTACAACCCTATCGTCTTTACCGGAAAAGGGGATCTCTACATCCATTTCCCTACATGTAAACTGTTACTTAACCAAAATCCGATTAACCCCATTTACCAGACGCGGCCAGATGTCACCAAATGCTTTATCACAAACGTTCAAACCGTCTAATTAGACTGAATTGTATTCTAATAACGTTGTGGGTTATTAGTAGTCACGACGTTAGGCTAGTTAGGCGAAACTATTTGGATGAAGACACATGAATTATGCCAGTTTCACGAGCTTTCTTTATGAATTTTGTTACACTAGCCACTGAAGGAGCTTCAACCTGATCATTCAATTCTTTAAAAAAAAAATTTTATGTTCCCCAAAGTTTTTTAAACGTAAAACGATCCAATTTATACCGTGGTAGCTTGACACGGGCTAGAAATAATAGTGAAAGAAATTATAAAAGCAATCTACAAGATACGTAAGTACTGCCGATAAGCCTCATCTATGTAGATGCGTTTTATCATGTTAGGATCGAAATTTGTCACAAAGTAGATGTCCTGACTTCAGGTGTACTGCCATCAAGTGACAAGATTGTGATGATTTTTTTCTGTAATAGTGCTTGTTAGTCTTTCAAAGAATGGCTGTTCTAATTATTTATTTTTCATACGTATAGCTATAGGTATATAGGGTTGGCATTAATCTCTTATGAACTAAATAACAAATATATAAGATTCTTGAAAGGCTATAGGAAAATAGATATTTCGTTCAGAATTTTCAGAAGGGGTGTTATTGTAATTTTTTTGGTAACAGCTGCACATAGAGAGAAAACGCAGAGCGTCCTTAATAATTTGGTAATGGTTTAATCCAACAAATTTTCCAGTATGAAGCCAATGCACACTTCATTTCTCGTCTTGCATGTATTTACTTACTTAGGTGGAGCTACAGTTCGGGGTATACCTGGGCCTTAACCAACAAGCCTCTCCAGTTAGCCCGGTCCTTAGCTAACTGCCTCCAGTTGCGCACTCCAAGTTGGTTGGTCGTCTTCCATGTGTAGTCGTATAAAGAGAGTGTGATGTGTTGTTGACTCTATCTTGCACATTTCATTTATATGTATTATATGTCTTCATGGCCCAAAAAAATTCATATAAGCAATACAAAAGGAGGACATTAGATGAAAGGAGAATTACGTTGTATATAGCTGCCTAAGTGGGTTTGTACATACCTTCCACATTCGATCAAAATATCTTAATTTTCACCCTGGAAAGTATAGGTACACACATCAAAAATTCTTAAGAAACCTAATCGGCTCGACTTCTACATATACAACCACTCTAAAGGGCTAGAGCCTAAAACAAATAAGCACATTATTAAAGTCGTTGGCATGTAAGGAAAACACTGGCAATTTATGAAAGTCAGAGGAAAACCATAAAAACCTTTGAAATGACGGTCATAAATACACACATATATGTATGTATGTATCTATGTATGGTTTCCAGTTCAACTTTTATCCGTGTTCATGGGACACGCTGCACAAGGTGCGGCGGAAATTTGAGGACGAACGCTTCCCACTTATGGGAAAAAAACTTCTTTTTTTTTAAATAAATTTTGGCAGATAAAAATACGTATCATTATACCCCACTAATACGCATGTACCCTATATTTATTGAGCTGTAATAACAGCTACAATTCATGACCGACAACGTGAGTATGCCTGAACTAAATTTTATTTGTTGATGTGGGCCTTGTTTTTTGGTCTTGTTTTGAACTACGCCCACACAAATTAATGCAACAGATTATGGTCTGGTGAGTTAGGTGCCATGAATTTGGTGTTATGCATATGATTCTAGAAGTTGATCGCCATCTATTCTTGAATCGTCGCGGCTTTTTGCGCTGACGCAGAATCCTGCTGGGACACGTATGATATTTTGCAGTTGCACTTACCGGCCAGAGCATAACAACTGTTTAAAGTGACCACTTCTCATGGAATAAGACTTACATCGGAGATGTTCATGAAGTAGTCACTCAGCAGGGCGTCGTGGCTCATTGGTAAGTGTGTTGAACTCAATGAGGTTTGAGGTTCGAATCCCAGAAAACGCCAAGAAAGTTTTTTTACGGAATTTTTTCAGCGAATGTCTGACAAATGTCCGAGATTAATAACTGTCATAAGGAAGCTTTTTGAAAAAAAAAGTCTCGGATATGGCTCTAAGCAGGCGCCTTCCATTTGTCTGAAAAAACATAACACGCACAACACAAATGGTCGCGAGAAGCTAGGCGCTAAACCACATACGGCCTGTTTCGCCAAGTTTTGTATTTGTAGTCCCTCAGCCACTAAAGGTTTCGTGAAATTGACCTCATCAACGGACCAGGGTACGTGTTGCACTTTTTGAACAACTATTGCTGGCCAAACGTGTTAAATGCTTTTTATGTTTCGATACAAGCAAAACATTGTCGCCAAAAACCTGCAACTCGATGCAAAGCTTTTGAACGAGCGATCGGGTGTCCTTTAACAGCGTGATATTCCCAGATCACTGGTATCTATACATAGGGCAACAATCACAGCGTGTCTTTGCATTTCTTGTGTCAGATATTTATCTGACATTATACCCGAAGGGAACATAAACGCAATCAGCACTACAACTGAGCAGACTTTTTTTAAAAGCATAGGTCGACTTTGTTGCCGCTGCAGCCAACTCCACACTGCAAGATAGCGCTTTGTCGGTCCCTATGCTTGAGAGCGTTGATTTCTCTACGGGACAAGTCCATTTTCGCACTCGCGCAGTTGCAGGAGTTCTCAAAGGTCTCAACATACACAAATCCAGATGGTATCCCCCCAATAGTTCTTCTTCGCTGGCAAAACCCCTGCGTAAGCTTTTCTGTCTGTCCTACTCTTCTGGACTCTTTCCGAGAAGATGGAAAACAGCATTTGTCCAGCCTGTCCCTAAAATAGACGAATCTTCCTCTCCGACCAATTACCGACCCATTGCACTTACGTCCCTTCTTTCCAAGGTCATGGAAACGCTGATAAATCGTCAGCTTATGCAATATCTTGATTCACGAAAACTTCTCAATGACCGGGAGTATAGTTTTCGTAGCAACAGGTCCACTGGTGATTTGATGGCATATCTCACCGAGAAGTGGAACCAATCTCTCCATCACTTCAGTGAAACTTGATATTTCAAAGGCATTTGACAGAGTTTGGCATCATCTGGCTCTATTGTCGAAAATGCGTGCATATGGCATCGATGAGTCTCTTCTTAAATGGATTAGAAATTACCTTTCGGGGCGTTCAATACAAGTTGTCTTGGACGGCCTCAAGTCTGATATCCACCACATAAATGCTGGTGTCCCCCAGGGCTCAGTTTTGTCTCCGACTCTCTTTCTCATTTTCATAAATGATGTCTTGTCTGCAACCTCTAATCCATTCCTTCGCTGATGACAGTACCCTCAGTTTTTCATATTCCCTAAATCACGTCCCTGCTCTTCGGCCGTAGAAGAGGAACGGCAACGTACATATGTTAAACTCATTAAATTCCGACCTTGACAGCATAATCAAATGGGGCTCAACTAACAGAATACATCCAAAACTCAGTGCTGTCTCCTGTCTCTCAAGGGAAACCATAACCCCCAACCATTATCCATGAATGGTACTTGCATCGCTGAAACCGAAAGACTTGCCATTCTCGGTATGTGTATTAACAACCATCTTCGTTGGAACGATTACATATTCGAGAAATGTCTAGGATTCCTTAACCGATGCAAAAAATATTTCACCCTGTCTGATCTGGCCTCAATATATAAGGCATTCATCCGCCCAAAGATGGAATACAACGCCCACATCTGGTCTGGTGCACCCAAGGCCGTTTTGCACATGCTAGATAGGGTCCAGAACTACGCGATAAAATTAATAGGTGATAGAGACATTGTGAGCTTTATAGACTCACTTGAACGTCGCAGAAATGTCTCTTGTCTTTCCCTATTTTATCGCTTATTCCACAAAAAATGTTCCAACGAAATAGCCACCTGCATTCCTCCCCTTCAAAATTTCACCCGCAATGTAGGTTAGAGATGTATGCGATCATTCGGAAGTTTCTCATATTTCTCAGCAAGTGGATATGAGCACCCATTAAGGACCGGTGGTCTAAGAAAAAGCATAATCACACTAAGAGGTGGCCCAATCAATCTGGTAAGGTCACCATCTTTTGGGGCCTCATTCATTTTTCTGGATTTCATTCATGGTAAATAACGAACCAGAAATGCTCACCACGAACCAGTTTTACTGAGATTTCACGCGCAATCAGAGTTCACAAATTAGGAGAGAATACTAGGAGAAGTATCTTAACTTTGGTAACACTAATGTAATGACTCACAGTGTTAACCAACTTCCTTTTCAGTTCTGCACAAAAGAAAAAAGAAATTACATCTCTCTTCCGGTTGATGTCAAATAAAAACCTAAAAATAGTTTCGTGACGGCAAACCAACAAATCCAAACAAATATATGCATCAAAGGCTTTAGGCACATTACAAAATTGCTGTCATCGTCAAGATGTGATTTGCTCAAAACTTTATCACCACCAAAAATGCAGACACACTCAAATTAGTAAAGCCCAGTCAAAACTACAATACCATGTCTTACTCAATAACGTCAATCTAGGTGATCATATCAATAAATTAGAGCATTAGCCGATGGTTTAGAGATGTCCAAATATGCAGCTGCCACTAAAAACTGCCCAATCTACGACTGCGGTCACCGCAAGTAGCGCATAGTTTATCGGTTATTTTCTTTATGAGCAACAAAATACAAAAAGAAGCCGCTCTAATGGCATATTCAAACACTTAATAAAATAATTTTGCACTTAATTCCATAAATTGGAATTAGCTGGAAAAATACCACCACCAGTGAACAACTCTCTAGGCAACAACAAACGCGCAGATGGTACAATACTAAATAAAAAAAACCCTACGACTACTAAACGGTATGCAAATTCAGATTTTGTATCTTTTTTTTTTCTTAATGAAATTCGGAATTTTTTATTACTCTCTTTGGGGTACGGTGTCTGGACCTGTCCAACCCACCACCAAAGACTCCAAGAAAAAAAAAAAAAAAAACAAAGGAAAAAAAATTGACAAAGTTCACCAACCATCACCACCAATATTAGCTTTCAATCAAGAGCAAGCGAGTCTGCAAGCACAAACACTGCGTTTGTCTACTTTTAGTCTATGGGCCAGGGTTCAAAATTTATGCAGCCAAACTGCGACCCACAACAACAACTGCTTCTGTCTGAATCATCCATCGTGTCACCAGTCGGCGGAAAGATGTCTTAGCTGCGATTAGATCCGATTTTGTATCTACGAACGGTTTTTGTATATAAGTTGAATGTTTGCAGTTCACCAAGCATCAGTTAACGAACTCCTCTGTCTCGCAAAGCATATTCAGTCGAAAGCTGCATAAATTTAAAAACCCAACCGTTGTGTAATCCGTTTTGTGTCAAAATGCGCGCTTTAATTGTGTTCGGTGCGTTACTCGCCGTCGCCTGTGCTCGTCCTCAGTATAACTATCAAAACACTGGAGGTGCTAACCTTGGATTACCAGCACCAGGACCATCAAATAGGCTTCCAGCCCAACTCGCTCCACCACTCCAACAATTATCGCAAGGTGGCAACAAGTACCTACCGCCTGCAACAGCAGCCCCCGAGCCCATCATCAGCAAGCAGTTCTATCTGCATTCAGCTCCTGAGGAAAATGATGGAATTACAAAGACCAAGCACTTTGTGCTAGGACGCCCACAAAAGAACTATCGCGTCGTCTTCATTAAAGCGCCATCATCGACAAACAGCAACGTTCGTCTGTCAGCGGAATATGCCCCACAAGAGGAGAAAACCGTCATCTACGTTCTTAGTCAAAAAGACAAGGATTTGGATGTCAACGACATTGCTACTCCAGCACCAACTCAGCCCAGCAAACCAGAAGTCTTCTTCATCAAGTACAAGACCCCCGAAGAAGCTGCCGTGGCCCAAAGGGAAATTCAAAGTATGCACAATTAGTATATCTTACAACGGTAAACTGGTCTTAATCACTTTTTTTCCCCCCCTTTTCTAGACCAATACGATAAACTCGGAGGAACCAGTGAATACTCCGATCAGGGAACTGCTCCAGTTAGCTCGGTCATTGGTGCTCTGGATGGTGTTGCTTCAAATGGTGGCTATGACTACAATCAGGGTGGCCAAAGAACCCCAGATGACTCCTACTTACCCCCGAGTGTCGTCTTTAAGCACTAGAATGTGATCCGCGCTATTCTTTTGTTAATATTTGTTAAATCATTAGGCCTCTCATTGTTTCGTATGTTGTATGCTAATAATCCTATGTAAAGTTAGATAACCAAAAAATTATATAAACATTTAGGTAGAAATAGAGAAAAAAAAAGAAAATAAAGTTCCATTGTTTTATAAAGAAATTTAAATAATAGTTTCTGTTTGGCGAAGGTATTTCTGTATACAATGGATTGCCCAATTAAGGTGATATTGAGTAATTCGAAATAACTGTGTCATTAGGCATATAAATGGCACCCGCACACACCATTAATGGCGTGAGGGGTTTTATTCGAAAAAGGTGAAAAAAAATATTTGATTCATACAACAATTTGTATGATAATTTGATAGCTGTTAGTGTTACAATCATAATCTTCAACGATGGCTGATGAAAGACTTGGGATTATATTGAGACGCCGTTACTAGATTTGTATACTTGTCTTGATGAATTTGTCAACATACTTTCGTATAACGGAAGGAAACTCTTGCAAACCAAACCATTAAAACTACGGCAGTAAGTACTAGCATGTATGACTTCCTGCCATACTTCCTCCTCCATGATGATGCTCGTTTCAAATTTGCTCGAATTTAAAATACATATGAACTAAGGATGTGGGCGCCGTGGCTAGTGGTTGGATCGCTGAGCTGGAGGTTCGGCGTTCGAATCCCAGAAACACCAAACAGTTTTTTCACGTTCCCACCTCTCGCGAATGTCTGACAAAAACGTCCGAGAGTAATAGCTGTTAAGAGAAGGCTTCTCAATTTGCCTTTCGGATTTTTCTTTAAACTGTAGGTGTCTTCCATTTGTGTGAAAAAAATAACACGTACAACACGAATGGTCACGAGAAGCTAGTCCCTGGACCACATACGGTCCGTTGCGCCAAGCATTTGCATTTTTGTTATGAACTAAGTCCTTGGAGATCTAAATATGTAAAAATGTCCGACTGATCGCGCGTACCATTGTTTGTATTGAATGCAGTGTTGGTCTAAAGACCCACTGAACTGTTCCAACTACAGCGGCATCAGTTTTCTTTACATCTCCTTTAAGATCTCATCTACTGTGTTGTGTGAATGGTTGAACGGTCTATCGTTTCAGGCTGGGGATCAAACCCATCGGCCACATTTTCACACTACAGCAGTTTACTTCCTTTTCATCGATTTTAAGGCCACGTATGAAAGCATTTATAGAGCAATGACTAGTTTTGGTATACTTTCATCCCGTCCGTCTGTGCAGGATGACAATGGAGAATGCACGCGGCTCCATCAAGGTCGGTAAAGAACTCACCGAGAACATTGATGTCAAAAAAAGTACTCAGTCAAGGTGACGCGACGCGCTGTCATTCAGCTTCTTTAACACCGTTCTTGAAAACAAGGTAGGGAACAGTTCACGTGCTAACATCAGAGGCACAATCTTTCAAAAGTCCGTCCAATTAACCACATCCGCCGACAAAGAACGCAGCATGATGTCAGTGACGCGACCAAGTACGAGTATATGATGTCATAAAGGACAGCCAACACAGACGTCTCGGAGAGAGAATGTCACTGTTCACAGATATAATCCAGTATGAGTGAAATAAGTGGTGGGCACGGTGTATTAGATAGTATATTTCCTTGTGACCTGACCAGTGTAAGCTCAAACCCTGCTATGAGAACAACGATTAGGGCCACCAAGCACAACAGAGATACCAATAAAATTTGAGTTTCTCTACACCACTACTACACCAACAAAGAGTTGATGAAGTACAATTGGTTGCGCTTTTTTATAAAAAAAATTAGAAATAAAGTATGCAACGCCAAAGGAACTCAAAAAAGGAATAAAGACAATATAATCCAAGACAGAAAACCATTTAGTCAATTGGAAGTTGCGGAGGTCATAATGGTTCTAAAAATACGAAAACCGCCGATTGACAAGAAGTGGTATAGACACCATTTCACTTCTCCCAATTATGTTCAACACTTTTAAAAGGATAACGCAAGCGTTTACTGAACAAAAAAACGTCTTAGCAAGCATCCAACTATTGTGGTTTGATGAAAGCTTGAAAGTTCAAATTACGGCTGGTGTTGCTTAATATCCAAGCTTAAAAATAACAAAGCTGCTGATCCTGATGGCCTACCGGCCGAGTTGTTCAAGGCAGCCGGAAATGACTTCGTAGAGAGCATACACCAACTCATTTCCAAGATTTGTTCAGACGAGTGTATGCCTGATGAATGGAATCTCAGCATCGTTTGCCCGATCCACAAGAAAGGAAAACTCCTCTACTGCTCCAATTACAGAGGCATCAGTCTCCTCAATATCGCGTACAAGATCTTATCTGTCATATTGTGTGAACGCCTGGAACCCTTCGTCAACAACAGGAAAGTCCACAGTCGATCAAATCTTCACACTCCACCGAACCCGGAAAAAACCCAAGAAGTCCAAATCGATACTCACCATCTTTTTATCCATTTTAAGGCCGCATATTACAGCATTTATAGAGACGAGCTATACAGAGCCATGTCTAGTTTTGGTATCCCTACAAAACTCGCTCGTCTGTGCAGAATGACGATGGAGAACGCTCGCTCGGTAATGGCTTCACCGAGACCGGCGCTGTCATGTGACTTCTTTAATATCATCCTTGAAATAATTTTTGCGAAACTCACAAGCCAACTCCGGAGGCACAATCTTTCAAAAGTCCGTGCAAATACTAACTTACGCCGATGACATCGACATAATTGGCAGAATACAGCGGGCTGTCACCGGTGAGTTCGCTAGTATTGAAACAAAAACCGCCAAAATGGGTTTGACTGTAAATGAGGGCAAAACCATGTACATGCTGTCAATGCAAAAAGGGACACACAACATCGACGAATTGGACAGAACGTCACAGTCGACAGTCTACCTTGGCTCTGTTATTAACTCTGACAATAATATCTCGGCGGAAATTAATCGAAGAATAACTCTTGCCAATCGCTGTTTCTTTGGGCTGAGAAGGCAATTGAGTAGTAAGGCCCTATCTCGAACAACTAAGAAGACTCTGTACAAGACCTTGATCATCCAAGTCCTGCTTTATGACGCTGAAGCATGGACTTTTTCGAAAGCGGATAAAGATATCCTTGGTCGCTTCGAGAGAAAAATTCTTCGTAAGATATACGGTCCCGTTTGTGTTGACAGGCTTTGGAGAAGAAATTTCAACGACGAAGTTTACGAGTTACATCGACATAGTCAAAAAACTGTGCATCAGTCGCCTAAGGTGGCTAGGACATGTAGAGCAAATGGACACCAATGCTCCGGCCCGCAGAGTCTTCGAATCTAACCCGGAGGGACAACGCAGTAGAGGACGACCTCGCCTAAGGTGGCGCGAATAAGTAGAAGGGGACCTCAACCAACTTGGAGTGCGCAACTGGGGGCAGTTAGCTAAGGACCGGGCTAACTGGAGAGGCTTGTTGATTGTGGCCCAGGTTCACCTCGAACTGTAGCGCCACCTAAGTAAGTAAGTAAATAAGTTCCATCTTCTTAAGTTTCTTTGCAGAACAGACAACATAATGTATGTAAACTCATCTTTGACAACCTAAGAATATCTGACACCCCGATTGGACCCCTCATCCTCTAACTGAACTCGTCAGATTTGTACATCTCTCATCTCAAACAAAAACTTTTCCACGCAACCAGGTTATATGTGATGGCTTTCTTTTTAGAACCGCAACCTCTACCTACCTACCTACCTACTATACGGTCTGGTCTCTAAATAAATTTTGGTACATTTTGCATAATTTTGAACAGACAAAATGTCATCCCGCAACTAACAACGCCACACAAATATAGTACATACTGACAACTTGGCATTGTTTCTACTTCCGTCTTAAGCTTGCAAATATCTGCGCACATGCAACCTTCAAATCATGTCCCCAATGGCATTCTTATGCATTTTCAATGGACTGTTTTCTAAATCTTTCTGACCTCATATGTACGTTTCAAAAGCAAAAGCAAAGGGTAATAATTTTTTCTTAATCACGGAAATCTGACATTTCAAATTCTTATACAAATTTTTTTTAACTCATCTTACAGATAAGCAGAGTATGATAAAAAAAATATTGACAAGCGAATAAATCTCATTGAAGTGCGATGGGTCAAGGCCCGTCTTGCTCTATTGCTATTCATAAATAAATCAACTGTTTTTTTTTTTTTATTACAAAAACCGAGACGTTGACCGAGCTTAATAAATTGGTACTTGGATGTTGCTTAACGTATTTAAGAAGAGTGATAAAGAAATTGCATCTAAACAAATTGTTAATACCCCATTGTATGCAAATTAAAATCAAATTTAAGTGAGAAATACTATATCAACACGTTTATTCATACATACAATGAGTATAATGAAAACAAAGGGAAATAAAAATTAATTAAGAACTACGCCTTGGAGGCAATTGCCATATTTTTTTAAGTAATAATGGGTGATGACAGTTATGAGGGCAACAAATTTGGTAATTTGCATTTTGTAAATGGCTCATTACTATGTAATGGGAATATATTTATGTTTTGATTGCATATGTGTAGCATGAGTAAACAACCACGGACAACAGTTTTGTGTAGTTTACAGATCACTGATCATAACTGATCGCTTTCACGGTTGTTCAGCAAGGCTGCCATATTTATTCCAATTGGAGTAGATCTACTACGCCATTCGTAAAATGTGAATTTGCTCAGCTATATCGTTTAACTCTATTTCTGGATGCATACGGCGATTGTGAGACCAATACTCACTTACGGCAGCTTAATCTGGTGGCAAGTTACCAACAAAACCACCAACCTAAATGCCATGACGAAAATGCAAAGAATTGCATGAATCGGCGCTACTTCTGCAATGAGAACAACACCAACTTCCGGGTTGGAAACAATTCTCAATTTGCTGCCTCTTGATCTATAATGCAGGAATCTGCCACCAAAAGTGCTCTGAGGCTCACAGGCCTGGACCTCAAGCCCAATTGGGCATGCACAGATTCTTAAGGATCACGTAGAGTCAAACACCTTCTCCAACTATCTAACTAATTCCATATCTCGACTTTGATATACCCTTTACCTGCATATTTCCGAGTGGAGAGGATTGGGAAGCGGAGGAGCCACTCAAAGAACCAGCACTGTCTATCTGCGTACACGGTTGGGTCGAAAATGGATAAAGGCACGGGTGCCGGCCTATACTCCGAAGGGTTTAATATACAAAGCTCGCTAAGACTACCTGATTACAGCAATGTCTTCCAAACGGAGGTTCTGGCAGTAACGGAGGCAGCCAACCTGCTGTCAATGATGGCAATACCACGAGATAATATTACCATATTTATAGCCAGGCAGCTATAAAAGCAACTTCTGCCATCGAAATAAAATCCAGACTTGTTCAGCGCTGTCTCAAAGACTTTAAGGTTCTTGACTCACAGCATAATGTAAGACTCTGCTGGGTTCCTGGTCACAGCAACATACAAAGTAATGACAAAGCTGATGAGCTTGCACGTCTGGGATCTGCAATGGATCGTAACCCCCCACTCTGTGATCTTAGGAAACGAGTAGAACGGAAGATCCGTATGAAGGCAAATAACAGATGGAACTCACTACGCACTTGCGAAATTTCCAGGAAAATATGGCTAAACTACGATGGGTCCTGCACCAAAAAACTTATGGAAAACAACAGGAAGACCATATCTTTACTGGTGAGAGTACTCACGAGTCATAATCTTCTAAGATACCACACTATGAAACTAAATCTCAGCACTGACGACATATGCAGAGGATGTGGCGATGCAGAAAGCTGTGAAGACACACCCCACTTTCTGTGCCACTGTCCTAGCCTCAGTCAGTTGAGGAACAGAACTTTAGGAAGCTACTTTCTAGCTCCAAGAAATTTCTGAAATATCCATAATTCCGCTAACGAATCTTTTCAGGTTTACCAGATCATCGAAATGGCTGGATACCCCTAAACCGGACATCACAATGGGTCTACACAGACCTAAGTGTGATGGGGAACGGAACAATTCATCCTCATAAACCCATCAACCTAACTTATACACTTGGCTTAGCCAAAAGTATGAGTCACTTTGAAAATTTCCATATCTTCGAAAAGCTGCAAGTCAGGCTAGCTGAAAGTTACGTTATAAATATGTTTTCAAAACCAACAGTATTTTACAAGCCTTCGAGAATCACACTTCAAGAATGGAATCCAGTTATCTTTTCCTTGCGGGTAACTAAGATGATAACGTAAGTTTCTTAAGCCGTCTTATATCGGTTGGGGTTGAAGACCTCTTTCGCTTGCTTAGGCCGTGAAGTATGGCCTAGTAGTCAGTCTGTCTATTCATCTCCCATCTCCGTTGAGGATTTAAGGGCTAATAATAAGGCTCCTTGTCTGTCTGAAAATAAATAAATGCGGACCTCCTTTGTTCTTTTTCGCAGGCGATCTCTTGTACAGCTTAAACTTTTGCTTGAAATATTGTTGATGCCTTTCTAATCATTGCCGCGCGTTGGAAACTAGGATCATATGCCGCGGAACTAGTGCTACCATTTTTTTTAATTTAGAACCATCTGTATACCAGCTTTAGAAATTTAGTAATGTTAAGGGACTTTCTTTTTTCAAACTCGCCGGTCCTAGAAACTCGTGGAGAATCCAAATCTTTTAAGCATGGTATCTGGAATCTTAAGAATTGCGTCATGATATTCTAGTATTCTCAGATAACCTGTAAAGTCATCGGCTTTTGGTATCTGAGGCATTGCCCCTACGTAGGCTAGACACTATATTTTATTCAGTCTTTAAATGGAGTTTTAATTCGGAGTGTTTTTGGCCACCATAACAACTCATAGGTGATCATTATAGCGTTGTACGACAAATAAATCAACTTGAGTTCCAGTCCCAGTTTTTGCTGTAGAGGCGTTGTCACATGAACATTGCCATAGTTGCCTTGTTGGTACCCTTATTCAGATGCGTTTTATCAAGTTGCCTCATGATACGACCCCTTCATTTGACTCAAAACGTTTTTCAGACACAAATTCCTTTATATTTAGGTGTTCCAACAATTTGTACTCCAAATCCCTTGGTTTTCCGATTCTTTCAATAGTGCCCGCCAAGAGGCTTTGGTCTCTATTGAAAGAAGATTTTCTTCTTTTGCCATTGAAGCCTCTTCCATCTTTTGTAATTAAGCCCTCTTCTCATCAATTTATTCATCCAGTTGATTTAGAAGACTTACGTAGCAATTCGGGGTCCAAAATCGGTTGGATCATTTATGGAACGGTTCAACGTTAAGAAACTCATTTTCCCGTTTTGGTCAGCATTAAACCAATGCCGCATCCATCTCACTTTTTTCTCATATTTTACTTCTGATGAACATAAAATGTACCTCATTCTATCTCACACGCCTTAAGTCACTGATCACCCAATGTCTTATAATTGCAGTTTCTGGTCGTCCTGTACGTAAATTATCTTCGAGAGATATTCGATAACGTTTCAATTCAGCCGCCTTTTTTAAAGTGTTGAAAATAAAGGAGCAGATTTTTTATAGACCTTTACCAACTTTCGAATAATCGCGTTGGTGATAAACCATTCAAAACGTAGAATTTCAGAATGGCACGATACTCCAGTTTATCTATTTCATCGAAACACACATAACACGTCTACTTTGAAAAACTGTTTTCCTCTTTGAAAGAAAAAGTTGTAACTTATCTTTCGTTACTGTGACATGTGTACCAACATTACAAAAAAAAATCATTGATAACAATGCCATCTCTCTGCTAAGCCGAGAACTTTTCATCTTGCCCTCGTACATACATAATACATCGGATGTGTGCTTTTTCCTGCAGCTATGGCCATTTTAGTGTGAACCAAACTCATTTATTTATTGTAGATACATATTTTCGATAACTCAACAAATCTGATCCGTCATCTGAAGCTTAGCACTTTTTAAAAATCTAACAAAAGTGGCAACTCTGTTGGTGAGTCTCAACCGGCCGATGCTGCGTTATTCTTCAACTTAACCCGTAACCTTATACTAAACAAATTTATCTAATAAAAGGTAAAATGTTAATCAACCACAGATTGGCTCCATGCAGGCGCCTTAATGGTAGTAAAATAATTTCATTAATTGATGGTCGCAGTGATCATGATAACCACGACATCAGCATGTGGCCATAAATATACGCGCTTTAATTTTGGCCACCCACTGCAAGGCTCACGCCATGGCTTCTCATGTTTTCTATATTTACGGCATTCTCCAAAATGAATTGCTGGACTACAAAACTTAAACCGCAAGACCGCAAGACCGCCTCCGATAAATAAAAACAAAGATACTCAATATATTTAGAAATAAAACATAAAATATGGCTGGAACAAAACATGTTATTGGATTACCAGGGTAATTTGCATATCATCATTGCAGGGGGTGTCATAAACCAAAAGTTGTTAATTTGCGGACAGTCTCTGCTGGTGACATTGATAGGGTCACATCTTAATTAGCTGCTGTCTGACCCAGGTAATTGATCATGCTTTTGGAACGGTCGCTATTGCGAAATTGATAAAGTCATCTTAGCACTGCCCTGCTCTAAAATACAGCGGCGCGGTACGTTCATTAGTCGAAGGCTATAGAAAGTGATGGTCACTTGTGTTTTTTTTTTTTTTTTTTTTAATCTAAATCTTGAAAGTAAATGTAATATATTATATGATTCGAAGAGCACAGCTCAATGCTATTTAAATGATTTATTTTATTTATTTAGTCCAAACTAAGCAAAGCTTACACAGTAGAGGAACTGTTGTTTGGATCTGTGGGTGAAATAGGAATAATGACTCACAAATGACTCCAAATAGACAACAAATGGCTAATAGAAAGGAGATTATTTAAATTTTATTACGTGCTTAAGTATGGAATTTTTTTAAAAAAGGAAAAAACACAGGTAAAGACAAGGTAGGGTCGATAATAGGATTATTTTTTTAATGAGGAAAACATTTCAGAAACTCGCCATACTTCTTTTTGTTTTGAGCTATTTATTTCTTTTTTTTTTTGCATTCAATTTATAAAAGCCCTGTGTATCGAAGAAGTGCGGTGGAATTCATCGGGCAAAATTAGTATCTATCCGGATGCGGATTTTCATCGACCAACATAGGGATCACCAAAAAAAATGGAGCCGAGCTACGAAGCCGGACATCGTCAATGGATAGAGAAACATCGAAGCCAATCGGTCAGAATCGTAAAATGGCAGCATTTGCCATTTACCGATTGACTGTCGCCTAGTTCGTCGAGAAATGAAGAGTAATGGCGCCTCTTATGGTGATGGGTTTTTTTCCGGCCACCACAACAAATAGGGTTGTTTAAAAAAATAACGCACAGCAGAGTACAACGAAGTATTCACGAGCTTCAGATGTAAATTTCCTACTTACACAACGGGCTCTCGATCGATGAGACAGCATAGCCTTCTATCCTCCCGATCCTGGGCACCCTGTTTCTAATTGTCTAGACAAAACGTCTTTAAAGCCGAGATTCAGCGTTCTTGGTCGTCTAGAACAAAGGAGCTGGGATTCAAAGATCCTCCTGTCTGGAGAATTGTTGTCTATGCAGCCAACACCCTTTTTGATTACATCCACAGCTCATAGAGTTTGCGGTTTTATCTTCTCATCCATTCGCCCTAAAAATTCAATGAAGATATTTTCGCTCTAAAGCACCCATGTCTGCTCTGCTATACTGTTTATTGTCTAGCACTCGATGCCGCACAGCAGAACTGGCAGGATAGGTGTTTTATAGAGCACAACTGTTGTCTTCCAAGTAAGAAGTTATGACTCTATTGGTTTCACAAAACCGAAGTAGCACCGGTTTCCAAGGATGAGTCTGCGTCGAATTCCCACTATGGTATCATTTGTGGAGTTGTTGTCATTTGACGGCAGTCATACCCTTGTTGGGCTCTAGAGGGAAAAGGTATCACAATGAGTGATTCTGAGTACAGTGATGCTTAGCACTAAATAGAAACGAAAATAATGACGTCCGCACCAATAGGTTAGGTAGGTTAGGTATATGGGCTGGCGGGGAGAAGTTCTTCACGCCGCACTCAGGTCAATGCTGAACCAATGTGTTGCCCGTTTGGGGTAAAGAATAAATCATCCCTTACTGTAACCCTACGTCTATTCGTTTATACACAACCTACTTACTAAATTAAATGTTTCGCGGTCCTTCCCATACAAACCATCTTGTCGATTTAAGAATTTCATTAGACCTTCCATTGGCGTTCTGGAGAGTTCCTCTAGGCTATTGAAGAAATGTCTTCCCAGGAACCTGTATCTGGAATGTTGGAGGCCGGGGCAGTGGCATAGGAAATGGATAGTGTCCTCAATCGCTTCCTCATCGCCGCAGCTCCTCTTCTCTCAAGCGTAGTTTTTTCATATGATATCGTAGAGTGTTGTCCCCTGTGATGATACTCACGAGGGTGGAAATGGATTTCCGGTCTTTCCGAACAAGTCTCTCTCATAGTTTCCTTGTAGTAACGCAGGTTTCTATGGAGTTGCACCTGTAATTTGCCTCTCTCGTGGCTTTTTCCCCTGCTTCGAGCTTAAGTGTACAAGGCGGGATTCTCACGGATGGGTCTGTCAATTCGGTGGTCAGTGCAGAGCCACTCCTTGCTAGCTCGTCAGCTTTCACGTTGCCTGGTATTCCTTCGTGTCCAGGAACCCAGCAGAGTACGACCTTATGCTACGTGCCAAGAGCCTTGAGTTCTTCGCGACAGCACATCAGAAGCTTCGATTTTATTTCAACGGCAGTGATTGCTTTAATAGCAGCTTGGCTGTCAATAAAAAAGGTGATACCTTCAGGAGGTATTGCCCTTACCGCAAACTCATGGGCTGCTGTAGTCACTGCCAGGACCGCCGCTTGGAAGACGCTGCTATGGTTTGGGAGTCGGATTGATCGTGCTATTCCCAGCGGTTCGGAGAAAATGTCAGAACCAACGCCAGTGTCCATTTTGGAGCCGTTTGTGTACACAGATATGGATTGCGCATTTGTTAAGTGGTGATTTTGCCATTCATCTCTGCTGGGGTAGGTGCAAGAAAACGGTCTCGTGAAGTCTAGATATGGCGTGATGTAGTCCGTGATAGGAACATGGCCAATGTATTTTTGTAGGATCGTTGAGTGACCTACAGTATTTATTTTCCAGTTTTTGGAATGGCTTATTCTTAGGGCAATCATGGCTGCCTGTGACTGCATGAAGATATCTAGCGGTAGCAGGTTGAGGATCGCCTCAAGACCTGGCGTTGGTGTTGTTCTCATGGCACTGTTGGTGCCAATGCACGCTAGTCTTTGTACCTTCGTGAGGGCTTTTAGGTAAGTGGGTTTTTCGGCTGCCTGCAACCACACTAGACTGCCATAGGCCAGTATTGGTCTGACAATAGCTGTATACATCCACAGTATAATTTTGGGAGATGGGCCCCAGGTTTTTCCGAAGATTCGACTGCAGGAGTAAAAGGCTATTGTTGCTTTCATTTATATTTAGTCTCCAGTTTAGTTTCTTGTCAAGCACTAGTCCTAGGTATTTCGCACTATCTGAGATTGTAAGGCGGGTGTCTCCGATAGAGGGTGTATTAAAATGCGGAATCTTTCTTTTGTTGGTGAAAAGTACCAATTCAGTTTTCACTTCTTAGCCCAGGTGCGTATGGTCTTCAGTCCTCCATCTATTAATTCACTAAAAGTAGGGAGGTATTTACCTGTCGCCATCACAATAACACCATCCGCATATGCTGTGACTTTGACACGTTCGCACCAATAAAATGGATTTAAAACAACAAAGCCAGTAGCCGACGATATTTCTGGATCTGTCAAATTCTTTAAAACTTCAGCACTTGATTCGACACAAGGTTACTATAAGGGCACACCATAAGATTTTTTCACTTTTTTTAAAGTACTTAGATCTCGTAAGATCGCTTAGGAAGGAACCTACTGGATAAAAACGACAAGCTAGAGGAAGCTTAAATCAATTTGTTCCGATGATGTGATGGAGTTTGCTCTTATTAATCGAAAAAAATTAGTCCGATGAAAGCATGATCAGAACCTCAAGACCATTTTTCCGATCGATAAAGAACAAAGGAAATTAGAAAGAAAGATAGTCAACTACACCAACTGTCACCGTCTTTTCAACAATGCGTATAAAATCTTATGTGCCATGCTGTGTATGTGAACGCCTTAAGCCTTTTTTTCACAATCTTTTAGACCAGTAAGTATGTGAGATCAAAAAAAAAAGCCGAATATATAACCTCCACTCACTTTGCCATGCCGATCGGCCAGGACAGTGTAGGGACGAGCTAGACAAAGCCGAGTTTATTTTTGCATCAGTTTTAAACTTCTCCCCCAAGAAAATTATTCACTTATGACAGAGGCTTAATGTTTTGAAAATGAAACTTATTGCGTTCGTCTATCGACAATATTGGAAGAAACCAGCGGGAAGTCAGTGGTACAATCTATCATTAAGGGGTGTAAGTAAGTAAAACCAATAACAAGCACGACTTCAAGAGCACGTCAACACAAATATCTGTAGTTCGGAGAAGGACCTGCGATACCCAAGACATGACCATAGCCTGCTACAACTTTGAGAAAGGACCTTGTATACATACATAGACTATGAAGCAAATTCTTAGAAATTACACCAAAACAGAAGTCGAACAAGAATCACTCTTGCCCACATCAGTCTTTCTGGGCACATAAAGAAAATAACTGGGTAGCAAGCAACTGAGAAAAGCCCTTACTCTATAATAAAGTCTTTATTTTGGATCAAAATATTTACGAGTATCATTGTAGATTATAGATTGATTGACTGGGTGTAAGCGCACCAGGACCTTGTAGATCTATTGTGCTGTCCCGACTTGAAGATACTCGACGAGACTGTCGACTTAGAGTACCTGCTCTAGTTTATTTTCCTTGATAAACCAAAGTATCTGTAATGGATCCAACGATGATAAATCTTCTTTTGATAGTTGATAGGTATCCAGCTGGTTCCTTCTTTTGTGGATTAGTGGTCCACAGTCCTTAGGAAGGTGTTCTGGTGGTTTCCTCAACATCTCCACAAAGTCTGCAGTCCAATCGTTGCTCTATAGCAACCCAGTTTTCAGACATGTTGTTTAAGCCTACAATCACCAGTTAGAATATACGAACATTATACATGATTTACGAACTGAACGCCGCATCAACAGCCAACGAAGGTTATGAAAAATGTAAGGACGATCTGGTTGGGGGAAAATTGTTAATATTTGCTCAAAATGGGGCAGCCTATTTATATAAGATTTGAAATTAGAAACAGTGGCCCATCTGGTTAACCCAGTTTGGTAGTACACTGTCGACTGTTTCTAACTATTTTTCGCGAATAGTTTCCATGGATGTTTAGTGTTTAATTGCGTCAATTGCTTGTCGATAATTGGAATTGATAGCCCCACATAGAAAAAAATTTCAACGGCGTCAAATTGCAGATGAATGGTGGTCAAGGTACCTTTCCAAAACGGCTGATACTTTGGGCCGTGCCCAAAAGATGTATTGCTTAACAACTGGTTTGCCATGTTGCGGCATTCTGCTTGAACCACATCCTGTCCAAGTCCCAGAATTCCAATTGCGACCCCAAAAAACCAGTTATCATGTCTCTATAGCGCACATCGTTCACCGTAACTTTATTGCTTTCAGTGTTTCGGGAATCGTACCTCCCGCGCACTAACCACGGACATTCTTTGCTGAACCTACTCCTATGTAAGTACTGAGATTGTCATTTGCTTTTCTAAATTCAAAAATAAGTGAGTTAATATGAAGTTTTTTCAAAGCAAGTTTCAGATTCTCGAAGCATATTTCGTCGTTGCACTCATAGCTTATAGAATATACCCGAGTCTTGTAAGCATGCTTTCTACTTTACACTACACTGTCATCAACACCATATTAGTGCATTATTACAGGCAAGCTTTTAAAGTTAAAACCTAAACGATCAATGTCACTAACCTTGACATGATAAAATTAGCAATTAGGTCAAAGTCAGCATCCACAAGGGAAATTTCCAACGATTGGTCGCACTATCAAATTGAGACCAAAACGATGATGTTGCAGTTAAAAATACCGCCTCGTCAATAAAGGTTATCATAATTTGAAACATTATTGCTATTTCCAGTATTTGTTTTCAAAATAGTTCATTCAATTGTTTGTCTTTATGGTTATCTTAATGCCCACACAAGATGTAGACCTCATTCTTTTTAAAGTGCTTTCTTAAAACCTGCACTTTTTTATTATTCTCGTTCATATGAATCTTTAAATGAAAAAAAAACCTGTAAACAACTAAAAGGCGTCGAACATTATTTCTTTTACTTACATCCGAACGCCTTTTTCAATGAAACCAAAACTCGATTCAGCTGTTTACTGCATTTCAAATAAAACCTCATTAGGTAAAATAGTCCAACAATCAATAATTAAGCTATTGGCGTCTTTCTATTACTTAAATCCATAACCATAAAATTTGCCATTAAACGTATTTAAACCGATTTTTTTAGTTGTATAACGACTCATTCTCATTTACATACATATCTACCCTGAAGACCATGAGTATCTACTACAACTATAGCATCATCTTAATGCATCTGGCATGCATTTAGATACATATACATTTGCCAATAGCATCTATTTCGTTAAATTTTGTTTATCTTTTGAATCCGCCATTTAAAAAAAAAAAACCCAACAACAACAACTCACGTCAAACCTTTCAAACCTAAAACAAAACTTAACGATGTCGCCCCATACAGCGCCCCACCGCCGTCATCGCCATAAACTACAAATTATTACAAGTGAATTCAAATCGAATTAATTAATCACCACAAAAGAAATTATCCAAATTAGTATAATTAATAGGGAATCCCGAGAGCCGAGAAATCGGGGTGTTGTGCGAGTGGGAGTTTATTTGCCTCTTGGTAATAACGAAGCCATTCATTGGTGAAACGCATCTGCCGCCACTTCTATTTGTATGTAAATATTAATTTTGATAATCGGCCGCTTGGGGACATCATAACGCTGCGCTGCTTGGCTGATGTGTTTTTGTATTGAAATACCATAAAAGTGTTAAAACTTGAGTTATGAACACGGGCTTCGGATAACTTCAAACGGTGCGTTGGTTGGCTGGCCGGTGGGTTGGCTACTCGCGGTTGTTTGGTCAAAACAAACCGCAAACGGTTGTGGTGTGCCACTAGCAGTGATTTTGTAATGCCATTGATGTTTCTTTTATGTTATCGAGTATCGATAATGCAAAACGATTTCAGTGAGCTTTGGTAAGTGGCAATACGATAATAAACGTATATCAAACGGACATTATGGTGGAATAAAATTATAAGATATGTTTACACGAATTTGCTGTCTATCCATCCATTGGCTGGTTGGGTATTAGACATCTTTAGATATCCTTGATATCTGGCATTTAAATAATCTTGGGAATTTCCATGACTAAGTGGGGTCCATTGTATAAGAGCAAAATGGCGTCTAGTTTGGCGTTTGTTGGAACAACTATAATTTATTCAAAAAAAGAGATAAAAGTATGAAATCATAAACGATTTATGGCAAGTGGTCGTGGTAGACCAAATAATTTCGCAAGAGAATCAACTATACACGTAGAAGCGGATTGAATCATTCAGTTTTTGACTTTTATGTGAGTTTGGTGTTATTTTGTCTGTTCTTCTCTTTTTTATTGTATATTTTATTTTATTTTTTTTTTTTGTTTTTACTTGGGGACTTTAAATGCACAGTAAGTAGCTGCAGAAATTATATAAAATTGAGAGAATTCAATTTAACAATTCGAAAGTCTTCGAGATATTTCATAACATTTGTGTTGAGTTTACAAAAACGTTGTCATGTCATGAAAAATTATTTATAATTATTTCCATCTGGGGTTTGTGTGAAATCTATGCATTTAAATTATAAAAGGATATGCGCGTACGAACTTGGAGCTTCCGAAATTTAAATTCATGCTCATTGGCCAGTCCGTCTGTTTGTACAACAGAGTATGCGCAAAAAGATCGGAATATAAGGTAGGTGACCCAAATAAGGCCCAGCGCCTAGTACCTAATTCCAAAAATCCTGGAAACGTTAACCAATTGGAATAAGTTTATACATATCTATATGTGTTTGTGGGCATACACCTGAGGAACTGTGACCTATCCCAAACGTGTCAGTGTCCGCTGTCGCAAAAAGTCAGTGAAGGTGAATTAAGTGGTTTGAAAATTTTTTTTTTTTCTTAAGTATGGTACAAAACATATTAAGCTATAGTACCATTGCAGCTTTAGCTTAATATTTTTCATAGTTTTTTTTTGTTTACGAGTCTGCAAACAAATGTGATACGTGTTCCTAATAAGGCCCGCCAGAAATTTTTCGGGGCCTTATTAGGAATATAAAAAAAAAAAAACAGTTTTCTGTTATACTTCGAATGCAAATAAACGGGCGGAATGAATTTCTGAGCTGTGAAAACAGCTCGAAGGGGTATTTTGTCACAACACAACGCTTCGACGAGATTTGGAATACCCCGACGAACTCTGCGGAACCATCTGAGTAGCAGCTCTACGACGATAAAACTTGGTCGGTCAACAATGTCAACAGCTGACCATGTAGATTTATCTAAGAGGATTGTTCGCTTAGCAGAAATAGACATGCCTCTTAAGCCGAAAATTGTATGTTTCCAGTACTATGTATCTGTAGAATGATAAATCCTTGTAAAAAATGGCTTGATTAATTTCTACAGAGTCTCGGCGAAAGTCTCAAATGATAAAGCCCAGCAAGAGCCCAGAAAAGAAATAAAGACATTTCGATTGATAAATGATTATCTACTGCATTTGAGTCCTTAAAATCTTAGCAGATGTACGGAAAGGATTTTTAAGTGCACGAAATAGGGGTTACAATAGAAAGGGCTAAGGTTTGAATAACCTGTTTGCTGTCATCATCACCATAAAACCATAATATGCGTCATCCTTCATCTAAAGCAGTTACAAGTTGATCCCTTTTTTTACCCAAAATTCTCCCATACTCGTATGTACATAGATACATACATATGTATATAGTAAAACCAATCAAAACGACATCCTTCAGACTCCATTGCATGCATAAAAATGCGATTTTCACGATGTTGGTATCATCGGACCTTATTTGTTCCAAAAAGGGTCATTATTTCTTTGAAAATATGTATGGGTTCAAGAGGATGACGCTGCGTGCCATATGGTGATCGGAAGCCATCCACTTTTTAAAATCACAATTTGGCGATAAGTTGATTTGAGAAACAGACCTATCAATTGCTTTCCAGAATCATGCTATTTGGAGCAATAAACCAAATTCAGTGGTTTATCTTGATAAACCAAAAAACAATTGACACTTTGTAAGCCGTCACTTCATTACTACCGCCACTTCTAGGAAAAACGACCCGAAATTGGACGGACAGAGTGCACAAACTTAATTTTTTTTAAATACATGAAAACATAGCTTAAAAACATAGCTTTCGATGCCGATAGCAAATGCTAGTCTATTATAATAATTTCGCGATGTTATACGATAAATTCAACATGATTTGGATATGTTATTGGTCCAATAGAACTCTGTTCAATTCTTCACCGTGTCGGGATGATTGAGAGTCCTAGATCAAAAAATGAGACTCAAAATACTTTCGTACACATGGTTGGGATTGGCTTTTATGATATAACTAGAACGTTCGTCTCTTCAATATCTTCTAAAATGAAAACAACAAATTACATTGAACTTCGGGACAGTATCTTAATTGCCTTCTCTATAAGAAGTCTACATTTCAGCAGAAAAACTATTCAATTAGAAAAATAGACCTGTTCCTGTTTTGTTTTTTTTCCGACTGGCAGCGGTTAGGGTTCTTTAAAATCCTTCAAGAATACACATTTCAGTTTATGTAGACGGAAGGCGATTTTAAAGTATCGCGGGAATTATAGCTTCATTTATGCTTTTGAATTTCTAAAGAGTTCTATTTTTTTATTATTTTTTTTTATGATGTACATCTGTCCAGTCACCGCAGAGAAACTGTTTATAAATCAAGTAAAATACTGACTAGAATTATAGATAATTTGGCTGTACAACCCTTAAAGTACGAGTATGTAGATATGTACATAAACACTTTAAATTGTAGATCCCTTCCATTTTCGTGAAAAAATATAACACCCACAACACGAATGGTCGCGAGAAGTTAGGCCCTAGACCCAAAAACGGTTTGTTGCGACAAAAAATCGTATTCGTACAAAAATGTAAAAATTTTAATTTATAAATTTCTTTTACTTGTCCTAAATTGATGTGAAATTAAAAAAAAAATGTTGCACCACACTATATGGCAAAATTTGTATTTTTATTTTAACAAATCATTAAATTTACACTGACAGAGTAAATAGTTAGCCCTTATGTACAAAAAAAAAATACAAATTCTTGGCGCAACAGACCGTATGTGGTCCAGGGCCTAGCTTCTCGCGAGCATTCGTGTTGTGCGTGTTATATTTTTCACACAAATGGAAGGGACCTACAGTTTAGAGCCATATCCGAAAGGCAAATTGAGAAGCTTTCTCTTGAGTTATTACTCTCAGACGTTTGTCCGACATTCGCGAGAAGTGGGACCGTGAAAACCTTTTTGATGTTCTCCGGGATTCGAACCTCGAGCCTCACGCTCAGCGATCCAAAGCACTAACCACTTGAGCCACGGCGCCCACATGTACATATGTTATTAAATTGATTTGCGACCAAATTAGAAAGAGCGACCAAATCAGAAGTACTCAAACTCTATACGGTCTATACTGCCAGGCAGCACCTCCCTTTTTCGTTGTAGTAGTTGGAGAAACTTAGATTTTATTCGTTTCTCTGCAGCTGCGATTTCGGTTCCCCTAGCGAGGCTTGAACTTACACGATCCAGATCACAAGCAAACACACTACCTACTACTCGGTAGCCACCTACACCTGAGGACTATTAATATAGGCCTGGAAGTAAATGAGTAAATCTCGATTTTATTTTAGGTTAGGTTAGGTTGGTGCGTTTGGCGAGGAAGGAAGATAATCCACTTCAACCCACTCGAAGATTTCCTTCGTGGTGGGTCACCTGTACATATGAGTGTTCTACTTTTTGCGCCGGTAATATAAGCCAACCTGTGGATTCAATAAAGTTGAAATGTCGTACACCGATTTGTCTGCTAGTTCCTCCATGTCCTAAAAAATATCTGCCGAGGAATATGTTTCTTAGATGGTTGAGGTCTAGGGAGTGGCATAGAAAATGGGTTGTATCCTCATTGACCTCCTCGTCACCGCAATCTCTATAAAGGTCTTCTTCTATAAACCGTATTTTTTTCGAATGATACCACGGAGTATTACCTAGCATTGAGGTAGTAAGGGACTTTCTCTACCTTAGTCCTGTAATGAACTCTTAAAACAACATCTCACCAGAAATAAAAAGAAGAATAACTCCCGCCAATCCTTGTTTCTTTGGGCTAAAAAGGTTCTCGAATAACTGATGAGACCCTGTATAAGACCTTAATCATCCCAGTCCCGCTTTATGACGTTAAAGCATGGACACTGTCGAAAACGGATGAAGATATCCTCGGTCGTTTTGAGACAAAACATTCTTCGTAAGATATTCGGGTCAGTTTGCGTTGACGCTGCACATCAGTCGCTTAAGATGGCTAGAGTATGTAAAGCGAATAGACATCAATGCTCCAAAATCCCGCAGAATCTTCTAATCTTACCGGATGGATAACCCAGTAGAGGACGACCTCGCTTAAGTTGGCGCGCACAAGTAGAAGGTACCTCAGTCAACTTGAAGTGTGCAATTAGTTAAGGACGGGGCTGGACTGGAGAGCATTTTTGGTTTAGGCCCAGGTTCACCCCGAACTAAAGCGCTACCAAAGTAAGTATGTACATAAGTAACCGCAGAGTATTATGCCTCGTGATTACTCCTATGAGGGTAGAGACGGATTTCCTGACTTTTTGTAAAACTCTGTCGGTTTTTTCATTTGCTACAAAATTCACCATAATTTCCTTGTTGTAGCACAAGTGCTACAAGGATCGCTATCTGTTGTTTCCTTCTGTTAAAGATTTTTCCCTACTTTATGCTTAGGTATGCAAGACGGAATATATAGTCAGCTCCTTCAAGCTTTAGTGTCGAGCTTTTGAGCATTTAACTTAGAAATACCCAGAAAATTAAAGATAGTTTTTAAGTCATTTCTTCTTCTTCCTTTTGTTGGGCGACGTTATGATCAGGATTATGATCCCTACTGGTCCGCCTGTGGGGTTCGCGGCACACAGTTTAACTTCGATTTGTATCTCGCTATATTAATTTTAAATTATGGATTCCTTAAATTGAGGCGCAGTAAATTCAAAAACATGTGAGGTAAGTCAACTTAGGTCAACTTGAATTGTAGTTGGAAGACTCCACTTGAGAAGGATGTGCCGGTGAGTGTTATGTCTGCGTCAAACTTTTTTAAAGTCTAAGCCGACAATTTTAAGAATCCCTCCAGGAGATTTGCAAATAAACGTTCACCTTAATCAACTGGAAATATCACTCTTAAATTATAGATTTCTTAATTCCATTTACTTGTTTGTTTGACAACCTACTAATCTATTAAATTTGTTAATGCCACTTTGCCTTTAATGACATCCGTAACACAATGGGATACAATTTATTGTCAATCACTAAACCGGTGGCCTCATGCCTATCGCCCACATCCAACCATTTATGCTTCTTTTCTGGAAAACAAATTGAATAACACTGTTGTCCCGTCCCCTCAAGACATTAAAATATCAATATAATTTCCCAAAAGAGAATTATAATGGAAACCATTAATTTCATTCAATTATGCCTGACTAGCGGATATTTTGCAAGACGATACTTTGAATACCTTTAGGAAATGTTGTTAAATATTTGCCTGACTGGTCGGTATATTATCCAATAGTAATTATTAGATATGATGTCAGCGTGAAATGTTACATATATAAAATGAGAAGAGGATCAAAAGCCATACCGCACAATATTTAAAATTCTTTAATCTTTTAGTCATGCATGGTTTCTCCAATTTGCAATGCAAAAATGTGAAGGAGGAATTTTTAATTTATAAGGAAATCAAAGAAATGATAAATATCTTTTAAGATGATGGCCCTGAATGCATCACATACAAAATTTGTTAACAATTATCTCAAAATAATCTCATACAATATTTTTACAACATTTTTATGTTTGATTTGCATGAGATTTGTAAGTCTTTTCATGCTTGCTTATGCTTTCCCTTTCAGACATGGTTACGTTTAATAAATTTGAAAAAAATTGCGAAATATTAATTAAAATTAATTCCCACAAATGGTGTAGTCCTAGGGGGAGAAACTCTGTTTTAAATTAAACACCGATGGCGTTCTCCTTCCGCGATAACAGAATAGTCATCAGCGTCATTGGACAACAAAAAAAACACACGAGTACCACAAGCTGAACAGAAAATTATAGGTATTTAAGTCCTCCGGTGTTCCTGAACTGCTTTTTTATTTTCGATATTACAATAAAGCGTCAGAATTTATTGCATAAAGTGTATTTGGACATGTTAAGGTTCTGTATTTAGAGTATAGGAACCGGGTACTGTACATGAAATTATTAATCAACGCTCAGAATTTTGTTATGTTTTAGATCTGCCACACAAAGCGGATGTTATTTGGATGACCCTTCTGACAGTTACTTAAGCTCTTTAGATGATGGAAAACTCTCAGTCAAATATTGTCCAGAATATTTATGAAGATATTCACGTATAGGATTGTATCAACGTTCACTTTTTTATTTTTTTCGAACACTTGTCGGTTTTTAATATGATCTCCTTGTATTGATGCCTATAATCATTTCTGATCCCGACATTGTACATTAGTTAAATCAATATATACACCTTCTCTAGGTGCACTTAATCCTTAGGGTGCAGTTATACAACAGAATTGAACCGGAAATTTATTCGAATTCTATGGATTATTGCCTGGAAGACCAAAAAAATTTGCGTTGGCCAACTTGAAAGCTTATAATAAATTTATTCCAATGTATCGCGAATGTTTGACAAAGAAGGGAAATAACTGTCATGAGAAAGATTTTCATACAATACATCATCGAGGCTTGACTGCTTAGTGTGGGTTTTGGAGTGATTGGTCCCAACTTCTATAAAAATAAAGCCGACAGCAACGTTATAGTGAACGGATTGCGCTACAGATACATGATTACTGATTTTTTGGACTTAGACAGGCTTTAGTCCTAGAACGATGGTAGAATGTGCAATAGTAGCTGTTAAAAAAATCGATATTTTGTTCAACAAGTTTTGTAACCGCATTATCTGATTTTGGGGATATACCTTGGCCAACGCGAAGCTGCGATTTAACACCGTTTAACTTTTGTTTAAGGACCCTTGTTATTCCACAAACAATTGATGCACTAAGGGAAAACATTCATTCAACTATTCGCGAAATGGAGCCATAAACAATAAAGAGTGTACTGGAATTGACAGGATGCGCTACTGCCAAGCCAGTCACGGCAACCATACGAATAAAATTATTCTACACAAATTATCGAAGGGCTTATTCGCTTTTCAACAATAACAATTATTGAAATACATATATTACACGGTGTAGTTTTGATAACAAATTTGAAAATGAAGCAACAGATGCCTTTCTCTTTATTGTGCCGATAGATATGACCCCTTACTTTAGTGGAAGGAATAAGGTACCAACTGATCTTTTAAGCAATTAATACAACATAAGTAGACTTCAATTATAAAGGGTGTCCCATAATTCACGCAAAATGTAATTTTGATAGAAAATACAGATTTTTAATTAGAAAGCTGAAATTTTTTATTGATTCATAGAGTTATGTATCGAATAGCACATCGGATAAATGGCCGCCACTGCTTTGCTAACAAGTACGTACTCTTTTATTAAAACTTTCTATGACCGTTACGCATAAATGTGGCTGAATTTCATTAATACACCTCCCAATTTCCTCTTTCAAGGCGTTGGTGGTCGTGGGCTTGTTTGCATAGACCTTTGACTTCAAAAACCCCAGAGAAAAAATTCCAATGGCGTTAAATCGCAAGATCTGAATGGCCAATTCTTATCGCAAAAACCGCCGATTACACGATTAGGAAATGACTCATGCAGTAATTGAATTGTTTCTCTGGCACCGTCTTGTTGAAACCCAATGTTGGTCACATCCATATCTTGTAATTTAGGCACTAAAAACTGGGCTATCATGTCACGATAACCAACACCATTAATTGTTACTGGACCAGCCGCATTTTCGAAGAAGAATAGTCCGATAATGCCTCCAACCCAAAATCCGCAACCAAACAGTCACGCGATGTGGATGCATTTGTTTCTTAACAATTACTCGTGGGTTTTCTGAACCCCAAATACGACAATTTTGACGATTAACGAAGCCATCAAGATGAAAATGAGCTTCATCACTGAAGATTATTTTGTTCGAAAAATCAGCATCCACTTGTTGTTGTTCCAAAATCCATTCAACAAACTCTCTTCGCGCTGCATGGTCAGTAGTCTTCAGTTCTTGAGTCAATTGAACTTTGTAAGCATAAATTTTCAAGTCTTTCGTGCGAATTCGCTGTAGAGAGCTTCTCGAAATGTCCAATTCTTGACTATGGTGCCGAATTGATGTTCCTGGACTGTCAGCAATACTCTCGCTTCTATGTTTTCTGTTGAACGACTTGTGACAGGACACCCAGAGTATTTAAGATCACTAATTGATCCAGTCTCCCTGAATTTTTCAATTATTCTCTTCGTAGTTGATGGTTTTAAATCACTATGACGGCCATATTTTGTACGAAAATTGCGGTCTGTAGCTGACGAACTTTCATTATTTTTAAAATATTGGTCAACAATGAAAATGCGTTGTTCTTTCTCGCTCCATTTTTACTAACCCCGAAATGTCAGCTGTCACATTGTTATCTTTTTCTTTGGCATCACTGTACTATTAAATGGTGCAAAATTCAAATTTTGCGTGAATTATGGGACTCCTTTATTTTGTAAACACAAATATTTAGTTTATTTATTTAATAGAGTCTTTTAACGTTCAATAGGTAGTGCGAAGGACAAGTAAGCGGAAAGTTTAGAGACGAGTTCAAGAAAGCTGTTAAAAATTCCTCATGATCCTAACTTTTTGAATACATATCTGAAAAATGTCAGAGAATAGTAAATGTCACGCGCAACACAAATAACTGCGACAACCTAGACCCTAATTTCAAAACTGCGCGTGAACATCGGGTTGAAAGATTTTATGGACCTCGTATCTTTAGCATGCCTTTGTTTACCTTACCGTTTTTTGCAGGTGCCTTGCTAAACTACTCTGAATACGGGGCTTTATGGACTTACGTGAGCCGATGACTGATATCGCTACGAACTTACACCTATTTGTGTTAAAATTATCCTCTTTGATAGCTTTTATTGAAATTCTTGAAAGAAAAGGAACTTCTGGATGCATATACATTGATACCCAAATTACTTGTACTTACATACTTCTTCTCCGTAACCCAAATATTTCTGGAAGTAAAAAATGCTTACAATAAATCACCTTGTAAATTTGGAGAAAAGAAGTCTTCTCCTAAGAACTGCAGTAACTTTCAATAAATATTCTATGAACATATTTCATTCTGGAACCGACTACTCATCGGAGGACTATTTTCTTTGAATCAAGCACACCGATAGAAGGGACCCATCCTTTTAACGCGTCAAGCTAATCCCCTAAACTTGTATCTTACCAAAAAATGACACATTTTTCTCTTTCTAATTTGAAACCATCTGACAAATCACATTAATCAAAACGCCAAATCAATATTCAAATAAGTAGTCAACGGAAAACAAACAACTTAACCGAAAGTTTACAACCCACCTCTTATCAACCGACCTCATCGGTGACAAAATTGTAAAATCCACCACACACCGAATGCATCAAGACATGACAAATGCATTAGTTTCCATCGCCACCAAAATAAAATATGTAAAACAACATTAACTGCATTTTTTAAATACTAACAAGAAACTCGGGCGAACACCACATATATCCGTTTGACAACTTTATGCATACAATGGGGCATGCGGAGTGGCTATTCAAGCTCGCGATCATCCAAGCATGCCATAACACTTACGAAGACTTTGAATTTTAAATTTAACCCAGGCAGCAGCGGTCCCCAAATGAAGACACATTCGTTGCACTTGGAACAAATGGTAGCGGTTCCATGTGACATGACACGACGGCGGACTAACCGCACGCCGCCGCGCCGTCACTAAAGGAGCTTCTGCATCAATTTCAAGATCACGATTCCGGTTTACCTCTGCTTAGCCCCATGGGCTTTGACAGTCTGACACACCATGTAACCTAATACCGTCGACGAAGTGGCGTTGTTTTGGTCATCAAAGTGACATAACTCGAAGAAATTAAAACCTGAATAACTGAATATTTGAAAATTAGATGTGGCATCGTTTAGGTGATCATCGGCGGGCGATATCAGCCTGATTGTGATGATGGCGGCAATGGCGGCGGCGGCGGCGGCGGCGGCGGCGGTAGCGGTAGCGGTGGTGGTATAAGTAGTGGTGGCTATCCAGCCTGCTTCATTTGGAGCACATAACGAGGCATTTCATTCTTTTGCAACTTTGAAAAGTTTCGTTGATTGGTGAATTCCTCGTGTGCCAAGGCCGGCGGTGGCAAGTTGCACCTTTTAACGGAACTAACAGGGTTGTATAAAAGCAGTTCACACGGGTAGGCCTACTATCAGTTCAATTTGTACGTTTCTTTGGATACCGTATTCGATCAATCAATCATGCGTTCATTTGTGGTAAGTGATGACATTTCATGGCAATCATAATCGTTCGCTAATTGGATCCTCTGCCGCTCAACAGGTTTTCACTCTTATCGCTGTAGCCTATGGACGGCCAGATGTTAATACCTTAGGATACAACTATAATGTTGGTCTTCCTGGTTCTTCCGGTGCTGGAAGTAATTTAAACAGAGCTGTTTTACCAGCCCCCAATGGTCAAAGCTCCAATCGTTTTGGACTTCAACCGGCTGGTTCGTCAAATCAATTTTCCAATGTGAATGCACCAGTACAACAGGGATCACTTGAAGAACCGCTGATCAATAAGCAATTTTTCTTGCATTCAGCACCAGAAGACACCGAAATTCAACATAAGCACTTCATTTTGGGAAGACCACAAAAGAACTATCGGGTTGTATTCATTAAGTCGCCAGCATCTACCAACTCCAATGTGCGTCTCTCAGCCGAATATGCTCCAGCCGAGGAGAAGACACACATTTTCGTACTCAGCCAGAAGGAAGCAGAATTGGACGTCAACGATATTGCTACACCAGCACCAACTCAACCCAGCAAGCCCGAAGTATTCTTTGTGAAATACAGGACTCCAGAGGAAGCAAAACATGCTCAGCAAAGGATTCAAGGTGAGCTTTTTGCCAAATTTCTAGAAATTCATTCTCAACGTTTCCTTTCCTTAGATCAATACGACCAAATTGGAGGAACCAGTGAAATTTCAGATGAAGGAACAGCTCCAGTGAGTTCAGTGATCGGTGCTTTGGGTAATGATGAAGAGTTGGCACCATCATCATCGAACCAACAAGGTGTGAAAGTTGGAGGTCCAGCCAAGTACTTGCCCCCAAAGTCAAGCTATCTCCCTCCAGGAAGGTTTTAAAGTCACACTAGAATGTGATACACTTGTTACTAATACTATTAACCTATTTAAATATATAATAAAGGACCAAAAAGAGTTATTTAAAAATTAATGAAACTTCTTTTACTGAGAGTCAAACGGTCTGTGGATGGCATGTGCTTTTGGAATATCATTTTCAGCTCCTGCTCATATGTTTGTATCATAAAAGCGCGCAGAAGGTTTCCCAGAACCAATGGGGTCTAATCAACACTTACAGGAAAATTGGCATTTGGCCAATTACTGCATAACTTCCTCAAACTAATTTAAGCTGAAACAAGGAAAACATGGTTCTTGTTTCTCAAGATCTCTACATCACAATTCATAGCAAGGTAGTCACAGGAACAGCAAATTGTAATCTATAAAACACTCCACTGTAGTGCCTAACTACAATACAATGGTGGCTTAAACTTTAAAGAACCGCAAAGGGCATATGCCGATCAAGCCAATTACAAGAAAAGAAAGGCCTATAAAATAAAATGCAGATAAGTTTTAATGTGAGGAGGATGAAGATGACGCTCGTCCTAAATAGAAGGCAACAGTTTTTTTTTAAACTACACGACAAAACCTAAATCAAAGAAAGCTGGTGGATCCTATTACCTAAGAACTTAACTGGTTCAAATTGCAGGAAATTATCTACATACGAAGTTGGTACATTCAACATTTTTGACATGCCATAAGATTAGTTTTTTAAATGAGCTACTCGGCACTCGAAATTGGACAAGGAGTTCTAGGCCTCTGACCTTTGGCCCGAAAATTACTTATTGTTGGCAGTACCGTCAAACTTGCCTCCGAATGCTTGATTCATCCTTGTGATGGTCACCGATAACTGCATGAAAATTTTGTATACCCATAGACTAAAATAGCCAGACCGTGCTCTCGTGGTTATAAGCTGCCTGATAGGACGTAAAAATGTCGTGTCAGTAAAGCCCTATAAGATCATTTCATTAAATTCTTCGAAGCATCTGCCGTGGTGTAGTACCTGAAGTATAAAAATATGTCGGTCAATCACCTTCATTGGCAATATTTAAAGGATGAATATAAGGTTGAATGTGAGAGCTCAGGTTTCTGGACGCTGTACGTGTAGAGAAGACTTAAATAATGTTTCGTCGTTCACCTCCAAATGTGAGGGGTCCTAAATATGATACATAAAATGAGGTACACCGAGGGGAAGTATGTCTTTGCTCTATACAGGTCGTATTTTTCACGGGCATATTCTCGCTGGGCTTGACGTTAAAGTTATTCTATTGAAGTTGAGGTACAGTAGACGTATTCTTTCGAAAAAGCCAGTAGATTGGCCTTCCACGACTTCTTCTTCTTCTATAGATCAACCCATCTCTGAAGCTGAGAGGTGTGGGCATATTCCCTATGATCCTATTTCTAAATCCACTTATCCAGTCAGGCAGAAGAAAATGTTGCCCTAAGTAAATGTGCTGCTAGTTGATGAGCTCTTTAGAGTACAGCGCTGAAATATTTGAAAATAAGTAAAAGTCAAAGAGCTGAATATGAAACCAGTGCCTAACGGAATTTGACAAGTTCGGTGCACACTTGTGAACTGGAATATTGTCGTGGCGAAAGAGAACTTATTTTATTGCCAAGTGGAGTCGCTTTTCCGTTAACTCACCCCAAACTTTATCCAATAAAGACGAATAATACTGTCCAGGGACAGCACTGGATACCAGATAATTGATGAAAATTATTCCATGTCAATCACAACAAACTTTGGGCATGAACTTCCCAACCAGTGGAATCGTTTTTTTTTCCTCATTCGGAGCACGCTATCCGGGAGAAATCTTCTGTTTGGACTGCCCTTTAGTTTGTAGAGTGTATTGTTGGATCCATATTTCATCAACGATTTTGTAACACTGCAAAAAGTCATATGGATTTTTAGCAAACACGACAGCCATCTTACCGATAGGTTTCTTTAACCGAAATCTTTGTGAAAGATATGATAAACACGTTCACTTCAGAGTTTTACTATCTTGGCTATATGTATAAAATCGATGAGTTTATTTGGCATATTTGCAATTAGATATCCTAGGTCCTCTGCATCACCCGGCTTCGAATCGGAAATACCATTACAGTCATCCGCAACACCCGAATAGACATACTCTACAGCTATATGTCATGCATTTTGACGCTTCACAGATGTTTTGGAATTTTACTATTCCTTGACTTATTCAATTTATATTTATTCAAAGCATTAGGCTATTCTTTTTTGAATTCAATCCAAACCGTTTACATTCATCCCGTAACAGTTTTTATGTGAACTTAAATGAATGTTGTTATTTTGTGGACACGACTTTCACATATATTTTGCATTTATTAAAAGAAAATGTGTTCAAGTTTGTTATATTTTCTCAGTCATATATTTTTTTGTTATTTTACAATTAATTTTAACTATTTTCTTTAAATATAGCAATAAAAATATAAAAGAGGGTAGATTTTTACTCTTGACCGAATTTGTGTAAATAAAACCCAATCGCAATTTATATTCTGTCATAAACGTCTAAACCCCTGAACGCTTGAAACATCATTTCGGTTTGCAAATTCATTGCTCGCGCTTTCTAACAGAAGATATCATAAAATCGCCAAGAAATCCATTAAAGCGCGGCTGAATTAACGCCACATAGCACATCTGCACACAATTAAGTGTCATGATAAGTATCAACATTGAAAAATAATGAAACGAAACAAGATCTACTCTCATTCAAAACTCCGAGGCATAGAAAAATAACCACTCTCACATCTGGTAACACTTAAACCTGATTTGCATGACTGGAGTGGACAGTACAGCTGCTTTAATCTGGGTATTTACCTATCGATCTCGCAACCCTTGAAGGATCTCTGCCTGAGATGGATGAATGCCTATTCTACTCGTACTAACGATTCCTCAGGGATTTTTGTCTGTTCGTTACATCTGGAGTTCGTTCGTAGGTCAAATGATGACAACCACTTTCGAGAAGAATGCACGCTCAAAGGCCACTTAAGTTTATCTACCTAATCGAACGTCCATGCCAGTAAGAACAAAAATTTAGGCACCCGGATAGTTTATTTCAAGATCATCTAGGTTTTAGGGAATGCAAAAACAAAACATGTTGAAAAATTAAACTGCTACCAAAGATACTAACGCGGAACTTTTGTTTCATTGAATGCTCGTGCGTGATAAGGATCTTTAGACACATATCTCATGGGCAAATTGTTAGCCGTTTTTTTTAAAATACGAAGAACTTCCGCTTGCATTAATTAGTTTAGAAATCGTCAACAATATGTACGAGTATATAAAATTGTAGACAGATTGCTTGATATTACGTTTGTGGCGCCGAATATTAAAATCTATTTGCAAAACAAAATATAATTATAATATTTTACCGCATGCATAAAGTTTGCCTTTTCATTGGAAAAAATATAATGATTCGCATCTATGTATACCTACAAACTTATTAACAGGCCAATAAAATGTAGTAATTCGTTACGGATCTTTATGATGCATGGCGCCACTATTAAGCATCTCTTGAATATACATATAAAAGGCGCGGATGTTATACCGCTTTCTATATTCATTCAACAATTTTTTTGTTTTGTTTTTTTCTTTTTTAAGCATATTTCACAATAACTCATCAACATTGATCAACATTGACGGAGTATAAACATCATATTTCCACGCCATCAGACATTTTTATTACGCCCCCTAGATTAAATTTGAGAAAATCAAAAATACAAAACTATAATTATCTCCACCTATTGTCATATACATCATTTTAACTTATCTATCAACGGAGCCTTTCAGACTTTGCCCAACAAACGAAAGAAATTTGCAATTTCATTCATCACAACGCATTTAAATAATATTGATACTTTTACGATCTGAGGAGCTCGACAAGCTCTTGAAAATAAACAAAACTCAAATGATTGGCAGCTGATGAATTGGGAAAAAAAGATTGTGACAGCTATAGTTTCTAGATATGCATGTCTTATTGAGGATTTTATTTACTATTTATAAATCAATGAATCGACGAGCACCGGTTTGCTGATGGACTTTGACTTTAAAGCGTTTAAAAACTTACCAACTGAGTTTATCGTTTGTCGCAGTAGCATATCTGACTGACTTTTATCCAAGGCATCGATTTCACGACAAGATTTATAGAGGCTGGATATCATGGATTCAGCTGAGTATGACTGACGTGATGCCGGCAGCATTGAAATGAATCTGTTTAAATCTCTCAGTTCTGAAATAAAAACAAAAATACAAAAAACAGTAAAAAAAAAATGTATTTAAAGTAAAAAATGCAAAGTTTGGAACTCAATACGGTAATCGTTAAAATCGATACTGCCTTCATTTACATTTTTTATAGGCAACACGAGTAGTTTATACAGTTCTTATATCGAAATTTAATTCTGTAAGAAACTAGTTCTTGTTGGTTACCCTAAAACTTTTTGTTAAGCTACGAAATTCAGGAAAGTAAACTGTGGACTAAACTATCAGATTGCGGGACTTTGAAAATATAGTTTTAATAAATATCGAGTTCCATAACTTTAATTTAAGTGTTTTAAATTTAAGACAGGTTGGAGGCAATCGGAAAAGAAGGAAACGACGCCAAAATCTAATTGAATGTTTTTTTTTAAAAACAATTTCGACATACAATTTTCGTTCTCCCTAATAATCTCAAATCATTTTCCTAGCTAATTTTGTATCCCTTACACACAATCCTTTACTTTCTGCTCCAAAAATAGCAAGTAAAAAAATTTCAAGGAGTGGGGGTAAAATTCTCTCAGAGAGAGGCAAAATTACGAAAAAGTAACGGAACGCTTTCAACCACAAATGTTGCAACAAACGAAATGTCATAAACATATGTGAAGCAAAAGTAAACAAAGTGGTGTTATCCGAGTATTCTTCTTCTTGTTACCTGTTTGAATACGTTGGAATGTCTTAGGAGAACATTCAACTTTCATTTGCGCTCCTTTTTTTCGCTTTTCAGTTTTTGCAGCAAGTTAAAAATTACACATCCAAAGTAACAGCTGACTTTGACAGATAGTACTCTTCTCACCGGCAACAATTTGTTGGGTAAGGATTCGTAAGATTTTTCACTGAGAGGAAATTTTTACACTCTCGTTGCGTCTCTCTTTTACGATTTTTTTGTGTTAAGGAACGGGGTTAATCTAAAATTCAGGTAAAGGAACAGACCTTCTCTTTCCATGATTAAATTCGAAATCAAGAATTAATGAACCGTTCGTTCCCTTTTCTTCCTATTCACTCTACAGTGGGAATTAAGTTTTTATATACTCGCTAGCAATATCAAACAGTCTGAGACCCCACTCGGATGCCATTTTGCCACGGTCCCACCTCCTGCAAATGTCTGACAAACGTTTTAGAATAAGAATAGTCGTCATAAAGTGCTAATCTCGACTTTTCAATAATTATAATTCACACTGACCAGTTGCGAAACACGTAAAGTGACCATCGCACCCTCTCTACACTTTTGAAACGTTTTGTGTGTGTTGGAGCTAAGTCTAGATGGGAACCATATAAATTTAAGTCTTCTGTTAGATGGCCATCTCAAACTGCTACCCATGGTTGGAACTCATCGGGAATGAAGCACAAATTTGCCACGAAAAAGAACGCTACGCATTGCACTTTACAACGCTATTAAACTACACTTTATCGGGTCACAGCTTCACGGCTATGCCATGAGCTAGCAAGAGAACAAGTCGAGGCGGTATCAGTTAATTAAATCCTTAACGTCTTAGACGTCTTAGAATGTATTTCTGAAACACAGCGTAAATTTACGACTTTTAAAACATAATTTTGTGGAGGTATGGTATTCATGATATATTAGAGCTGACGCCATAGATGAAAAGAGGATCGTTAAGATGAAAATAGCAAGATGTAACTTTAAGTACGCTATAACTGTTCGATGACTCTTATTTTGCCGGTGCTCCAAACAAGAAAGTGATATAAATACACGTCTAACTTTTCATGAAATGTAATTTTTTCTATAATTTTACTAGAAATTGAAATGAAAATGTCTCAAAAAATATTTAGGCATTGGTCCCAGTTATTGGTTTTTTTTTAATCAAATGTTCTTGAATGTTAATACATACGTGGCTTGGAATACAAAAAAAAAATTATATTGAATATTGCCAGGTCTATTTCTCTTGAGTAAAGACTTTATTGGAAAATTTGACAAAACTTAACAAAACTTAATGAAGCACTCAGACAAAGTCACTCCAAAAGCTTCTTAACGTCATGGCATTCCCTAAATCTGTTAGAGCCCCTATTTCTTAACGGCATTAGTCTTCTTAACTGGAAGATTGTAATCATAGAATGGTAACACAGATAGAAAGAAACTTTCTCCCATGATCCACGAGGTATCACAATGGACCTATCATTGGTCTAAGTGTACTGGCGACTCCGACTGGCAGCCACTTCAACCTAACCTAACCTAACACAGATAACAGACCATTTTTGAAAACACCCTTTTATCTTAACGTTCATATATTTTCAAAAGGCGCATATATTGCTTTTTAATAAATATATCGACAACCAGGATTCATTAATGTTCTTAAATTTGGTCACTTTCACATTGAAGACTGTAATTCATCCCTGAATGTCCTGGTACAAAACATTTAAATAGAGCATAGGAACTGAATTCTTCTAGTACAGGTGATATAGGTCTATCTTTCGCCGCTTCAAATTATTACTCTTTTTGTATACAATTACCAAAAATAAATGAGAACTGGTATCGATTCTGTCCACCATCATATGACAAAAAAAGGTTTAATATTGCTAAGAAGGGTGCAAATCAAAAAAGTGTTAAGTTAAGGGTTATCACGAGATAAGGCCTGGCAGGCCACACTTACATGTAAGACATCTTCTGCAACGATTTTGTACCTAAAGACTGGAAGAAGAAAAATTCGTCTTTTTATTCCAGCTACCAGCTTTGAGAGCTTTTCTAATTTATAAAACTTGTTAACTTAGGTAGCTCAAGGGGCAACGTAGTATGCAAATCCTTCCGTTTCACTTTCAAACAGAGAATAGCTGCTTGATATGTATTGAGAAAAGCTAAGAAACATGGGTCAGCACACACTAAGATTGCTACTTGTACTTTTCTTGTCAAACCAATTCGCAAAAAGGACTACCATATCATAAATCATATTTTACATACATATGTACATATATGCTACTACAAGGTAGTCAGTGTGCATCGTGACTCAGTAGGTAGTGCGTTGGATTGTTGAGAAACCATCAAAGAGTTTTTATTCACAGTTTCACCTCTAGCGATTTGCTTTTCGGATATGGCTTTGAATTGTAGGTTCCTTCCATTTGTGTGAAAAAAACCCGCACAATACGAATGATTGCGAAAAGCCCTGGACCACATACGGCCTGTTGCACCAATTCTGTCCTTTTGCCACTTTGGCCGTACTTCCAAGGATTTTACAGTTTTTTTCAAATTTACTAAATATGTATGTACATACATATGTATGTACATATATGTATGACGTGTATAAGTCCGTACCTCGAGGGGAAATCGAAATTTTTATTCTAACACCCAAGGGGTCTTATTTTAAAAAAATTGTTTCTTCTCGAACGTTTTCGCTAAGAGTGAAGACGTAGTTTTCTGGCAGAAGTAAAACTATTCCTTACTTATGATACTTTTGCAGACCCACGAAAACTGGTCGTTTCTAGAATATGTCATAAAAGATTTCATTCTTAGTTGATGACACTCAAAATGAAACAAGTTTTTCTGCTTTTAGAGTTTTATTTAGATAACTCAAATTTTGTCGGTACTTATTGATGTTGTCTATTGTATATTAATATATGCGTACATATTAAAAATTTAAATATATAGAATTTTTTGAAGTTTGTTGATATCTACTAGTGTACTCAGATTCAACTACTGGTCGCTTATACTAACCATGCATGCAGGCAGCTTACATTAACTATTTTTTTTTTTTTTTTTCAGATTTTAGGAAGAATAATTCTTAGCTTAGATGGTCAGTACTCATCTCATACAGCATGCAAGCAAACATTTTATTAGAAAAAAATTGTGACCTATACTTTAATCTCTGATGTTAGATCTGCTCATTTTGATATCGCAGGTTTTAACTTAATAAGTTATTTTTTCAACTTTTCGCACTTGAAGAGGTGGTCTGAACCTTCCGCCACCTTCCTTCCAGTAGTTAAACGGACTAACCACTGAGCTACAGCGCCCGTCTGAAGCATCTTGTATTTTTCATTTACCAGATACTAACTGAAGGAAAAGGTAAGATAAATGCTGTATGGTTTTAAATAAGAACAGAACCTTGAATCTTATTTATCTCTCACAGCAACGTCACCTACATGTGCAGCTATGTGAAATCTACTTCTGCCCCATTTATCTTAAGTAATAACTGCCCTGCTTCGAGCTGCCTTAAGAGAAAGCGGTACTGAAAAATGCGTGCATATTATAATTGCATGCCGTTTTCTGCCCCTGTTTCCCAACACCTTTGCAGTCGTTCATCTCAGTTATTGTTTACCTAATTTATCCTTAGAGTGTACAAAATGAGCTTCCTCCAAGCGGCTCTTGGTTTTTTGGGAAAATTATTTTCAACAATAATAAAGCCGTGGCTCAAGTGGTTAGTGCGTTCGATCGCTGAGCGTGAGGTTCGAGGTTCGAATCCCAGAGAACACCAAAAGAATTTTCACGGTCCCACCTCTCGCGATGTCTGACAAACGTCCGAGAGTAATAACTGTCAAGAGAAAGCTTCTCAATTTGCCTTTCAGATATGGCTCTAAACTGTAGGTCCCTTCCATTTGTGTGAAAAAAATATAACACGCACAACACGAATGGTCGCGAGAAGCTAGGCCCTGGACCACATACGGTCTGTTGCGCCAAGAATTTGTATTTTTTGTATTTTCAACAAACTTCAGACTTCGGACGATAAGAGTGTTGCGCTCTACATCACCCAAAAATGTATAGCACAGTTCCAGACTGAGGTTCGAAACAAATTACATCATCAACCATAAATAGCAACAGTGTCATTTGGGATTTGACATGTAACGTTGTTGTGATATATATTGGTCTAAAAAATGTATACCTATGTACAGTAGCTACTCATTGCTTCTAAGCAGTAAACTGGTGGCTGGTGGCTGATGACATATGTTCCTCGTGTAATGAAAAACTTGGTTTTATTTACATTTTTTTACAAACAAAAAACTTTATAAGAATAAAAATATGTCAGAGAACTCTACCCGATCAAATAGCATGGGCATTGTGTAGTTTGAGATTTTTCTAATTTTTTTATGGATACTCTTCTTCCATATTTCAAAATGATATCGAGATGCACAAAAATTCCAATGTTCACGTTCATTTCAGTCACATTTAATTTTCAGTGTAGTACCCCAGTACAGTAGGCGAATGACATCTATTAAATTTGCAATCAAGCCGCCCACTTATCAGATTCTAACCGATTTTAAAGCATTGGAAATCACGCACGCAAGTTTTTTTACAGGCTAATCTAATGCAAATAAAAATTATTTACACCCAGAGTCCTATTCATCAATTCATGTCATGGTAACTGACTAGAAACCCAATTTACCTTCATATTCGCTATATGTTTGAAAGTCCCATTCTCCCTTTTTGATCACATAGTAGTCACCTTCTTCGTATTCTTTTCGGAAATTTCCACATGCCCACTGGTATGTGTCCCGACAAGGCTTATACGAAACATTTGACCATAATAAAATCTGAAAGTTATAAAAAAAATATTTCAGAATTTTCCACAACATTATTCATTCATTTTTCTTACCTGTTGACTTGCGACAACACACTCCTTATCCAAACATAGGTCCGCTTTTAAATAGAATGGCACCTCTGGCCAAAAGGCTATGAGTAAAATTATTATAACTAGAAGTAGGGCACACAAAGTGGCTGTCAGAATGTACAGAAATCGTCGTTTCCGTGATAGTTGCATTAGTGCATCTAGCGATAATCGACCTGTAGAGAAAAAAAAAATAACAAAAAATATAAAAAATCTATATTATTTTAGTAATCGATGCTAATCAGATGCAGTTAGTCATGATCATCAAGAAAAGCTCTTTCAAAACTGAAATAAAAATGAAATACTCGTACGAGCAAGTGTTTTCGAAACATCCATCCGGCGAGAGCAGAGTAGGTAGTATCATAATGCGATTGGAGTTGATCGTGTCCGGCGGTCAGCCTGCAGCTGCACAATAACTCAATTTATTTCGAAGATTATAATCTGAATTGATGTTGGTTTAACATATCGTTTCGGTGAAGAATGTCATCGAGGTGCGATTAATGTCTCTTTCGATTCACTAATTCATTGCTTTTGTAGACTTTGTTGTTTTTTTTTTTTTTTTTTTTATAAATAATTAATGACATTTATCGACTTGAAATTGAATTTATTCGATTTCTTTTCCAAATTGACACAGTTTCGTGTTGTTTTTCTTTTTTATGTATCGGTTTGAGTGATTAATTATTTACAAAGGCTATGAAACTGACTATTGGCAATACACGGAATAGAACAGCTTAATGATGGATAATTGATTAATGCAAATCACTTAGCGTTGATAAAAGCATTTATTTGTAATAAATTTGTCTTTATAGGGTAGGAATATTCGTTATTCGACACTTTTATAGTTCGAAAATTTATTTGTAATGACAATCTTATTCCAATGGAATAGTGTCATTTCCTGTAAGTCAAGACATAAGACAAGTACCAACTTTTTTGACAATTCGCACTTGGCGCACTCGTCTAGGTACAAAGCACATTCATTCGCCATTTGTTAAAGTGTCTACACAGGGTGAATGGTCGTGTCATATTTCCCGAACAACGTCATTGTTTCAAAAACTCTTTTTTTCTACAAATGGGAAAGGTCCAAAGGACATATTATTTTCACAAGAATGCTTAGTCTTACTTTTTAATAGTGTTTTATATTTTTTAATCGTTTCTAATATTCTGAACCACATTTTGAACTTAAATCGGACGGAGACTTTGAAAACTACAACACTCATTTTATAAATAATTTCAAAGCTAAGATTTCGACCTAGTAACCGCTTTCTTTGGAACGTTACATTTTTACAAAATTTCCGCGCTCAAAAAAGATTTCATATTATTAAAGATATGCCACCATTTTTGAACATTTGCCGCAGCCAATTTCTATGGAATTCAAAAACAAATATTTGAAGCGTGATTATAATTTTTGTTGGTCCAAACATTTTTGGAATATTCTTGCTCAAAAAGGTTTATCATAACTCATTAATGTCGGAGTAAGGTGAAACATTTTATTTTTAATAAAAGAACTAAACATTTGACAGGGAGAATCAGAAACAAAAATTTTGACCAATTTTGTTGTGTAGCACTCATCGTTATGAATATGTAAATAATATTCGCGCTGAAGAAGTTATGAATTAAAAAACAATTTTTAAGAACTCGGAATTCATCGAGAATTTCAAAACTAAAGTTTTAAAACCAGATTTAGCAAAAGCGTGCTCGTCCCACAGATGAACGATTTGCTGCAGTTTCCTAAAATATGCTTGAAAACTCATGAACATAAACTATTCGCTGAACTCAATAACTGTGGTTTCATTTCGGTAAGGAAAATATTGTATAAAGACGCCGGACAATTTGCTAACAAGATCCAACTACTTCAAGAGTTGAGGCAAAATGACCACCCGCTTCCTTTTCGTTTCTGTGTGGATTTTAAATCATCTTTTCGGACGGAGCTAATTTTATCTCGACGACTATGTGGTCAAGCAAAACTGTAGGATTTGGGATTCCAAAAATCAAAACGTAATACCAAAGGATGGAGTGTTTGGTGTAGGTTTTGAAATGATGGCATTATTGATTTTTTTGAAAATGAAGCTGAAAACAATGTTTCGGTGAACGGAATGCACTACAGAGATATGATAACTAATTTTTAGTGGCCTCAATTTGGCGATTTGGACTTGGACGACCTTTGTTTCCAGCAGAAAGGCGCAAAGAGCCACACCAGCAGTCAAACAATCGGACCCGTAGCTGCGATATGACGCTCTTACATTTTTATTCATAGCGAACTACTCCTACGATCCACAAAGAATTGATGCATTTTAAGAAAACATTTTTCCAGCTATTCGGGAAATAGAGTCATACTACAAAATTGGGTTAACGGAATGCGCTATTGTCAAGCTATCTGTGGCAGTCATTTGAATGAAGTTATTTTCTACAAATAGTTCGAAGGCACTCCCTCTGTAAAAAAAAACTCACAATACAATGAGTAAGTCAGTTTACTTGAATTTATCGAAATATCAACTAAGCTAGTAAAATGTATTTTTATTTTTAAAAACAATAATCTAATATGCAGAAGATCCTTGTATCAACTGATAAAAGCACATGTACCCTACACCTGCACAGATAAAGAACCAGAAATCTGTAAGTGACTCAAAGTGGTGTTGACGCAAATTTATATTTAAAAAGCTTAAAATATTTAGATATCTTACCTTTTCGTACTTTACCGGATTCCGGATCTGTTGAATCATCTTCTGGTTTAGTTTTATTTGTTGTGAGTGGTAATGTTTCACTTCCATCTAATTTTTGATTATACTTTTCGTTATCACCGTTTTTAGCTTTGTCAAGCAAATCTTCTTGTTTGTTAGCCATTTTCTGGATTCGAATTCGATGACAGTTTCACCTTTATAAATTATTTATTTAAACTACAATGCAGGAGCAAAATAATTTCATCATAGATTGTGATATTAAGGCGTATTTTCAAGTTGCATTATGAAAGCTGGAATTAAAAGAAAACTTGTTAAACTAAATTTGAAATATGACTTAAGCATCTTAAATTTCTTAAATTTCTATTCCACCTATACCCTACCCTGCAAGCTATTATTTTGAATGCATACTGTGTAAGAAAACTGTATGTGTTTCATATTATTAGTTCGCTGAAAAATATTTTTAAGAATCAATCGTTTTGCAGAAATAAGTCAAAATGAAGGCACTCTTTGGAATCTGAAAACACAGCCTATTCAACAATAAGTCCAAACTTCTGTATCAACAAAGAAGCCTCTGCTATCTTTCTCTGCCTAGTACAGAAGGACAAGACCTACCGATACCTTCCCTTAGGCGGATCTTCAAATCCAGCCTAACACTAGGTTACATACCACACCAAAGCAGGCGGAACTGTCACCTAAATCATACGGCCCTATTAACCTAAATTTTGTTTTTTCCTAAAAACATTGGAGAAAATAGTAAATCACCAAATACGAGACAAGTTTCTTACTCGTGATCACTTTATTATAACCTGGGTACTCACCATGTTGAAAAGTAGAATAGTACAACTAGACTGCGGAGGACCGCTCAAGACAATTATAGCCACCAAAGGATGCCCACAAAGGGCTGTATTCTCCTCCCTGCTCTGGACTTCGGCCATAGATGTACCCTTAGAACTACTAACAAGAACTGGACATAGGGTGCAAGGTTGTGTAGATGACGACACCTTACCAGAAAGAATGCAAAGTGCCCTTAACCTAACATCGAGATGGTGCAGGAAAAGAAAACATGATTTTAGGCAAGTGTCACTGGGAAACGTACCTATTGATCCGTCCAGAGAAACGAAGTACCGTGGAGTAATCCTTGACAAAAACTTACCTGGAACTCGCGCCTAAATAAGATGACTAGTTTATGTGCCAAAACCTCGGGACTGAAACCCAAGTTCATTTAGTAGTCGTACATCGCCATAATCAAACCAATGATCACCTTTGCGTTATTAGTATGATGGCCAAAAGCGGCCCAACTCAAAACGTAGGAGCAAATTTATTAAATATATCATCTAACCTGCGTGGGCATCACCGAAGTAATGAAAACTTGCCCAACGGCAGCTATAGGGTAATGCTTAAACTCACGCCGCTGCATCTGGTGGTTCAGAAAGAAGATGTGCTAAATGTTCGGTCCCAGATTACAACACTCTCCTTGCTCAGGAGAGGTATTCCAGACAGTGTGAGGGTGCTAAGTGATAAGATATCACGCAGCACGGCTAGGATTACCGCACAACGACTGCAGGGACGAAGAGGAAATCGAATCCCTTCGTCACCTCCTTTGTCACTGTCCAGCGCTGGCCACTAAAAGAAGACGTGCTCTTGGCAGTTACATCTTTTCAAAACTGGACGAGTTAGATAACATTGAGCTTAGCAGACTCCTGAGATTCATACATTTATCTGGGTGGTTTAACATAGCGATCGAAGATTGATATTTAGGTTCCAAGGGTTTTTAAATATTGGGAACAATGGACTCTTAGTGGTCTAAGTGAGCCGTTGACAATCCTGTCAACAAGGGCACTCATTTACCTAACCTAACGTGATAAGATGATAAAGTCTAGTCTGGAATAGCGCGCATCAAGGCTCAATATTTTAACCACTCTTGTATCTGATAGTGAACAGTGATGTTCTTTGTGCCTCTCCGACAGTATGGGTAATGGTATTTTACCTTACACCCCTGAACTACGTCGACAACGTCTGCTTGCTTTCACCAAAAATAATAAATATCCATGAAATGGCGCACAGCATAGAAGCACAAACAAACAGAGTGGGGCATAGGGTTAATAAGGCTGAGACAAAAGCCCTCAGTCTTCTCAACTCCACCGTTCAATTAAACATTGCTGGACAGCAGTTCGACAAAGTTGACAACTTTCTTTTCTTGTGAAGTATTGTCTCGGCCGATGGTGGATCCTAATTTTGGAGTCGAAATGGCCAAAGCTGTAAACAAAGAGTAATATTTACCGGACTTAAAACAAGCTTTCACCATTTCACTCCAACTTTGAGTCAATACTACCTACCTTTGGGGGCATCTGGAAGATTCCCAAAATTGTAATTCGCTAGGTGTTCGTTTACGCATTATTCTAAGGATTAACTGGTGTAATCGCATCTCAAATGAGATTTTTATTAAAACGGGTCAGGAACCTATCGCCATCACAATCAGACGAAAAAGGGGAAATGGACTGGTCAAACCCGACGTTGCAAAAATTGCCATGCAATGGAATCCACTCAACCTACCTAGTTAAAGAGTAGGTCTGCCCTACCAATCGTGACGCAGAATGGTAGGGAAGAAATTCAGAATGAATTGGAGCGACTTAAGACTCGTTGTAAGACTCGATAACGAGTTTGATATCGAGGACCTAAATAAATAGCTTTTTACGATTCTTCAGTTGTTTGCTACTTTTTCGAAATAACCCCACCCAAATCTTGAAAGTGTTTCATATCACTTTGCTTACTTTTGTATTTAAAATTTCTGCTTTTATCAAATCTTACAAATTATTTAATCGCCTTGAGTTACAATTCGATACTGTAATCTCATCGATTGGATTATAACAAATTAACGAAGTGAGATATTCAGAATTTATCTAATCTCCACACGCGATAAGTGAATAGTATTTAAGCCGGTAAATATTCATTTTCCCAAGTTGTTGTTTAGTTTTACTTTTTGGAATATTCCGCCAATAAGTTTTTTCGACCAATTAATTTCTGAAGCAGTCTGATTGTAACGCTATCTTAAGTAAATATTTGATAATATTTCGCAAGTGCCTTACAAAGAATATGAATATTTCAAACAGACAGCACAGTCATTTCTATTTCATCAAATATGTGTCAATAGTCAGTTGAATTTTTTTCGAACAATGCCTTACTCATGATTAGTACTCGGAGAATACTTAAGAATTCTTTAATTACCTACTGCGTTCATCATGAGCACGGGAGTCTATGAACTAATTTTCGTATTCCAATGTTCTAATGCGAGTGCACTCGGAATCCATAATTTATGCTGAAGTTAGGTTCTCTTTATTAAGATCCAAATGGCATGAGAAGAGCACGATTTACATACCCACCTCCACAATTGCTTTCAATTGTGGCAATTTAAAATCGAGCTTAAATTGTTGAACCGTGATCTATGTACATATGTATGTATGTATCTCATATCATGCGGTGTTGTGGCAATGAGCTTGTTTTCACGAGATTTATAGCATACCTTAATGGCTAGTGCGAAAATTATGCGGAAGATTTATGAGAATCTTTGGATGAAATCTTTCGGTTACAATAAAACATTTAGTAGATGTTTCAGGTGGCATGCATCCAACAACATTTAGTAAACGATTACATTCATAATTCATACTAAGACGTACATTACAATTGAAAATAAAGTACGGTATAGTGAGACATTGAACTAAACGCTTCCTCATGCTGGGAGTAATCAGATGTTTTAAGTATCTGAGGATAAGAAAACCGGAGAAGGTGGGAACAAGTGGTGGTTTCCATGCGTGAAATCCCAATTAGCGCTGTTTTATTGCCATAAAATCACGAAAACTAGTCATATTGTTTTGTCAACTTTATAGAGCCAGCGGAGCTAAGGAAAACGTCACTTTCCCGTTCTTCCATTTCTTTCTGTTTGGCAGCTTTACTGGGAAACGTTATCTAAATTTGACGCAAACAATTTGTACTGTATCATCTCAAGGATTTCGCTGTGGTCATACGGCCATTCTCTAAGCCGGACTGCACTGTGCATATGTACATAGCTGTATCTTAATGAAGTCTTGTACTTGTTTTGGAAAATAGCATCATTTTGATTTTGTGCAAAATAACACCGAGATGACATTTCTGAGCCCATGTGTGAACTTTGTCCGGACGCTCTCCATATGTTGGCTTATCATCAAACTCAAGAAACCAGAGAACATTTTTCTAATTGCATCCATCAGAGACGGCCAAGGAACTCCAAGAGGTGTTATCACTGAAGCTTAAGAATGTAACCTGTTGACCACTAATAGACCAATAGAGGGAAAAACAAGAGAACTGTTTTGATTTTTGAGCAAATTACAGGTACAGTTTTTTAGGGCTTATGCAGACGTTTATTTAAGGTAGCCCAACGTTGAATCCTCGATAAATCGTCAACACACAATTTTCCATTGATCCTATAAGTTGATCTATGTAAATGCAAACATCGTTCCGTACATTACTACGAATCGGGAAAAAAATAAAAACGTTTGCGCCACAAACCGTATGGGGGCCAGGGATTAGCTTCTCGAGACCATTCGTGTTGCGCGTGTTATATTTTGTTCGCACAAATAGAAGGGACCTACAGTTTAAATCCATATCCGCAAGGCATAATTGAGAAGCTTTCTTGTATCGAATTTTACTATCGAACATTCACGAAGGGTTGAACCGTGAAAAACCTTCAGCGCCACAGCGCCCAAGAGAGTCGTTAATAACGAGAACAACAAAGGCCTCAAAACTAAAATCTGTGGTGGACCGCAATTTACAAAGATAAAGTGGTTCCGCTTTTAGTTTCTACCATTTGTTGATTCATAACTTTGGTTGTTTTGAAACTCAGACTTTCACTCAAGTTATTTGAATGTCCACAGAGACATCCCAAGGAATTGCATGGCTGACGAGCTCGCAAGGCAGGGTATAACACTATCGATGTTGCCGAGCAAGGCGAATCTCGGTATGCCTATCACTTCAGTTGAATTGCTACTCAAGCTCAACACTATCAACTTAAGCAATCGCAGATGGGCAGATGGCACTACGTGTCTCATCACTAGACAGATCTGGCCTAAGCTCGATCAAACTATTTTATTAGACAGAAAAGGTTACGCATTTCGAACTGGATAGGTGTCGCTACAGGAAACTGCATTACATGCAGGCACGCCACTAGGCTAGGCTTTCCTGCAAACGACTTCTGTAGAAGCAGCCTGGAGCGAGAAGAGGAAGGGACTACATTCTTTGCGCATGTGAAGCTCTTTTTTAGGAAACTGCATTTAGGAACAAACTTTTTCAACAACCTCGACGAATTGGTTCAGTGAGTAACTCTATGGAGGTGTTGTGTTAAATGGACCTTGTTGGGCTGAGTGAAGTTATATCTACAGCAGCCTGCCACAAAAACCTAGCCTCATCTAGAGATAATTTTTGTAACAAAAAAAAAGAAAAAATTGCTAAGTAAATCTGATGGAGAAGGGATCAAAAACTCGAAATACCCTGTACTTCACAATAGAGTTCTCTTATTGTCTTCAGTCCTAGTCCCACATGGAGCTGTTCGTTTGAGATACGATTTGGCCAAAAACCCTCAACATGATGCAAAGACATTTATTTACAAAAGTCTACAGCTTACGAGTGATAATGTCGGTCACTTTCCAAGTACTATGTACACCCATAGAAGTACTGGCTCAACATTGGAACGAAACAGTCGCAGCTTAGTCTTAGGTCTGTATACATTGCTTTCCCAGACTTAAGATAGCAAACTGAACGCAGCCATTGCTTTACCAATTCTAATACCAACATCAAGTTCGATGCAACCATCAGTCGAGACGATGCTTCCTAGATAAAGAACTTTCTCAACATCCTGTCGAGCAATATGAAGTTGAGTGAACGAGTGTAAAAAGCTGAGCGTTTTTTTTTTTTTCATTTATCATTAACCCTTATCTGCTTGTCTAGGCGAAATAGGTGAATCAGATGCTTTTCTTAACAATATCCTTTACATGATGTTTAATACCAACAGCATTGACAAATATACTCTGCACTCAAAACTAAGCAGTACTTTACTGTCATACCATACTACTCATACTCTAAATTTAGTCAAGTTGCAAAGCAAGCAAGTTCTAAAATTTCCCCGAGAAGCCTTCCTCTACCGCGTTGGTTTCCAAGAATCGGCGGCCGAAGCGTTAGTGGTCATTCGCTCTGAATATTTATATTGATATAGGTACCCTAAGATCCAGGTACTCAGTACTCGCTGGGATGATTATGTCTAATAGGAATCCATAAATGTGGCACGCTGGCAGAGTGGTTAGTGCGTTGAGTTACGAACTACTTGTGAAATATCATTGTTCATTGAAAGGGTCGTGAATGTACATAAATCCGTAATCGGTTTTTAAATAAAAGTGCTGCTGATATAAGAAAGTGCAGAGTATGTGTACTAGAAGTTGGAGTCTGGTCTCCTCTTCTCCTAGTATATATCTATCCTTACGCGCCCAGCCTTGAAGCATGTCTACCAGTACTGCAGTGCTCAGTCATTACGTTGGTTAGTTTTGAGGTGGATTTTCTCTCTTGTAACAGAAATTACTTAGATCTTTCATGCGCTAATTTGTCATTCAAAAGCGTTCAGAAAAAAAAAATTTATATATGTACATATGTATGTACATATGTACATACATACATTCTTGTAAGAATTTGATTTAAATGAAACAAAAACATAACATAAAAAAAATAGAAGATTTTTTTTTTCATTCCGATATATGTAGCGACATCCGCTTGTAACGACGGAAAATTCGTCTCCCATGAGTGGTCGTTATAACCGAATTCCACTGTACATGTCTTGTGTAACCTGTGTAGTCTGCACTAAAAAACGTTTTCAACAGCTATCTGGCACATCGTGGATCTATCATGCAGTTTGTTCTACAGGTCTGAATTCGTTGGTGGATAATTTAATTCTATTCGTCCTAGAGCCAAAAGGTTAAAAGAACTGGTTTGCGTACTTCAGCAAACTTTTTATAATTCTATGGACGATTTTCGCACAAAAGTCAATTAGAAAATAAATTCCATTAAGCTCTCTGGCCTTTAAACTCCAACTGTGGTTAGTGCGTTACGAAGTTTTGGCAAACGTCTGAGAGTAGTAACTGCAAATTTCTCAGCCTTCTCGATATGGATTTGAACTTAACTCTGCGAAAAAATATAACAGTAGCGAGTAGCTAGGCCCTGAACCGCCTAGGTTTATATATTTTGAACCATAAACGACCTGTCTTAGCGACATCTTGTATTGTTGTTTACATGCACTTATTCTCAACTGGCATCCTATTGCAATCTAAAGAAAATAAGTTTTAAATAACAAAATATCTTTTTTGTGAATACATAGTGCGATTTTCTGTCCATTATATAAGTTGGAGGATTATTTTACCATACAGGAAACACCAGTAAACTCATTAAATCGAACCTTGGCGTTCAATGAACTACAAGTCTCACGAATTCTTTTCCTACTCATGGATATTGGATTCTAATCTTAACACGAGATCTACTTAAACAACCCAAATCAGCCATAAAAGCGCAATCTTAAAAATAAGATGAGGTAATCTGCATTCCTTGGAATACCTATTTTAAGATCTACCTACGTTATTAGAATAAAGTTATAACTATTCATATTTTTTTTCTTGTCGGTTTAATGCCAACCAGGATGCTGCCAAAGCGGAGCCTAATAAATTACTCGTACAAGCAAATTTTAACCGAGTTAGTTGACTGATAAACTTTTAAATTATTTAATTTGTGTTTACCTTATATGCATTATCTATTTTTAGTAAAGCCAAAGCGATAATATGATCTCGAAATAAAACTGACCTAACCTTGCTCATCCATTGGAGACTGACTTTCGCAATTGATCTAATTTGAATATTCAAATTGGCGTTTTTTTTTTTTTCTTAACTTATATGAAAAATGTCATTCCTTTTTTGGAGTGTATTGATTAAGTGTATTGACAATATTTCAGGGTCACGTCAATGCGAAATTCGCATACAGCGATAGCGACAAAAAAAATGAATTATTCTATGTTTACCATTTATTTGGGTCATTTGAATCGTAAACAAAAAGACGTACTTAATCTTTGAGTAGCCTCTGACACGGAATGCGGAATTTTTTGAGTAAGTCTACTCTCTGCGAATATAAGGTTCGAATATATCTTTGTTTTATACCCTTATATTAACATTAATGACTGTCTAAATTGACTTTTTAATGTCGTCCAATTAACTCAAAATTCGCATACCTAATTAAGCGATTTGATGTTTTCACACAAATTTTGCATATTTTGAGAATTCGATATCGTGGGATGTTAACTTACTGATGTTAAGGTTAGGCGAACTGATTTATTATTACCCAGCAAGAGGAGAAATGTGAAGATTTTTTTTATGGGAAAAACCAAGATCTTGAAGGTTGGCATAAATGAGAAATTTGCAATTTTTTTCCTTAATCTTTTTTAATTTTTTAATGTAACCCTCGCTTTGAACATTAAAAATGAAAATTAATAAAAGTCAAAATTTAAAAGCGATTTAGAAAATTGATTACAGAGATTACCATATGCATCATAGAAACACCATAAATTTTATTTTTGTTTTTTTTTCGAAATAATTTCGATAAAAATAAAATTCAAAATATGTACGTTCAAATGTATGTTTTTGTTTACTTTTTTGTTTGTCATGTAAAGGCTTTTACGCCGTTCAACATATCCGCAACGAATTTGGCACGAATATGCTTCGGCACCTCAGGGAAGACTGACGCCCCCAACCACGCCTTAAGATACCGCGTCAAAATAGCATTTCAGTGTCATTGCTATAAATATTTATGTTAAATGTGTTTTTTTAGCTACTACTATGTGTGAATTTCACCATTCCCCCACCATGTACACGCACCTTATAAGTTATAAATTCGTTACTATGCTCTCAAGATGGCATTTAACATACTACTTTTGAACAGGCACATCAAAGGACTCATTCAGTGTTGAGGAAGCCTGTCTAGGCTTCAATCAATAAAACAAATAATAAGAGAGTTTAAAGTCATTACAAATTTATCCTATAGTATTTGTGCTCCAATTAAAAAAGTAGAATTTTTTAAAAATTTTGAGATATTTGGAAATATCAGTGCCATATATGGACCTATCCTAGCTCCATGTAGCAATTGTATTTTACTTTACTTAACTTTAGATGACACTTCCAGTCCAAGATGAACCATGTCCTTAACCAGCATGCTCCTCCACCCAGCTCGATTCCTAGCTAGCTGCCACCAGTTTCGTACACCGATTTGGTAAAGGCCTCTCTGCAATCGTGCGCGCCACCTAAAGTAGGATCTTCCTCTGCTGTGTTGTCCCATACAAAGACTCGAAGAGCCGGTGCGCTGATGTCCACGCGCTCTACGTGCTCCAGCCATCTTAATCTCCAGTTCGTCGTTTAGTCTTCTCCTTAACTTTCCATGGATACTAATTGAACCGAAAGTAATTTTCGTCCACTTTTATAAGAGTTCAGGCTTCTGCGGCATTTACCAGGACCGAGATGAGTAGGGTTTTATATAGAGTCTGCTTGGTCCTTTGATAGAGGACCTCAATTATTAAATGCCTTCTTAGCCCAAAAAAGCAGCGATTGACAAAAGTAATTCTTTGACATGTAGCAATTGTGCATGTTTTAATGCTATTAAAGGGTTTTATTACCGCATCTCCGCAATCTGTAATTCAACACACTAATTAATGGAACGTAACTCTTTTGATATGAGTAGAGGTCCAGTATAGAAGATGTTATCTGTCACTGAAGATTTAATTGAAGAAAAATAACCGTTCCACAACTTGCAAAACTTCTATAAACCGTATACTGATGTGAAATTCTCGATTCTCTGTTCAACTTCTTTGAGCATATTTTGAGTATGTTAAACTACAATAAATAATCTGGGCCTCTACCAACAAGACTAACGCAATTGTTAGCTATCCACCTCCAGTTTCACATAGCAAGATGGTTGAGGTCCATTTCCATTTGTGCGGACCACCTACGTCGAAGCCTTCCAACTGCGCCATCCTTCGAAGTCTCCGGTCCGGAGCCCTGGCGTCCATCCACTTTTTATGTACCACCAATGTTAGCAGTATACTTCTAACTCTTCTTATAAGATTAAAGGCGCTGTATACAACCTTTGCGGTTCGTGGTTGTGTCTTCTTCTTTACCCATCAAAACTGCAGACGGTTCCGAAGATCACCCGAAGGTTTTCTTGTTGCTAGATATGTATCTAACAACCGAAGGCAGAACTAGGATGTTTAGTTGTTAGAAAAATGGCTTTTATGCTCAATTGCCTTTTTAAAGCAAGGAAATAGTGGCTGGCAAGAGGTATTGGCCGTTTGAATTCAGCGCTAGTGCCGGCCGTTGTCTGAATTGATCCAAAATTGTATCTGTCGATACAACCGAGTTATAGATGTTTGATGTCCGTTATTTATTTTGAGCTTATTAATTCGATGTTGTGCTTCAATATTCACGAAGAGGTGGATTCTGTTCGTATCGTCGGCTTATTCAAGTAATTAATTAAGTATGGATTTGTTAAAGATTAAGGCCCTGTTTTTGGCAGATGACTTCTACACAATTCTTTCAAGAACTTTGTTAAAAAAATCACAAGACAGCGCGTCACCTTGCCAAAATCGAAGTTCTCGGTGAGCTCATTGCCGACCTTGATGGAGCAGCGTGCATTATCCATCGTTATCGTGCACAACACCGGAAAAGTTTGGCAGTGAAACGAAAACCAGACATTGCATTATATTCTACATCTATATAAATACTATCTCGATGTTTGCATAAAGTGATCTTTGAAATAGCAAAGGTTTATTCTGCTAGAATCATAGCCCATCGGAAAACAAACACTTTATTGGATTCTTCAATATACCAACGTTCACTGTTTATACTGTACTTTCAATTACATACATATGTACGAATACATGATGCCAAATATTTCCTAAGGCTATATCCTACGGCTTACATACATACATATATCATGCCTTTAATCGCCAATCGTCTAATCCAGTATTGTGGCCCCCTCAAGATGTTTTGATTGGTGGTGGCATTTTTTGGTTTTCAAAAGATAGAAGACCACGTTTAAATTTAGCCGCCCATTTCTCAACTGTTGAAAATAATGGAGCAGACTCCTTCTAACCTGTTCCCAACTTTGGATGAATGTCCATTGGCGATACCGTCGAAAACGAAGAATTTTATGATGGCATGATAATCCGTTTATCCATTTCAATAAAATACACACAATACCTACGTCTGTTTTAAAAGCTACTTGACAGATCAAGTTGAAATTTGAAGTTTGTTATTGTGGATAACATCACAAACAAAGACGTATTTCGTATTTACATGCATATACGCTGCGACTGAATTCATTTTGACTTTCCACGGCAGTTTTTCTGAAATACAACAGATTGACTGGTTTCGCCACGTGTACTCCTATGTGCCTCACTGACGTCAGGTGACATAAAGCAATTTTGAATCTTGTCAGATTTATTCTATTCATTTGGACTCTGAATTCTCTTTACGGAACATTTGGATACCACTATAACAAATCCGCAATGGAATTCTTAAATTCGTTCACTTGGTACCAACCTAAGCCTTCTAGGCTATATTTACGACAGCTTGAGTTCCAAAATCCTCATCCAACAATGATTAAATTAATATATTACCCGTCACACATACCAAGACAAGAATACTTATTGTACATGTGAAAAATTTTTGATTTATACTTTCTTAATAATTGAAGTTCAAAGCTGTTTCTCGTTATCTGTGGGAATGTTAAGAAAGGTTAAAAGATTAATTTGAACATGACATGGTGTAAATTCTTCATGCCTCTCAAAAGCTACAGTATAAGTACTTGTGTTCTAAAATACATTTAATTCAAACAAAAATAAATGAAAGTGCTTGAGTGAATGAGTTGAGTGTATAAATCTTTTCCTATAAATTCAGTCAAGGTTACATCTTATGCAACCGTCTACATAATTTAATTCAAGCAATTCTTTTGTTTTAAAAGAATCTAGCGCGAAATTTGATACACCCATTCCATGAGTTTTTTATACATACACATAGATTTTTTTTATTCCACTTAATCCATTTAAGAGAAGCAGATGATACATTTATGAATCTTTTATGACTAAATTGGATGCTGTTTGTCTACACCAGTTTTATACGTTATTACTGCTACTGTAGCTACTGTTGGCTTAATGATGTCACAACAAGTTAACTGCTATTTTGTTTTGTTTGAAAAACAAAAACTTCTAGTTTGTTAAACGAGGGCATGTGGGAATTAAAACAAATAACATACAAGAATGAACTAATTTGTATGTTTTGTTATCGGGTTTTTTCTTAAAACCTCTACTAAATACGGGTTTCAACCAAAAAACAAAATGTATATGACATGTGTAAACAAGTAAGACGATGATTTTTATATGAGCTATCAAAGAATAAAAGTAAAAAAAATATATAAACTTTATGAATAGCTGAAAGAAGATGCCACAGAAGAGGCTCAGATACAGTAAATAAATTGAAATTAATACTTCTCTGCTAGCTGAACACCGCCACCTTAATATGATTACTGCTTTGTATGTAAATGACCTGCAATCGTATCAAGAAATACATTCGTTCGAATGGTTGTTAGCACCAAGCAAGGCGTTGGATCATGTCGATGAAATTAGATGCAATTCAACCTACACGCATTGTGAACCCATTAAAAATGTACCATGTCTGCTAGGCACATATGTACATACATACATATATATGTATGCACGTTCCCGTTGCACGGGCATGAAATTCTGTATACATATGTATATGTTGTGTAGTTCTAATTACATATTTAGCTTACATTCCCGGGGATATTGTGTTCAATTGATTGATAAAAAAAAAAAAAAAAAAACGCGTACCACTTGTACGATTTATGATGACAGATGCCAAGCCGATAAATCAGTGGCCTATTTCAGAGACCTGTTTATGTATGGTAAGGTTGGGAAACAAAGTCTAATGAATGTTAGGCACCAGTTGCCTTTTGAAGAGCTTTGATGGAAATATATATGTACATTAACTAGCAGTGCAAGGAGGAGATTCACCTCCTTTAAAGTTGCATCCTTTATTTTAGATACAATAAGTCTCATTGGTTGGATAGAATGCACGCTTGAAAGATAAAAATAAATGATGGATATTTTTGACCATTTTGAAAGTGCGTCCACAATACGCCCGTTTGATGGAATGTGTGACATTGGCTACAGACCATAGTAGTTACATAATATCATACGCGTTATATGGGCCCTATCGGCATAGCGGTGTTCTGTCTTATGTGCAACAGAATATCGGTTCTTTGTTGTCTCATGCAGGTGGCTTCAAGATTGTTGGGACAATCCAGCCAAGACTGAGATAATGCTGAGAATGACTATGAGGAGGAAGCTACTTCGCACAAGATGGTCATCCTTATCGGGCACCTATGTAGTTATAACTTCAAACAAAGTTAAGTACTTGAGAGTCATCTTAGACCATAAGACACCTCAAACGCAAGCTCGGTAAATTGCAGCATCTTGCCTGTGTTCTACGGTCTTTTATACCGAAGTCTATGCTCTAAAAATCAAGAAAAAGGGTAAAGCTATTTACATCTGCTCCAACAGCCAGGCCGCAATTGAGGCTTGTTCTGCTCACGTGATTGCCACCAAGATCATGAAGAAAACAATTATCAAGCTGAACTGGCTCCGGCGGTGGGACTTGGTCACACTGGTGTGGGTTCTGGCATTCAAGGATACTGGGTAACGAAAGAGCAGATGTCTTTGCCAGGGAGATGTCAATGAGCTCCTTCATGGGTCCTTAACCATCAAAAGGCTGCAGCATGGGCAATTTCATACCCAAATATGTGTCTACGCTCTCCCTATCTAATCTGTTGCGTTTTGCAAGACGCACTGGCAGGTTTGGAATGCGGACAATAAAAACCACATAAGGGGTATTGCCACTGTCATGCATGGGGCGGGTTCGGCCGAGGTTCAATGGATCCTCAGGGACTACGTGCTGCTGTTAGACAGCCCCCTATAAATATCATACATATATGTATGTACATAATACAATACAATACAATACAATACATGTCTGCATTGAGTAACTTTTTGCTTAACATACTCGATAGGTCTTACATCTACATACATACGTTCAGACATATGCGAATGATGTTACCATACTTTCTGTGGGAATGGAGTTGCTGTTGCACTCAATATCGATCACCATCTGGCACTCAAACTTGTGTTGATCCGCCAGCTGAGTCCTACCGGGCCCTGGTGGATAACCTGACAATGTCTATCATCAGCAGATTTAGCACACAGTATCACAAGGACAGTATATAGCAAAAATATCAAGGCTATAGGCCAGGTGCCCAACTATCTTCTCCTGATGGCTAAATGCCATCCCCAGAGCCATAGGGACCAAAAACTGCTTCATGCCTACCAACCGCATAATTGTGAACACAGCCCGTTGTGAACAAATACCGCTGGAAGTGAAGAATTAACTACAATTTTTATGAATTTTACAGTAACTTCGATCTCGTGAGGAATTTATTCAGAGATTGAAGAAGTTTACGCAAGTAAATATGAAACAATGGTGTACATTCAATGACGCCACAGTTTGTTTATTTTCGAGGCTGTACGATAAATGTTTGAAGAGACAAACCCATGAAATGACATCAACTGATGGCAACTATTATTATTATTTTTTCAACTCAGGAGTCTTCTTATGTATTGCATACATATGTACCTCCTCTGATCAGCCCTTAACTGTACACGAGCTTCATGTAGAACCATTAAATTCCAACTATCATTTATCCATCGTTCACCTTTCGATGGAAGCGGTTTAAGTACTTATAGTTCACGTCTAAACGTCTCTTTATTGCGTCGCTTCACCACAGAAAATAAGTGTGTTCGCGTACCTATCCAAAACAGAGAATATCTACGAAATTTTACGAAAAACTACGAAATCCTGTTCCCGTGCAGCAAAATTTCTTAGTTTTTCGCAGAAGAGAGGGCTCGCGAGAGAATATTTACCCATGCTGCGAATTTTAGTCCACAAAATTTCTTTAGACAGATTTATGAGATCTGCCAATTTAATTGTTTTTTTTTTTCATTGGCAAAAATTTATTTATTTTAAATAATAAAAAAAAAACCTGAATTAACTGTTCCTCCACATAGTGCTCTTGGCAAAAATGTCATTTGGACCCGAAATACCGGGGAGTCCCATAAAACAAGACTTGTTCCTCGGAAAAAGTTGCAACTAGACCAAGATACGGTTATATTAAAAAATGGAGCAAAGCACAAAGGTATAAGAAAAGACTAGTCTTAAAACTTTTCTGAACGCACAAGCAGTAAGCATACATACATATATCAATCAAAATCAAATATCAGAACAAAGCTTTCAATAACTTGTCAGACACTGTCAAAAGGTGCCTAATAAACAAATCATTAAATGAACGCGTCGATACATATGTACATACATATCTGCATATATATATATATATGTACACACATACATGTATACTTACATATGTACATATATAGATACCTTTTGCAAAGCAAGAGAAATGAAGACAAATTAATGGCGTTTTTTATAGGTTTTATTTCATTTGTTCTACTTTTGGGACATTGACCTAAATTAGGTTGAAACTGAGACAAAATTACAAACTACGAAATTCCATCTGATTGACTTGCCTCTTACGTCACGCAACAACAAACACACAACGATGATGTCTTATCACAAGAGCATGTATTTCAAAAGATTAGAACGTACTATCACTATCAGAAAGATGATTGAAAATAGGTATGTAATTCAAAATGGAATTTTCTGATACCTATGTACGAGTATGAACAGAAAACTAAAAATTAATTTTGTTGGTTTATATTGCATCGGAATTACCCCTTTAAAAGTCTACAGATACCTGTCCTCTAACAATGACCGAACACCTACCTGTAGCATGTGTTTTACCACACCTACCTACGCATCAACAAGGGATATGATACTTATAATAGAGTTATCACGGTGTATTCTAAGTCAACTTGGTAGATACTCTCTAATTGCTGTGTATACCATCGTCCCACCGATAAGACAATTAACGTCCGTCTGTCGAACTCATTGAATGCAGACATTCAGACTGCAACCACACACATTCCTCCCGGAATTACACGAGTCAGATGTGAATTGTATCTTTGAGATGCTGTATAAGGGAATGAATGATAATGCGATTTGTTTTTTTTTTTTTTTTTTGCTACCAACCTTTCTCTTCTCGGATTGCATATGTGTGTATGTTTGTATATCCAATGTGTTTAAACGAAGCGTCCTCTTATCGATATGATTTCAAACAATTTTATTAAAGCTAATGCAACATTCACTGGTTTTGTGTATTTTTATCTACACGACTTGTTTCCTCTTATTTTAAAGGTGGGAAACACTTTTACTTCGTCTGCCTTTTCTTTATATATTCGTAGAAACCTGAAGCAAATCTATTCAATATGTAATAAACGCACTAAATTAAAACACCGCAGTAGACTAAGCTTCACATGGCAGTTACACGCTCTGTATCCTCTTTAGCTGACAAGCGATAGGATCAACGGCAAACGATCACATTTACCCAGAATTCGGATCGAGGTACACAAAATCTAGTACACAGAATGGCAGTCGTGGTACATAAACTCGTAGTCACTTGTGAAACCGGTTCCAGGAAAAAAATTAAATTAAAAAAAAATAATAATTTTGCCTCTATAGCGTCACAAAATCAAGATTTAAGATTGCACTTTAAAGAAAAGGACAACAAAATTAATCTGTCCTTGAAGAATAAATCGTTAAACTTTTACAAATGCAACTATCTCAGATCGTAGATTGAAATGCATTCGATATTGGCGCACAAGACGCATAAATTTCACATAAAAAAAGTTCTTAGAACAGGTTAACCGCATGAATAAACGTTAGAACTCAGAATCGACTGCAAACACGAAACGTTTTAAACCAGAGTTGTTTCTATACTGCGGGAGTAGAGAATCGCGCAACTTGTTCTTTGAACGCAGTCCAGAACGTTCTCTTAATGTAGTCGGTCTGCCGGCAATAAAAATACGACTGTATTGTTATTGCAATCATAGTTGCCATATCTCAAGTTAAAACTAGAGTTTCAAAGTTTTGGTTTTTGCCTTTCTAGTAATTAGTTTTTTAAATTTAATACGCCGTTCAGTTCCTTATATATATACATTATTTTGCTCCTATTATGTGCCCTTCTTAACTCCTTTGTGTCATTTGTATCATATGTCTTGTTATCAGCACAGCTTTGCATAAGCTTTTAATAAAATAATCCTAACTGAAAGTAGGCTCACCAATAATATACAATTCAATAAGTAATCTTCTTAATCAAAAAATATCTAAGATCACTAAAAAGCTTAAAAATGTATGCAGAAGCTAGGAAGTTGATAGCCTAAAAATCATAATTAAAGTCCTGCAAGTAAAGTTGCTTTGACGTTTTATAAAATCTGTTATCTGCTGTATATAGAAAGGTATATACTGCGAAGAAGATACATACATTGTTTTTAATTAGAAAAATAATTTAATTTTACATCAATTTATTTTTACTCATGGCAACACTAACTGCGTTCGAATATAAATCAATTAGAAGAAAAAAAATTGTTAAAGAGAACAGTAGAATTAAGAGAAAAATGCATTCCTTAGGGCAAATACAATTTTGCCTGAAAGTAGGCATATAAATATTTAAATTACATCCGAAGAAAGGTAAGCCATCGAAATACCGTTTTATTAGCTAATAGCATTCTTACTAATTATGACAAAAGATTGCTACTAAAGAGACAGCAAAATCATTGAAGAAGAAGAAGAAGAAGAAGGTAATCCTTTTTAGTTATAAATGTAAAGTTTTATGTTGAGTTACCAATCTGTCTACAGTACTCAAACAGAAAAGTTATAGTCTGTTTTAATAGATAAGAAAAATTTTGAATTCCCCGCAATAATTAAATTTCTCCAAAACATGGAAATATGTATAGTGGAAAATAAACTAAGTGAAATGCAAAAAGTTTGCGGAGCTTTTTGCTCTGGTAAAGCCATGGTTTACAAGGTAGGGAGTCATCGGAAGAGGACTACCGCCCTCGAAGACCAAGTGACATCTCAATAAATAAAATGGTTCTATAAGTCCCTCACAGTAGATATTCGGCTAAATGAAATTGGAGAAATGTTCAACTACAAGTTTTAAAATTCTACAGGCTCATTTTGGAATGTCAAAGATCAGCGGGAAAGTGGGTGCACAGAAAGCTTTCGAAGGCATAATAAAAAAAATTGGTTTGTAATGTTGTAAGAAGGTATCAAAACGGTGTAGCGAAAAAATATCATGACCCTGAGTTAAACCAGAATTTTATTCAGTGGCACAAAAGGATTGACGGAGAGAATATGTTGGGACTCACAAGAAATCCTATTAATAGATTATAAACCAAAAGGTACAGAACTATTATCTAAAAAATGAATTCATGTTCAGGGAAATTATATGGAAAAATCAAATTATGGAATTGAAGTACATCCGTCTGTTTCTATCTCATTCCGAAAACTTAAAAATTGGTTTAAACGCAGCTACCAAATTGACGAACTAGACTTCCATTGTCAAAATCTAAAAGACAGCGTTAGTACAATTGCTGTAGAGTCGGTATTGTGGTTTTTGTGGGAAACTTTAAATTTCGCCTTCTTGAATTTCTGTCGATAGCGTCAGTTGCTCGTATATTTAGTTCTGAATATTAGACTTGGAGTAACTTATACAATGCTTTGTAGCTAGTCAAATTTGTCAGGGTTGGATGAATAGATATTCCAACCCTATTGCTTAAGGGAGGTGCTCTTAGTGGTCCTCAAGTTTTAAAATGTGTTGTGAACAGTTTGAGAACTCCATATAGCTTTAAAATCGAGAAGATATAGCGGGTTTTAAACCAGGAAGATATACAAGGAATTCTAGCTGTTTGCGGGAAACATTTTTCTAAAAGGCGAATACAGAACGGCAGGATCGATTTGTGGAGCAGATATCCCTTAAGAATCGTTTTTCAATAGCAGATAAAATAAAAAAACAGAACAATAGGGGAGAGGTGCTAGTATCATTAGCATGAGGAGTGCTCAGTGTTGGCTTAAGGAAGTGAATCTTTAGGATCGTCACAACGCAAAAGTACAAATAAAAAAAAAAAAAATCGGTGTAGGCTAAAGAGCGCCGAGAACGCAGTACTGATGATTGGTTGAAAGTGTTCTATTTTCTAGTCAATTAGAGTTTAATTTGATTGAATCAAGCCATTCGAAACAGCTAAGGAACGATATTTTTTTTTTCTTATCGATACTTAATGCTTGTTGAACAAAGTCAGACTACTGACATTTCGATAACAATCAATCAATCCAGTACCAACAAAAAACGTACACCTGATCCGCATACGCAAGTCGTCTTACATTCGGTCGCACTTCTTGTACTGGTATTCAACAAACAGAAGTTATCTGCTACTCTTTTAAATTCATATCATCAATAAATATTACGATTTCGCTGATTTATTTAATAAACGTCGTGAGAAGAACAACTGCCATTTTATGCTGTCTAGTACATACTTCCTTCATCGCCTGAACTCAGTACATTCTGCGGCTGTCAAAAAACGTTGGGGGAAATATCAAAAACGATTTTCTGTCAGATGGTGAAGAAAAGTTTTTTGTAGTCGTTGACATGTTCCGTCGTGGTGTGATTTAATTACGGGCGTAGAAGGATTCCTTTGCTATGTAAATAAATTTATTAATATCCCCTTTATTATTTACACGGTAAAGTGAAATTCATTATTCACCCTAATCACCCCTGATAAGCAGATGATAAGACCGTTCTGCTCCTCCACTGGTGCTTCAATAAAAAAATGTAAAGTGTATCGGTTTTGTTGATAGCCCGAAAAAATTATTTTAGGTAAATTAAAAATAGTTTAAATATATGAAATTTGCGTGACAAGCAATCGACTTTTGAGTGCCACCCACAGTTCCAAGGTGATAACTCTTGGAAGATACTTATTTTCTCCATACACCTCTCACCAATAATCAACCTCATGCCAGTAGTAATTGGAAATGCGGCGGATGTGTACACACCTCATATACGTTGCATGCCATAATAGATTCACCAAAAATGGAATGACACTCGCATAACATCATTGTCTTCAGTGAAGATATTGTGGGCATAGAAATATGAAAATTATTCTGAACTTTAATTACACCGTTTCCGGCCATAATTGTTCACATATATATTATATGTACCTATAACTTCTTATTGTTGCAGTTGAAATTGGAAATATGCGCTTTAACAGACAAGAACTGATTACATTGGCTAGTAATCCAGCAACGCATTTTGAAAAAGAAGGACTTCTATTCATAACCGAAAGGCAGGAGGGATTCTTTAGGCGCGCCGATGGTAAGTAACCCTTTAATTTAGATCTTTTAAGTAATTAAGTATATCTGTTATGATTTAGCTTCAGTTTGCACAAGGTCACGAGGGCAAAAGGACAAATATTTACAGTTTGCTCAATTTCAAGTCCAGTTGTTTAGTTTGTTAAGAGGGGATTGTAGATATTCATTAATAATTTACTGTAAGTCAAATATCGTGGTTGATGAAGATAAGATAAACTCCTGGTCGTTAATACCGAATGTTTTAAACAATGGTTGATTAAATGAGAATAGCTGCTCGTACAGGTTCACTGTTTAATTCAATTTCTGATAATGTGTTACACTTTTTGGCGGTGTATACATAAAACATAAACTAGACGTTATGGCTCATGTATTGGTGTGGTGAACTATTGGTCAATTGAAATTTTCACGTTTGAGTCTCGAGCAGCAACTAACAATTTTTTCACGACCCCACGCCTAACTGCGATAGGTTCTTGCCTTTTAATTTATTTTAATTCAGGTAAAGACAATTGTTAAGTGGCACACTAGCTTCAATTTCTTAGTTTTTATGCGTTGAATTAGAGAATAATGCAAAAAGACCCCGAGAATTCAATACGCGTTTCAGTTTGCACATACCTATCCAAAACAAAGGTTTAACTAAAGACATTTGTTAGGTTCAGATGATGCACTAGCTCCAATCTCTTAGTTTCTATGCGTTGAATTAGAGGATAATAAAGAGCGTCACCCAAGGATTCAATACGGCGTTTCAGGTTGCACATATCGTAAAAGTGGAACTTTCCTATCCTAGACAAAAGATAAACTTCCCGCCATCCAAATGTTTGTAGTAGCTTTTGCGATGAAATTATTAAATACAATCAAGAGATTTAAAATCCGAAAAATATCGAAAGCGGGGCGAATTTGAGAAATTATATTATGATCACAGAGTTTATTAGATATCTATTTGGCTAGTTTTTAAAATAAGTTTTGGAATACGTATCGACGAAGATTATTACGGAATTTGGATAACCCAGAACATTTTATTCTTGTCTGCTCTCTTTAAAACTTTCTGTTCGGTTGTGAGAGAAAGGCAAAATTGTGGAAACATAAGAGTATTTTGTGATCTTCAATTAGTTGATAATATAATTGGAATTATTCCGGGTCAGTTCGAAGCAAACATTGATTTAACTGTCTCTCGGGCTTCTTTTGTATAAATGTTACATATTAATATATGCCTTGCAGATCATAGATGTCTATGGTTAGCACATATGAGTAATACATATTAACATCGGAGAACTTTGAAGTGCGAAGTATGTATGTACATATGTATGTTACAGCAGTTCTAACGAAGAAATGTTAAAGAATACAACATTAGGGGTGATGTGACTCCTACGTTTGGATATCACTCGGAGTAGTTATCAATTATGGGTCTATCCTCCATGTGTAACATTTTTAGAACTAACCAAGCAAGGGTGTCACTTTGCTCATCAAAAAAATTCAAATGAATACTTATGTAGCCACGATTAATAATTTTTACTCATTAACAGGAATAGATCCATTCATCTGACCAGTAATTTGTGACGGATTGAAATACTTATTAAAACAAAAGGTTCGCCACACAAATTTTCAAGATTGCTTTTTATTCAACACTGCACCTTAATACTTGCTTCCGCACATTTTTTAATACCAAATAATTTGGGCACAGCTTATCACGATAGCAATATGTTGGTCCAGTTGTGGCCGTAGTGCTTACATTACTCATTCAATTCAGGCTGACTAAGGTACTGCAATCTTGGCGTCAAGCTGAAAGGATAATGATACTTTGCTTCAGAAAAAATATGTTGTTACCTCGCCAACTTGTCCTATATGCTTTCAGTAATAATTTTCAGAGGACTATGGTACTAAATTTTCTTTTTATTTCGAAAATAGCGATCATTAAATGATATTTATTTTTATTTAAATCAGAAAGAAAATAGATAGGACTGCTTAACTGTTTTTGTAGGCTACTTAGTCCGATGATGCCCGAGCTAATCGAAGAGTAATTTTTCCGCTTTTCATAACACATACTTTAATTTGGTAATACTTGATTCGGTATACAGGTACATCATTAGTTCATGGTTTTAGTTGGGACCACGAGTCACCGGTGTTGAAAATCTCACTCATTTTATACCCTTGGTCTATTGTGTTCACATACATACATATGTATTTGGTTCACATTATCAATAATTTTAGCAGATTAGTCTTACATATGTGTGTCTTTCATGTATTTTATGGTACGTTTTTTATTTATTTCAGTGAATTTACCTCGTTGGTGTAAATTACGAGGGAATCTTCTGTTTTACCTTAAAGATCAAATTCGTACATCTCTGCCTGTCGGAGTTATTGTCCTCGAAAACTGCAGGCCCTTAATTAAAACAGATGAAAGAGAACCAGACGGTTTTGCCTTCTTTTTAGGTAAAATATAAAAGTCATATATAAAAAAAAGTTACATCATAATTGAATTTCAGAATTTGAAGGCAGCTTTCCCCAACGAATTACTGCTCGAACGTCTCAAGATCGCCTTGAGTGGGTGAAGTGCATACAGCTCGCTAGCTATTCATATTTAAATCGACAAATACAATACCTATCTGATCAAGTAGCTGCCGCTAGTATGGGTAACCGGATAGAACGAGGAGCACCCGTAGCACAACCCCAGGAGGAGACTGCAGCAAAAAAAGAAGAAGGTGATCTTATACAATTTTAATAAAAGAAAATACTCAGTTTAGTTAGTTAGTTCTTAATGCAACTTGGAATGAATTTAATTTGATAAATCTCGTATGAATTGTTCACTAAAAAAAATATGATTTGAAAGTTTTGTGTGGTGAAAGGATATGCTGTGTAAATATTTTGTTTCCTTGTTTTTATTTATTTAATGTTCTCTAAAATAATACAAACAATAAAATTGTTAATATTTTTGAAAAATAACCCCAAGACCTAACATGTTTTATTTTCCATGTGGCTTTGGAACTAAAAACTTTCTTAGTTAATTTATTTTATTCGGAATGCACTTGTTTCTAGACGGGAGTTTGTTGTTCGTAAGTTTTTTTTTTAATTGTTGAACAATCAATAACCTCCATTTTTCGACTGTGATGCATTCTAACAATTCAAAAATTAGTTCATCTGTTATAACAAATCAAACACAATCCTATAATTTTCTTTCGGTAATTATAGTATTATTACAAAACTATAATTTACTGTAAACAATTTTGCATGTGCTCTTCAGATGATTACCTCCATTTCTGAAACTGGTATTTAAATTTGTTTACTTTGTCAAGCATGTATTTTGTTGGAGGCATAAGCACATTAACTTTCACATAACCTTGAAGAGAACGTATTTGTTCACCTCTTAAAGCCTGTAAAGAAAATTATCACCACTAAGTAATGTGTCAACTAACAAGAAAGTTAAATAAAAACGCATGCTTTTTGTCAAAATCTAAAGAACCTATACTTGCAAGTTTTATTAAAGATCATTGTGGTTTAGATTCTGAACATAAAATTTTGTAACTTTTTAACCAACCAGAGACTATAATTCCAATGAGTAGGTACGATTAGGGTAAAAATGAGATGGATTTATATTAGAATTAAAAAGCACAAGCTAGTGGGTTGTAAAGAATTTTAATTACATTCCCTTTTTTTTAGCTAAAAAAATCTTGAAGTGTAATCATCAAATGATAAACCTCAAGGCCTTGCAATCAACTAAAGTTTTATACAATTTAGCTAACAAAGCAACGAGCTGAGAGCAAATTTGACATACAACTACCAAATTTCAGAGCCCAAAGCATTGCAATCCAGAGAAACTTTATACAGATTGGTTAGAAAAACATTTGCATTGCCGATGTCGTCTATCGAAAGTCGACTATTCTTTCGCCGTGTTCCGGGAACTTTTTCTAACTTTCCCAACACCTAAAAAATAGATATTACGAAGGTACATTATCTATTTACACTGGAATGTGTGTATTTAAAGAGTCGATTCACCCGTTGCTTTCAACAGAGTATAAGGGAACAAATATTTATAGGATTTCCAATAGTCTAATTGTAACAAAAAAAAAACATAAACGATATAAATAGGCGTTAATTTAATATTTATTTCAGGTATTTCTAAAAGGTTTCATTGCATAAATTATGGTTAATTCTCATATGTAGTTCTTCTCCCTTCGAAAATGGGTAATAACTTAAAGATTGTATACCGACTTATTGCTGGCTGGGCTTCTTTTAGGTTACAGATACAAGTGCGCTGTACATTTAATAGTGTGCTCTTCTTTCTAAAAGATTTTTCAGCAAATAAATTTTAGATATTTAAATATTATTCTGTACCGTGATTCGTAGTGAGAAGCTCCATTCGATCCCAAATAAGTCCGCGGAACCTCAATCCTTATAAGCAAAGCAGAATTCAAAAGCTATTCCCTTTTTCTGAAGCACTCATTAAATACACCTTTCCCCACTATAGTATGCCCACATCAATTTTTACCTCAAGTAAAATGTCACCAAAATTGATCAAAGATTCTTCTCTGCAGCTGGCTTATTGTCCCTACTGTATCAATTTAAATATTCGTACATTACTCACCTTACTTATGCAAGCTTCTTATTAACATATTTTCAGATCTCTTGGAGATTCCAATTTGTGAATCAGCACTGTCCTGTGATAATTTACCCAGTGACGACAATGGTCGCTTACCAAATCCTTTAATTGCTGTCCAGATACGTAATGGCGTGGATTGCTGTTGGCGTCAATACGCCCGCACAGAAATCGTGGAACGTAGTGCAAATCCTCAGTTCCTATGTACAGTGTGCTTCCGAGCAAGTGATTACTTAAATGCTGAATCTCTAATTCGATTTACTTTGTACGACGTACGTGAGAAGGTTTCTCAGACCTCGGTTCCAATAGGTTTTGCTGAAATAAGTTTGGGTGTTATTCAGGTATAATTCACATGAAATTTTATCTACTATAGTCGTCATGTAATCTATTTCTGATTTAGGATGCAACCAGATTTAGAATACCTTTGAAATCTGCTGGTGGTGATGTTGGTTTTATAACAATAGCATCATGGGCACCAGATCCCGAAGTGCGTCCACCAAGATCACCTACGAAGATAGTTGATCCGCAAGCGAGAGGTTTGAATTAGGAAATCTGTAATAGAATATCTTAATAATTTTCATATTTCTTTCTAAGGCCATAGAAGATCGCAGTCACTTCCATCAAAACTGGGAGTTAAATTATTTGTTCCGGTTCAAGAAAAAATCTCTGAAGTTTTCGCCAATCCTCGGGTGAGTGTACTTATACAGAGCTAAGCAGAGAAATATCGTTGAACTGTATTTTTTTTTTATAGATTCACACCTATCGCTTACACTCCGGTCTGGGTGGAGATATTAGCGTACATGAGTCTTTAATGGAAAGCCGTTACTGTTTCATCATTCCACAGCAATTATTGTAGGGCATAAACTCATTAAAAAAAAAAGAAACATTGCAAAAATAATTATTTCAGATCAATATGGATCATGAGAGAAAAGGAGCTCTTGCAAGAAATATCTGGAATGGGAGAACTAGGTGGTGAGTGGAGACGACGACAAATCGAATTACTCGACAAACATCTGAAATTATTGAAAGACTATTCTCAAGCAAAACAAATTTTGCAGCAAACTATGAAGGAAGATGGTAAAGAATTATAAAAAGAGTGATTCATGGAGATTTATTAATTGTCTTGACGCCTTAGGTCCCTTCTTTAAGCAATCCTCGGTAAAAACTGACGAATCTTTGGAATTTATTCCAGTGAACTTACACTTACAACGCATGTGGGCACACAACGATTCCCTTAATCGTACGGGCGTATTGGATATTATAACAGTTGGTGCCTTTACCCGGCACGCGGGAAAACAACGCACTGGAGGCTTAATTAAGTACGCTCTGCAAAATTCTATAACATCTCTTGATTTTTAAATCTTTCTTCTAGGCTTTTGCAGCAAATTAAAGATTCCCCTTCAAAATTCGATGACAATGAATGCAAAGTTCAAACTGCAAATGATGCTGTGCAGGCTATAAAGCAATTACGAAAAGATATCGTTGAAATCATGTCTCAGTTACTGTGTTTAGCTAAATCTAGAAATCCCAAAGGAATGATGCCTTTATGCAATGAGATGATTACCAAAACTAAGACGCTTCTTAACATTTGGGAACCCAGCCTTGTAGAAGAAGCTTTTTCGTTCATCGAACAACATCGCATTATTGAGGAACCCGATAATGTCTTGATGGTGAGTAGACTGAGGCCTGGTTTTCCAGCTACTTATCACTTATGCACATTTTTTTCAGTTTAATTACTTTCATATCAATATAATCAATTGATAACTTATCAAGACTATGTACATTTGTTTTACAAGTCACTTTTCACTTATTCTTAATCAATTTACCATTTCAATTTATTTTTGAAAACTATACGATAAGTTTTTTATGAGCAACATTTAAATTCTACTCACTTATCACTTTAAACTTAATGAGCTTTGAAGGAACAGATTTCAAGGTCCTAACTGGGATAAAAAGTGGGTCATTGCATTCAGAAATAATACTTTACACGGTATGAATTTCTCAACACATTCACACTACAGACTTAGCCTAGGGAGTGACGAACCCTTTTGCCACATTTTAGCAATTGATAAACAAGTTGTCGTCCCCGTTCCCTACAGAGTTGTAGGACCTCATTTTAGAAGTATTTAATAAGTCGATTTTTTGTTCTAAATCTTACTGAAATATTATTTTTTTATTACTTCTGTTGATCAAAGAAATATTTTATCATTATTACTAATCGTTTCTGGAGTAAAATTATAATAAGTAATAAATGATAAGTGATAAGTCATTGTGGAAGCACGCAAGCCCAATGTATTTTCTGCAATTTCTTAACGCTAATTTATATTGTCTCTTATCCAGCCGATGTCACCGTTTAAAAAAATAACTCAACAACTAAGTGCACTTGACCTAAAATCGCCTGAATTAGAAGATTTTGCTACACCAGTAGTTGCTCCCCCAGATCTATGGCCAAAAGCACAACGTACTCCAACGACTGCTAGGCCATTTGGCGTTGCAAACCATTTACGAATGAAATCTCCATCTATGACAGATATAACTGCAATCTTCTGCATTCAAAAGTCCATGAAAATATACAGCGAACAACTGTCGGCTAGTGAATCAGAAGAAGAAGCTGCGGTTACCCATCAGTCGCTACCAGTATCGGTGAATTTTGAAACAGATTTGAACTTTCGTGACTCGCATTTCGATGATAGCCCTAAGGACAGAAATCAATTAGATGGAATGCTAGATGATTTAGAATCTAATGCAACTAATGTCACGGAATCAACTCTCATCTTTGATGGAGAAGATGGTCTGGTTCCCTCGAATTGTTCTACAGTTATTGGTCAAAGTGTTGGATTCTTGGATACCAAAATGATGAGTACTAGCCCATCTGCAAATTATTATCGCCCGACAGAGGAACCTGAGCCATTGGATCTAACTCAGTTAAATATTGAAGCAAGCGTTATGTGCCTGGTAAGCAAAATTAAATTTCTCTGTGGACGGTGTGGCAGCCCAGCGATACGTTTAAGGCATCCAAAAAATGTTGCAAAACGAGGAACATTTTCGAATACGGCTCCAGATGTTGTTGTGAATCAAGCAGAGTGCCTGCAGGAAAAAACTGTGATTGATAAGGGAGCGGCATGTTCCAGCAAAGATTTAAATTTGGAGTTAATCCAACCACCAGATGAAGAAGGAGAAGTGGAATTACGCACGAAGAAAGGAAATAAATTTACCGATGGTGAGGATTGTCTGTTGAGGGGAGGAACAACTTATTTATTTGCATTCTAGGGTTGGATCTATCAATGACCACAGACTGGGTGTCAGAGCTTCGGCCTTCAATGCGGAAGCTGCGACACGCGATGGATGGGCTATTAAAGACTGCAAGACTCATGCACTCCGTGCAGAGACTGCAGCAGGATATGAAACGGAATAGTGTCAACTTGGACATTATGTACCGGAGGGACGTCTGTTTTTCGCAGGCTGTAGGTTGAGTATTACTTTCGATGGAACCATAATTCAGTGTGTATTTCTTTGCAGTTAACAGCTTTAGTGAGTGCGCTCATGGCCAGATTGTGGGGTACAAATATAACTGAAAACTTTATAAAGATTCTTACTGACTTGGGGCCGTTGGCGTACTTTGAGTGTTTACTATCACTCTATGGCGGAGAGACAGACATGTGGGGTGATATGTCGATCGCTATCGAAGATCTTTTAACTGTTCGATTTACTCTGGTTAGAAGCAACATTCAAAGGTGTGTTTTGGAACTGAATATTCAATAATTTAATTGATCTCCATCCTATTATCCGTAGAGATTCTTTATCAGTGCCAATGCCACGAGTAAGTGGTATGCGCCATGCACTCAACGTATCGCTGCCAGTACCTGAGACAGTCTACTCCATTCTGCCTACAAGAGAAATGATAACTTTTAAAGTAACCCCTGTCTTCTTTAATATTGGCATCAACGAAAAAGCTACTCTAGCTGAGACCCTGGGGTACACTCGTGATCAACATCGCTCGAATTGGGATAATTATGAACGTATAAAACAATATCACACACGCTATCGGAAGTTAAACTTAAAGGCGCCAGATACACCAAGTAAATCTGAACAGGCATTTTCGGTACAAGCCTTGTCTAACTTCATATTTTTAATGGAGGAACAACTGCGATCGAATGTGTCGAAAAATATGAAAATTCTTCACTTGGCGGAAGATATCTGTCGATCAATGTCTGGGCTGAGATTTACGTCATGTAAAAGTGCCAAAGACCGTACTGGAATGGCTGTAACACTAGAACAGTGTCGTGTCTTGGTCCAAGAGTTTCATTTGTCTGCGAAGAGTGTGCCCAATGTACTGAGTACTATGCGAAGGTAAGTTGGAATTAATTTTTTTTAGATTTTTTTTACTGTTACGTAATTATGCCAGTCATAATGAGCTTTTCAGGCCAAAACTGCCTTAAGTTGCATATATGTACATATGTACCAAGTTGACTGTTGGTTGTTAGATAGCTTATGTATTTTAATTTCAATAATAAACATAGCCATCTTAATCGATTCTACGGCTAGATACACCACACAGCGACACACCACACCACACGAAAAAGTGTGTGTCCTGTCTTAATTCAACACAAGTGACACTCCTTTTTGCCGGTAATATCAGTGTCTATTCACAGCCAAGTTGTTGTGCAGATATGTATGTAAAGATTAGTATGTAGGAGTTAAGCAATATCGTTGCCCGAATAATAATTAAGAAACGTGTCAACGAATCGCTTTGCCTGAAATCGTATCGGTAATAGCATGGTATTGAACGTATCGGTAATTTCTTTTCCAACCTTGCTGAACTAAAGTTGTAAGTATCAATTTAGTAGTTCGGTGTAATGTGAAGACTTGGTCAATTGTTGATTTTGAAGGTCTAAAACCACGCAGGAAACAGCTAGGAAACAATTAGCTCGGCAGCAATTTTATTTAGTTACTTATTCATCATCTTCGTAATTGCCACACGTCTCCATTTTAAGGCGCGTTGAGAGTACTAATTTTTCTCTGCTTGCTGTTGCTGTTTGAATTAAAAAAAAAATTTCCCTACCTCTATCGTTTGCTGACCTTCCAAAGTAGTTGAAGTTGGTACTAGGCATTCTATGTCCGCCGCATGGAGGTAAACATATTGGCTTGTTAAATTTTCAAGCTCCACCAGCAGTGTTACCTACCAATGTGTAAGTTCTGTTTTCGTAAACATGCGCTGAATTCCAGTAGTCTTAACTAAAAACAAAATCTCCCTTAACTGCTGGCTTTTAGGCTCGGTTTTCCTGAGAATTGTTCAGTCCATTAAGCGAGGTGTATTTGGTTGATCCAGGCACAAATAAACTACAATTTAGTCTATTTAGATACCAAACTTTTAAACAATGATTTTTTTTTTATTCATTTCAGTGAAGGGACCCGAATGGACAATGTTATGAAAAATATAGGCAAACGAAAGTATGCATTTAATTTGCCGCAGGTATATTCACTGCCTGCAATGTACCGCCCACCAGTGGGCTCATATGGAAAAGCTGAAACATAAAAAAATAATAGAAGATACGTTAAAAGAAAACCAAACGGCAAAATGGACATAATACAGTCCACATTAGTTGACCTGATAAACATTAGGAATTGTGGTTATAAACAATTTTTACAGCACACAGTAGATAGCAATATTGTTTTACCATAAATATCTTTTGTTGATTTTGTAAACCTCAAACAAATTTGTAATTTGTTGCAATATCTTGATTTACCATTTAAATGTTAGCTTTTTTTTTGTTGTTTGCTATTAATTAAGTTGTTTTTTTTTGTTTCCGATTATAGATGAAATGTATTTAGAAACTTAAGTTTAAGATTGTTAGTCAAAACCTTATGTTTTAATAAAACGGGTGCAAAATAGAAGATTGAATTGTTGGGAAACAGTAGTTTTGTTTACATTTGTACAGTTCTAATAGAACAGCGGGTAATAATTATTTAAATTTGTGCCAAATATTAAAAATAATTTGTTAAAGAAACTTTTTGTTTGTAAAGAAAGAAACAAATGCTGTTATATATTTATTATTTATTAGTCTACACTTTGTTCTTTACACATACAAAACGCATACATATGTAGGTAAAAATGCAATTTATATAACGGTAGTGTACTGTTTTTTCGAATTTTTGGAAATAGTGAATAGATTAGATATAAACTTATTTATTAATTATTTGTAAAGAAATAAAATCAAATAGAATGAAGTCATAACTTTGGGAAATGTTTGCATTTTAATTAAAGAAGGGTGACTGTTTTTAGTGTGGGCGAAATGATTGTTAGCGAGAAGCTAGGAATAGAATAAATTGGTGTAATACTGTATTTGGGTGGTCAAATTCAAACGTGGACAAAAGAGCTTTTCAGACGATCAACGCTGTGTAAGACCATTAGATAACCTCGACTATAGAAAAAAATATCGAAAAAATGGGTCATCTAATCGAGAATAGTTAGGTATGTACATGTATGAATATTTATCGACACGAATCTGAACTTTGTACTTCATATTAAGACGGACAAGGAGACGGACGTAATTTCAAAAGTCAAAGAGTCGAAAGTTTGAACAAAATTCCGAGATGGAAAATTTTCACGTATTATTCAGCCCAATTATGAATATTCCCGGAGAATTTTTTCTCTCGGATTTTATTTTTCTCCAGAATCGAATACTACTACTCTTAATCAATGGGGAAATTATTTTCACTTCGAATATAGGAAAAGGAATTTTCCGCGTTTCGAATTGTGCAAATTTCTTTGACTGAAAAAAGTAAGAAATTGACAAAAAAAAAAAAAAAACAAGTGTATAAGTTATTATTATTAAAAAGTGGCATAAAATTGCATAGTGCTGCGTATAGGATGTAGGATATAGGATGTTGGCGGAGGAATTGGCTCCGGTTAAAAACGTCAGAAAAATAAGTAGGAACCTGAGCGACAGCTCGAATCCACTAAAATTGCCTCAAAAGATGTAAGTTATTGAGTCTGTTCCCGTACCTGTCCAAAACAGGGAATATCTACGAAATCTTACGAAAAACGACGAAATCCTGTTCCCGTACAGCAAAATTTCGTAGTTTTTCGCAGAAGAGAGAGCTCACGAGAGAGTTCGAAACTTCCCATGCTGCAAAATTTTAGCCCAAGAAATTTCTGTGGGCAGATTTATGAGATCTGTCAATTTAATTGTTGTTGGTTGTTTACGAATTCTAGATTAACCCCGTAAAAATATAAAATATTTTACAATAAAATCGTAAAAGAGAGAGGCAACGAGAGAGTAAAAATTTCACCTCAGTGAAAAATCTTACGAATTCCTGTCCAACAAATTTCTGTCGGTGAGAAGTGTAAATTTAATAACTTGCTATTTTTGGAGCAGAAAGTAAAGGAACAGACCTATTATGTTTTATTTAATATGCGACAGTTACTTTGAGATTTGTTTTGGAAAAGACCTCAAGGTTTTTCGAAAGTCTATTGCTTTTCCTTATAAAATGTATGCTAACATACATATTTAATGAGGGATAGCGTATGCAGCACTTTATAACCCTTATGTAATATTAAATATGTAATCAAGCTGGAATAATTTTCTTAATTCTTAAGCTGGAAAAATAAACAACGACTAAGATAATGTATTCAAAAAGTTATAATTTACAATTGCTATGAATAAAATAATGCAGGACTAACAATCGTTTTCAGCCACCGCTGATACCAATGCAGTTCCACGTAGAATCCAAAAATCTGGCATCTTTTTACTCTCTAATAAAATGGATAAAATAAAATTCGTCGAATGACCCGTCGTAGATAATACTCCAGACCGTGCTTGAGTCTTGTAAAGGGGTGCCTGAAACAAAGTCAATGTAGTTTATAAAATCTCGCACAGATAATTTTCAACTTTTGTACATCATAACGGTTTCCAGGATCCAGTTTTAGGCAAGGTATAAATTGTAGAGCCGGCAAACGAGAATACAATTCACCTTCACGAGCATCACATAGGCCACCTAATTCTGCGTCCCAACGGGCTGCTTCAATAAATATTCCATGGGAAAATACTCCAACTTCTGGTGTCTCCAGGACACCGTACAACTCTTGGTCCTGAAACGAGAACAAAAATATAGGGCAAATCTGATATTGATAAAATATGTACATATGTCTTACATCTTCTTTATTCTGTCGTTTTTCGAAAAAATCCTGTTGCACGAGAACGGTGTCCGTGATAAGAAAATCAATCTTTAAAGAATCAATTGGCAGGCGATGTTTTCTTGCGTGAGTTTGTAGAATTCCAGTGAGAAAGGATTGTGGAAAATATAGTCCACTAAGCCAATACGAGCGTGGGTTACCATTTTTAATCCAGTCCTGCATAAAGTCTATCCGTCGCTGAAAATCAGCTATGTAATTCGGCAGAGGCTTGATTGAAAGGAAACTCTTGGCTGCCCACATTTGAGGAACCAAATTACTGAGCAGAGAATTGAACACTTCCTCCAGATCCTCAGACATAACAACCAATCCTTTAATGGCTTTGTTTAAGTTAACCAAACTGTTGTGAACAATCTTTAAGAAAATATTGTAGCGATCGGTTTCCTGATTAAGTACAGTTGTAAGCGATGAAACCTGACCTTTATCATCCAACTAAAAATTAAAATTGTAATATGAATAATGAATTTAATGCTCAAGGTTATTGGCATACAATTGAAAGAGAAGGAAACATCTCTTCTCTTGAAATCGTTTTTACTAAGACCGTCTGCACCCTTTGAATAATATCTAAGCAAATATCATTATCCGCCGACTGACTGTCGTCACCAGCAGCCTTTGGTTGTCCTAATAGTAACGTGGAAATGAAGAAATCCGTTTCCTTTGTTTGAAATACAATATTGGCATTCTGATTCATTCCAAAAAGTTCGGGATCTTCTTCAGTTGGAAAACTATGCACATACTCTCTGTACTGCTCGAGAGTTTTTTTTCTTGGATTGCGATAGAATGGATTACTGCTATAACGATAGTCTTCTTGTATAATAGCAGGTGAAGAGAATATCTTCAGAATGGTTCGTAGGCATCTCAGATCCCAGTAGTCCGTCACTCGACCACCCCAAGTAATTTCACCATTTATATATGCAATCGCTTCCCAAGGAATGTCTTCGGTGACACGTTTCCTATCGATAAATACATCGAGCGTCTTAATGCCACATTCACGATCACTTTCATTGAATTCATATAAAATATTCCAACCGAGTGGACCGAATTTTCTTCTTTCCAAAATGACCGAATGGAACATACAAATTCCGAAGACTAAGGCCCGCCATTTGGGACCAAGTACATGATGCTCAAAGAAATCTCTTTTCATATCGGCAAGTGCACCTAATACATTCGCCTTGATACCTTTTGGTGGTTCATTTGTTAGCTTAACAGAGTTTTGAAGAACGCTAATGGGGAAAGCCTTTGTTGGCATAGATGAGAGGAATAGACGAAAGTCTGTATGGGCCTTTATAATGCCCAAAGTTATATTTCGAACGATATTCTCCATTTGTGGCATCCATGATGTGGCTAAATGACAATTTTGTAAAAATACCCAAAATCCTGTCTTGAGACTACGATCCATAAGGCTTTCGGCTATGGGTCCTTGACCCTGTCCTAATGATATGGAGTAGAATTTCTCTGTGTAATGCATTTCTTCGGAGAATTTTAAAAAGCCTGACATTGGATCTGAACCGCTTGATAGAACGAATACCAATGGAGTGATATTTGAGGTGTCCAAATAACTGCCGGAAGAAAAACAGAATAGTCATTTTGAGAACGATCATACACACGTCCATACCTACATAAATACATGTATGTGAACATGGGTAATATACCCCATGTCAATGCATAGTTGGAAACATAGAGAAACAATAAGTATATACCTCTTGTACCAAATATATGTACATACATACGTATATACATACGGAGGAGATTTTTTAAGTTCATAAAGGAAAAAGGGTTGGGGTTGGAATTATGTAGGCATATGTTGCTTTCAGCGATCTGAAACAAAACACCTCTTACGAACACATAAATTGTGATATCCCGAAAACAGTTTGTAGAAGTTTTTAAATTTTTGAACGGATAGTTTGGAAAACTAAAGAGGAAGGTGGAGGGAGAGGGGCCGCTTCTATTTGTAAAACTTACGTGGACTATAATGTGACATTAAAAATTTCTGAAAAAATATATTGGGATTCTACTAAAATAACTCTTTTCAATGGTATAAAAACTTTCAGGACTGCCTTTGCTTGTGCGGAAGGAAACTTTAAAATAACGTTTTTCTTTTTTCTTTTTTAAATTTCGTCGACGTATTTGGGTTAAAAATACGAACTCGAACGATTTTAGACGTGGTTAAAGGGTTGAACAAGCCTTAAGCGCAGTCTGACTTTCACTACAGACGCAAATACTCCCACCCCTCCATTTATTCTTTACAATACAGTCGAGTCGATACCCATTAGGATAGTATAGATCGCCTCTTGAAAGACAGTGACATGTTTACCTAACGAGTAGTGAAGTATAGTGTTGTCGGTTTTCAAGAAGACATCCGCACCATACCCTTGACCATTTTTGGAGCTATCCGGGAAGATTCGATTACAGCCAGTCCAGGCACAGAGTCTGACAAAAACCAGTCCTGAACGCAAGAAATCAGTGCAGCGGCATAAAAGAAACACTCATAAAAGTATGACTTTACAAGATGTTAAGCAGTGCGCTGAAGAAATTTTACAACCTTCTCTGACCAAACATGTTCAATTGAACTAAAGAACCCAGAAAAAAGGCATTCTCCTGAGCAAAATAAAGTTGTTTTTGAATATTTACAAAGGATTGGCTTCTTTATAAGTAGAACTCGGAGATACTAATTTCTCCTTGTCTCTGCCTGAACGTATTGAAGGATACATCGACACCATGCACAGCCAGTTTTTTTTTTTTTGGCTTGCCTCAGTTTCAGTCTGGGATTCTTGTGGAACATTCCACCGATTTTCTTGTCGTGCCGTTTTGTATTTGTACGCTTTGATATTTAATGAAAGTTTTGAAAACGCCAGCTTCTTATAGTAGGTATGTGCGACCCAGTCGTATACTTCATTTATTTATTAGGGCCTGAGAATACAATTGAAGTAAATTAGTTTTACATCATTGCTCAGGAAATCCCAATACGTCTAATTATGTGAACCATTTGACTCGTTTTTTTTATCGCGAATCTGCGTTCAGCCATGTAGCCTATTTTTGACCTAACAGGTTTGTAAATAAGTGGAATTGTTGCATACATATATGGAATGAGACCAATCTAGAAGATCGTATAAATCCATTACATCCATAAAAATTCACCATAAAAACTTTCTACGCTGGTGGCATCATCGAACCTTAATTATTCAAAAATGAGGCTGAAAACCGAATTACGGTCAAGCGAAATCGTTACAGATCGATGGTAGCTGGAAGTCTTAGACGTGGTGCAAATAGGATGGCGCTTATTGAAATTACAATTTGGGACAGCTTTTGATTTTTAATGCTAATAAACCAGTATCAATTGACGCCTTGGAGCCAACATTGTTAGTGTTATTCCTGACATTCTGCCACATTTGTTCAAGGAGACAAAGTTGGACAAATAGAATGCGCATGGTAAGACTTAGCCATGAGTTTATCTTTTGAATAAAAATAGCTTTATCTGTATACAGAGAAAAATATTAGTGCAGGCTGACACAACCTAGACGGGTCAATTAAGTGAAGAGAGGAGAATGTTTATCTTTTTGTAGAATTCTGCCGCTATGAGACCTGCCTCCCCTTAAATTTAGAAAAATGTTCTTATCCAAGTTGTAGGAACAGAAAAATACCAAATACTTTCGAAACTGGTTAGATAAATTCTGATATAAACAAAAGTGGTATTAGTTATTGAGTAATTTACACATTTTTGGGAAGCCAACAAATTTTCCATTTACTTACACTGTTTTTAATTGACTTCCACCTGAAACTTCCACAAAGTAACCACCAATCGTAGCTCGTACATAAGAGCTAACACACGAAGTAAACTTTTCCTTTCGAAATGCTTTGACTAGAATTAGTTTTTGGAAATTGGTTAGCTTTGAATTCCAATTTAAGCCCTTCTTCTTTGAGGTTCCAAAAGAAAATGTCTGCCAAAAGAAAAATATTTGAAAATATAAAAGTTGATGACTTTGCGAGTATATGTACATAAGTATATTTTTTCTATCGTGAAAGCTAAACCAAACCTCTTTAAAGTCTTCAATTGAAATAAACATTTTATACTTTATATCATCAGTAAATCCCTTAAATTCTGGAAATGTGTTCTCCATATAGCAGCACATTTCCCATTCTTGATTAGTCATATTCAAACTTGCTGGCTTTGGTCTGACTTCTATAGAACCTACTATTCCTCGAGTAAGGAAATTAAATTCAGGAGCAAGCAATCGTCCTTCCTGAAATTTGCAAACATTTGGAATAAAATTTCGTTAAATAATAATGTGATTTTACCTGTTTTTCTATGGCTAGTGTCAAAAGGAAACTAAAAATGATTTTATGTTTTTCAAATAATCCTCGAGAGACATTTAAAAACAGCGACTTTAGCTCGTCTACTTTTAATTGGGCTATACGTTCTTCAGTATCCATTTTGGGGTGTTCGAGTTGAATGACATTGCAGAAGACCATTGAGAAATACTTTAAGCTGTACTGGTACATTGGATCAATTTCAGCCAGTCCAGCAATAACAAAATACAAAATTGCTCCACGGGATGCTAGACTTCTGTACTTTTCTCTAGTTGCGGTGATCATTTTTTCTGTTTCTTCAGTGTCTATTAAACGAGCAGCGATAATGAGGGATGTTTCCTGGATAAATATAAAATACATGTCAAAAGTGATCGAGCATAAGGAAGCAATGCTTTAACTATAACTAATATAACACCAACAAGTTTTTTCAGAGAGTATAAACTGCTTTGAGAAAGCTTCTAAAAACAAAGGCTTTCGAATTTGGCTCTAAACTATATGTCCCTTCTGTTTGTGTCAAAAAATATAAAACGAATATTTATAACTGTAGGCCTGGATTTTCCAGGTGCTTCAACTTGTGGAGCCGCCTTCCATGGAGTGGACGCTACTTTTTTGTTTCCTATAACATAACATCAGTCACTTCTCATGGCACAAGCCCTATACCGGAGGTTTTCATGAACAAGAACTCGAATTAATCTCTTAGAAACATGCAGGGTCCGTTCAACTGAACTTATCGACAATCTAGGCCTCTAATAAATACGATGTTGGACTTGCCGAACAAGTCCCGGGTTTTTCTTGCTATCCCAACGTGTCATTCATTTCCACCAAAAGCCTTCAACTCCACGCAGAGCTTGTGAAAGAACAATCGTTTGATTTTAAAAATCCCGATATTTCGAGATTACGAGATTATGGCAACGATCACGCAACGTCTTTTCATTTCTTATGCTGACATTGCACCCGAGGAAAACAAAAAACGTCTGTTATCAAGGCGATCAATACTACGATTGAACAATTGCATGCCCTTAAATAGCCTCCACATCCTGTACGTGTGTATCATATGCTTAAAAATATCTCTCCAACTTGCAACCAATAATAAACAATAATAATATATACTGTTGCTATAGTATTTATAGTTTATAGCATTATCCACATTTGAGGACAACAAAGTCACCGTCTAACTCTTTATACTCAAGGCATAGTGTTATACACTTAATTAAAAACTTACCTTGGCATCGTTAAGAGTCTCCACCAATTCCTCGTCATCCAGAATATTTCCCTTCGATTGGAACAACAACTTCAGTACTTTGTCTTCCAGAGCCAAAAGCTGTTGCTTGTCTAAATTAATTTTCACAATAAGATCAGTTCGCATTACTTCTAAAGCTGGCAATTCAATAGCTACAATATCCCTGATAATAATAATAAAAAAAAAAACATTATTTAAAAAATCCATCGTAAACATTTTTCAATCACCCTAGAAGTTGATCTTCAAGTCCACCTTCAGTGACAAGGAAGTTTACCAACGTTACGTTTATACAAATTTCTGGCAAATAATGTGGATTGGACAACTTTGTTGTCATGTATAACTTAAAATTCGGATCATAATCGATGGTTACTTCTCCTAGTTTCAAATAGATGCGTCCTTCCTGAATGAATGTTTCTCGCTGTAAAACTGGCCGCAACGATGGATCAACACTCTCATCAATGTCTTCTATTAAGACCGGAAATCCTTGTCGTATTGCATTCTCTAGAATACGTAAAAAGTTTCCGTCGTTCATTTTCAAAACATATAGGTTGTTTGCTTTCTCCAGGTTTCTTATCCATCGGTTAGCCTATAAATCTATTCTCAATTGAGTACAAAAGATGCAAGTTTATAAAGAATAACCTGCTCTTGTGGATCAATCATCAACGGCCACCTTAACGCTCGTGTTGCATACAATCCATTTTCAATTGATATTGTATCCCTTGGAAGGCCTGCCATTTGCCAAGATCTCAACTCATATGCATCACCTAGGATAGCCAAAAGGCTAAACTCACTACTGCTAGGGATCTCATATTTCTGACATTCGGCTACCCAAATGCTTGTGAGGGTTCGTCGATAATCTGTTGAAAAGGCGCCAAGGTAGGCAACACATGCGGATGATACTAGCACATCTCCAGGTACTGCCCATAGCTCATTGCTTAGAGTCTAAAATGCAAATACATAGCTATAATAGAGCTCCATCTGCATGTGAATATGTGAAATTTACCTTGACTGTTTCCTTCCAACGAATTTCTTCATCAGCCAATGCCGATGTAAGACGACCAGCTCGATTGATTCTTCCATATGTAAGGTCTACACTATCTTGAACGATTTTGAACTCACGACTCTTCGCATCAAGTGCGTCTTTAAGTGCTTGAATCTTCGCCTCTACGGCAGCCAGCTCCTTCTGTTTAGCACGAAGTAATTTCATCACATTCTTGAGTTCTGCTTCGGCGGCCTTTTGTCGTATGATCTTCGGTTCAACGTCTTTGTAGACTTTTGCGAACTTTTCAATCGCTATTACCCATAAACTCACTCCCTTAGCAACCCGAGATACCTTTTCAATTTTCTAGAAGTAAACAGCATTATATAGAAATGGTTACAAAAAATATTAAAAGACCAACCGCTGGGACAAAGTCTTTATGATCAATGTATGTTTTAACTTTCTTGAGTATTGCCTCAGGTATATGCTCCTTGTCGTACTCCATCAATCGCTTCAAGAAGTTTACATCCGCCATGACTGACTTTGCGGAAGCCCAGGTTGGTCTGAAGAAAAAACAGCCTACAGTCAATGTGAATAGCAAGAAAGAATTGCATACTTAGCTCCGAGTAGAATGCATACAGCTTCCATAACAAACTGCACCAATTGGGGTGGAGTAGTGAAGGCTTTGATTTCATTGATATCGGCTTTACTTAAAGATTTGAGAGCATTTTCGGCCTCTTGTAAAGCAGGCATTGCAATCTCTAAGTCTTTGCTGGCTTCATCTGCGATACTTCGACAGAGCGCTGCCGTTTCTTTAGCAACTGCCTCGTCTCTAGCTACAGACTCTTTGACTGCATCCGAATTTTTTGTGTCTATTTCAAGCTTCTCTAATAGTTCTCTCATTTTGTTAGACTCGTAATCTAATTGGGGAACCATAACTTCTAGATCTTTTTGCATTACAGCGATCTATAATAAGGTCCTCAATGTTGTAGAGTGCGTGTTAACATACATACATATATGAAAGCTAAACCTTACAATAGCGTTGGTCTCTAGAATCTTGTTAAGTCCATTGGAGATACGCTTGCGCTTGGCAATAATAATCTCAGTTCGGCTTTTAAGAATGCTCTTATAAAGTTTCAAAAGCTCCAAGTAGCTGCTTGGTGTGGTGTAGTAGTGACGCTTCATTTCCTTGTAATACCTCACCGATGCGTCTTCGACAGTCTACATAAGAAACCAAAGATTTAAGAAACTGAAAAAGTCTCACCATTATTTTGTTACTTTATGCATAAAGACACTGGTCTTGGCTAGTCTCTCGCGATCTTTTTGCTTTTCAGCGACATCTGCAAGTACACCGACTGCAACTGAATATAAAGCTTCCGCTGGCCAGCTAGAGAACCAATCAATTGTGGTGCAGTTGACTAAAGATGGGAACATACGACAACGCCTTCGGAATGCATCGCCAACCGGACTCATGGAGATGACGACGTGAAGGTTGTTTCTCACTCTGTTTATGAAATACTTGTAGATGTCATCCCTTGTACAGCTGGACTGAAAATTAAGACAAAAATAAGGTGATGAGTGGAGACTAGGATTTAAAATTAAAGTATGGCAAGGCTCGAGGTTCGTAACTACTGCAGCAAGATCAGACATTAAACACTGTATATGCCTAGTTAATTTACTTTATTTTGATAGTTTAAGGGTACTTCACCCGAACTTAGTGATCTGTAAAAGAGTGTAAGAGAATTTAAGGCGACTTCAACTCCAAGGTCCCAGAATGGGGTGTGAAAGCTACGGACTCAAGAGGAAGGTGGATGTTAGAAATTACAGCTGAACAGCTAAATGTAATTAACATAGGAGACACTTACATATTAAGATGCGACGAGACGTTAAGAATTTTTGCCTAAAACAGGACAGCGTTCTATTATCGCCGGTCCCGTGTTTCCCGTGTCTAGCAGTCACAATAACTTGGTCTTTAACCCGTTACTGGTCGTCTTCTAGAGGAAGTTAAATTCACGAATATAATCATTTAATAGAATTTAGGAGCAGACTATGTACTCCCTAACCAATATGGATTTAGATACAACAACACAACAATGGGTGCATTAGAAGGAACTAAGTAGTAAGTACCTTTCAGGAGGCTCAGGAAAGCAGCAGTACAGTCTCTTTGCTTGCTAGAGCAGATTTAACTTGGCAAAGGGAGGAATCGGTGGAGCCACGATGTTAAACATATACATATGTACATACATACGTAGATGGTTAAAAGTTTTCATACATCACTGTGTGCCTAATATATGACATTCTTATGATAACGATAGTGGTCTGAAGATCTCCGCACTGTAGGCCGTGCAATTAAAGCAATATTATTATCAGTTGATACTTACAGCTTTATTGGCGGCATTACATGCCTCTCGAGACTCCAAAATGACTTTTTCATAATCATCTCCTTCGAAGAGATTCGGAACCTCACCAGAATTCAATATATTATTGATGTCCTCCAAAAACTCTTCCTCCACAATCTGTGTGTCCACGATTAAAAATACAAGCGGAGTGTTTTCAACCTGCAAAAAATGCTTACTAAAAAAAGCAGAACTTGCAATTGCATATAAAAAAAATTCCATACCCCAGCTATTTTGTAAAGGATTCTCAAATCATCATGGAACGCTACAGTATCATAATTCCTTCGAAGTTCAATTTGGAAACATTTGTATTCATTGACATGTGACGCCAAACGAGTCAACGATTGTTTGCCCATACCGGCAACACCAACCAACAGTCCATTACCCCGATCGGCTCGCAATAACCGCACTAATCTTACCGTATGCTCCAAAGCATCCTGAAACATAATCAATTTCATGTCCTTTCCTGTGCTTGCATTATAATCTTCCATAAAATCTATTAAGACGCTTCCCAACTTATCCAGATCTTTAATTTCTTCATAGATTCGTTCGGAGCGACTTTGTCCAAAAATCATAAAATCCCCAAATAGAACCACTTCACCCTCTTTGACCACTTCCTTGTCGAAATGTTTTTTACAAACTTCCGATATAAGATGCTTAAAAGCAGCCTCATCTTCGCTATTGATTAGACGATCAAAGTATACACGACAATTTTCATGATAAAAAAGCCGCAAAATTTGCATTGGTGTGGTATAATTCGAGCTGTCCGACTGCAAAATGCCTTGGACACACTTTGACAAGTCTCGCAAATTAAATATGTAGTGTGATTTGTTGGGAGTCGGAAGCATTTCCTCGGCAATACGAGAGTAAACGTCGACAAGAGCATTACAAATAGGTATAGCCAATGGACGTATAGCAGATGAAAAGTCATAAAAGAATCTATAGGTGAATTGGAATTGGAATCAAATAAAAAAGTGAATGGTGTCGGTCTGATAGCTTACCCCGAGAGAATTCCAGCAAAGATTGTAGTGAGAGTCTCATTACTTGGCTTGGGAAGACTAAGTAAGGCAAAATGGCGCACAAATCTGGAAAGAATCCTTTTTGTTACAATTTTTATTTTGGTCATTGAAAGATTAAGTAAAACCTGGGAGTTAGCGGATTTCGACCTCCACCAGGTGGGGCACAACCAGCTCCAAGAGCAACTTCTACAACATCCTTCCAGAAAAGTTTATCACGATCATAAAAACCTTTGCAATCTAGGAATTGTCTGAAAAAAGAAAATATTATTTAAATCTCATAAAAAATTCTCAAACCCATAAGAATACAAAGGCTCAGCCACAAATTACAGTTTTTTGTTTGGCAAAGAAGTATGGTCGTCGGCTGTGATGTACCTGATGGCACACTTTTTTTCGTCTTCCCCCAGACATACAAAATGGAAGGGCATACAGTTTAAAGCCATATCCGAAAAGATAATTGAGAAGCTTTCTCACGATAGTTATCAGTCTCGGACATTTTTCATACAATCGCGAGAAGTAGGACTGTGCAAAAAACTTTTTGGTGCCCTCTGCGATTCGACATTCGAATACCCCACTCTTTTGGTAAAGGTTATGTATATAGGTATATACTGGAGGAAGTGCTGTAATCTTCTGATAATCTCGGAATATGCATAATTTTGGCATCCCTGTCAAACGCATTTGAAAATTAATCTCAACTAACTCAGCGTGCATAACTTAATGAAGCTGGCTTTACTTATTGCTTAAATGGTAGTCAAGAAAAAGGCTTGGGATGCAATGAAACACGAAATCTTTCGTAAATCGAGCGTTAGTCCAAGACAGATATCTAGTTTGATGACTTTTAAAGAAATTGGCATTGATGGGATGGGATTAAATATAGTTTGCATACCTTACAAGTTCAATTGGTGGTTGACTGCCATATGTATCCAATTTGGGCATATTAACGTCATCCATAAATATTATGACAGTCTTTCCAATAGGAGCACTCAACATAGTCTTTTTTCTCTTCTCCAACTGTGCTTCTATCATTTCCTGTGTTCGAATGCTACTTGTTTGGGCAGAAAAGTTCAAGAGGACAGGTACAAAATTTCTTTTTGCCAGGGTTTTCAACGTTGACATTGCCAGCACTGTTTTACCAACTCCTGTGTCACCAGTGATTAACACTGGATATTTTCGTGCAAACAGCAATTGACAAATGTATCTACAAGTAAAATAAATGAACTAAAGGGGAATTTATAATTCTCAATGCTAAATACCCAAATTTTGTTGTATCCACGGTCGGCACTTGCATATCAAAATATTTATCCGAAGAATTAAATACAAAGGTTTCAGCAATATCGTACCATTTTTGCCACTCATTTTCGTCCATGTTCACTCGATATTCCCACATTGAGTCTTCCGGAAGTCTGCAGTTAAAATTTATGTATTTTGTGTAAAGTTGTAATTTTTTTTGACTCACTCATGGACTACGTCAGCATCTTCGTGGACAGCTCTGCGCATCCGATTCTCATAAACAGTTTGAGAATGATCATTGAAATTGGATCCAATCGACCAAAGTGACGCCCATAGAAATAGTTTCGTAAGTAAGCTCTTGGATTGTGGCAATGGTATTACAGTGAATTTTAACTTTTCAATCATATCGGTCAAGAGTTCGCAAAATAGAAGCGTCTTCGACGTAACCACCTGATGAATGGGATAAACCCCATGTTTGATAGCAGTCTTCATGAATGTGTCAAAATAAGTTTTCATTAAGCCATGAATAAATTGCATTTGGTCGGCTGTTAACTTCTTTGCGATGGGTCCATTTCTCCATGATTGTAACAGTGGTAAAACACCCAGTTCATCTGAGTCGACGTACACCATACCACAGCGAGAAACTGTGGCAGGTGATGCTTGTGCCAAGTCTTGAACTTCAAATACCATATGAACCCAAGGAGTCAGTTTAATTCTTTCAGAATTTGCCAAACATAGCATTTTGTTGTCATCCAACACTGTGTTCATGTTTTCTATCCAAACAGCATCCACAGGACCATCGCATACAATCCATTGATGGATTTCCTCTGAAATTTCATTTCAAGTATTTAGGTTCGGGTCTAGACATATAAGTAGAAAAAGGGCGCATATACAAAAATTATTATTCCCTATCTCAAAAAGGTGTCGTAGTAAACCAGCACATTTGACCGTACATCGGTAGTTCTTAATTCCTACTTTAAAGGTCAATGTTTATTTCTGTGATGTCTGTCTGTAACGAAGCTGGAAAATAACAAAGACGTTGACTTTGAGTACCTTAAGGGGACGCTATTCAAATACGGAGGTGATGTTTTAGTAAGTAAGTAATGCATCAAGTCATTAACCAAGTGTGAATGTCCAATGAGTGAATTATGAGCGTATGAGGACGCAAATATTTGGGGCAATGGACCATTTGTGATCGACGACCATAATAATACTCATAAAAACCGAATATTTCGTCTTTCATCTGTAGATAGAACACGCACAACACCTTACCGATCATTTGCATAAACTTTATGCATATGTACATAACTATGGATGTAACTTCTCGTTGGTACGTGCGTAGAAAACATTTTTAAAAATAGAGGCATATTCCATACTATCGCACCCCGTCCATAGACACTGTGTATTTGTGCAGGACGGCCCTTACCCCACCAATAATGCAATAGTATTCAAAACACATTGATTTCTCGTTACACCCTGCGTACTAGACTATTGCAATGTTTAGTAAATTCTTCTTACATATTAACAGTTTTACCTTCAGTACTAACAGCGGTTCGTACGGCCAATCCCAGTAATCCATCCTGCCATTCCATTGTTTTATAATTTACATATCCATAAAGCTCATTCATCGATACAGATTTTGGATTCAATTTCTGTACGATAACTTCGCGAAACTGCGGTCCCGGGACATCGTTTTTAAACAAATATGTCAGAGCGAATTGCAAGGTATGCAAAACAACAGATTTGCCACCGCCCGTTGGTCCAACTAACATGACACCCCATCGCACACACATTGTCTCATATAATTGAATACATTTACGTATAGTCGATGGTACAGGTTGTAGGTTTTTCTTTTGCAATCCAGCCACCATTCCTTCTTGCAATTCAGGGTGCGATGAATCTGGTAGTTCTACGCCAGGAAACAAATCCGAAAGAATGCCTCGAAACAGGAAAGCATCATCAGCCAGAAACTTGGGGATATTTGAATCTCTAAGAGCAGCAATTAAGGTAATATCTTCTCTTTGATTTGGAGCTGATCTCTTTAAAGAACCAGCCATCACCAGAACACTCTTCACAGCACGCATTCCAAAGTCATAATGGTTCTGTTGACTCAGCTGTTCACTGCACAACTTGTACATTTGCACCATTTTATGGGCCAAAATTTTGGGATCTTCAAAACCTTCCGAATACAAAATGACTTCAGAAATGAGAGCATAATCAGGAACCATCATTGATATAGGACGGAATAGGGCCTTTAGATTGTCTGGCAATTCCGTTCGGCCGGCATAACCGGGATTCATAGTAATATAAACCGAGCACGATTTGTTTAGCTTTATTTCACGACCCTCAAACATGAACCTATCGGATGTAGTAGGTTGTAGTAAGTTGAAAATATTTTCAGTATATCTGGTACCACTCACCTCTTAGCATTCGCAACCTTTGCATTTCGAATGGTTATCAATTGTTGTGCTATAACCGAGAGTACCTCAATATCAATTCGATTGAATTCATCAAAGCAACACCAGGCACCACACTGTGCTAAACCCGAAAAGAATCGACCCATCATTTTGAAGTCCAATCCTTCTGAGCAATTAAAGACGACGCATTGCTTAGCAACTGCTTTTGCAAGATCTTTGGTTGTTTCGGTTTTTCCAGTACCAGCAGGACCTGCTGGTGCTCCACCCAAATCCATTTGAAGAGCCCCCATCAGACATAAATAACATCGATCTGTCAGCGGTGTAAGTACAAGAACTCCTCCAGCACCAAGGTATTCATAGTAATATGGAATTTTCGCTGAAGCCATTTGTGAGACCATTGTTTCGGTAAAGTCCTGCCAATAAAATCGAAGCATCTTTAACCAATTGAAGTCCGTCCTAGGAAAAGGGAAAAATATAGAATTGTGCTTATGCTTGATAGATATTTAAATTACTTACGATTTTGTCACGTGTTTATCTAATAAATTAGTGACGGAATCTCTAGCGTGAACATCAACTGTAATGAGAGCACACAGAACCTTGCGCAGTAAGCTCGTTATATCCTTTCGTGTAATTGCTGCCAGCGCCGATAAGAAATCGAAACACTTCTTCTCATATTGTTTTAAATTTTGCAGAATATCCTCATTGGTATGCTCTCCTACATCGTAAATTGCGTGAATATCTGCTGCCCACTGCTGTTGTGATACTGTCAACACAACTTGATTAGGGTGATCTAAATGAAAGGGGAAAGAAATAATTCGATTCGATTCATTTAATTCAAGCCTTGTTAAAGACAATGTATCACTAAGGAAAAATTACTCATTTCATGTTCATGCTTTAGGTTCGAACAGTAGAATCTTCGAGAAAAAATGGGGTCCTAAACCAGCTACCATCCATTGGATGTACACAGCCATCGTCAGACCCATCCTCACGTACGGCTGTCTGGTCTGGTGGCCTGCAGCCGCAAAAGCCACAAACCTGAACACCCTCACCAGAATACAACGTCTAGCTTGCATAGGCACGACTAGTGCTACACCTACCGACACAGCACCATTACCAAGTGGATAACGCCAACGAGCCTTCAGACTACATGGCCACCCACTTGGATTTTAACCTCAACATCGACTCCAAATTTCCCTCCAGGGAAAGCTGGACAAATGGTGAGATCATAAACCCCATCTCCACATCTATCTTCACGGATGGATCAAAAATGGACATAGGCACGGGATCTGGTATTTTCTCAGTGGAACTTTTAATTGCCCGTGTCCATGAAACTTCCAAACCACGCAAGTGTGTTCCAAGCGGAAATTCACGGTATCACCGAGGCCTGCCGACATCTTTCCACACTGAACAACAACAGACAGGTTGATTTTTACATAGACAGCCAAGCAGCCATCAAAGCCATTACCTCCATCACCAGCAAATCTAAATTGGTCAAAAGATGCAAAGAGGAATTCAAATCCCTCAGCACGAGGTATAAGATCACGCTCTGCTGGATCCCGGGCCATATGGGTATCCAGGGGAATGAGATGGCCGACGAACTAGCCAGAAAAGGCTCAGAATCAAATGACCTACAAGCAGACAACTCTGTACCATTGCCCATCAGTCTCCTCATGTCCAGAGTCTCTACAGACTTCTTAAATAAGGCCAACGCAAGGTGGAATACCATCAACGCATGCCGAGTCTCTAGAAAACTTTGTACCCAATTTGACAAAAAGAAGACCAAAGAACTCCTATCATTAAACATACCACAGCTGTCACTCCTCATTGGAATCCTTTTTGGCCACAATTCAATGGCGGCTCATCTCAGGAAAATGAGAATCAGCACCACCGACCTATGCAGAGGCTGTGGCGACACAGAGGTAGAGGAAAACTCAACACACTTCCTCTGCGAATGCCCAAACCTCTTCAAAACCAGATACTCAACCCTCGGAAAATCACACTTCAAAGACCTTAGCGAACTAGCAAACACGCCACCTAAAACTACCCTAATCATGATTTCATCATGAAATCGGGCTGCTTCAGGAGGGCCACCCCTGCTACTAACTAATCAGCTAACCCACCTTTTTGTTTTCAGGTATCCCACACCGGGGGATACACAATGGATCCGTTGAGACCCGAGTGAAATTGCACCCCTGCTGATGAAGTCAGGTTCGTAAGTGGGTTTCTCAAAGAGAGACTGGACTGAATTGGAGCCTTTTTGGCCAGTAGCAGACGATTATGTGCTACTTCATACCACCACCAGAAACCAGACTCGGAGTTGTGAATACCAATAAAATCCCCACCAGATATCGTAGAGGAACAAAAGCACGGAAAAAAGCAGAATTATTTTCTTGGATCAGTGTATAGATGGACATTTTTGTTGGTTCAGTGTTGTTTTGTTGGTTAAAGTCGCAGGCATATTGATGGAAACTTCAAAATATACAGGTTCTCAATACCTAATTTAGCTAAAACTACCGCCTGTAAGTAAAGAATTGAAGCTGTACACTTTACTAACCTTGAAACCATTCATGGCGTTCTTTTGCCGGATAGCATTGATATCCAAATTTCATGTAACGTTTCACCGCCAAAAACATGGCTTCTTCCACTTTACTCAGCCACTCTTCAACAGCACCTCGAGCTTTAAGTCCTTTACCAAATAGAAGTTTTTCGCCTTCGGGCGAGAACATTGCGAGGATATCGTTTGTCGGGACCATTTTACCCCCATCATCCTTCTGGCCGAATTCTAGTTTTGAGATGGCATCAAAGCATTTTCTTAAATGCGGTTGAACAGCCTGTGGTACTCTTGTCTGTGCAAGTATCTCCAGCAGCTCATCATTCGATAGAAAGTAGAACCTGTGAAAAACATTTTAACGATCTAATTAATAGCCAATATCGTACATAATACCTTGGAAATACCACACGCTTAACCTCCAAATAGGCCTCAAGACCTCTTGTTATAGTATCCAGCAATTTATTATTTGCCTTAAGTGCATTATAATTCTCAACACTGGTCATAACTGGAAGTGCCAGGGCAGTTTTTAGAGCATTCCTTACGATTTCTTTAAAACTCCGGTCTACTGTAATAAACATTTTTGCTTCATTGGGCAGCTGTCTTTGAATATCTGGTGATGAAAAAATAGCTTCCAGATACATCCATGACGTTTGACAGTTGTTCCATTCCTCTGTAGATAGAAAATACGTAAGTACGCACCTAACATTTGAAGGTGAACACCCACCCATAGTTTCACCAAACTGTTCCATCATCCGAATCCACTCGTCTACTTTAGCCCTTATTGGAGAAACATACTTGGACGCAGCAATGGTATTTATATTCACGTTAGAATCATCCAATATTAATTGTAATTCCTCAGTTCCCATCAAAATGAAAACGTCCTTAGAATCACGATGCGGAACAATCAGGAGCTCAGTTTCCTTCCAAATATTCTCAATAGTCTTCAGCATGTTCTCTAATTGTGCTTCACCAGTGGCCTGAGATGATATTTCCATGAGTTGACTAGCAATCTCTTCGTCAAAAGCATGAACATCCTCAAAATTGGAGATGAGGATATTTTCTTCATGATATATTCGAAAGCCCAGAACTATTTCCATTTCAGTATAGTGACGCTACAATGAAATATAGGTACATTATGTAAATAATTTAAAAGGGGTTTTATGCGTTACGCCTTTAAGACTTGGATTCCTGAGGTAACTCAAGACTGGTAATTTATCTCTGAATTTTTCAGCACTACTCTTAAGGGCGGGCACCAACTCATTCGGTGGCAAATATTTTTCAAATTGCGTGCAACTTTTTAATATCTTTCCATTCAAATTAGTCATGGCATCAACGTTAAGATTTTGGTAGCCTATCTTCTGCCATAGCTCTAGATTTGTTTCCCACTCTTCTATGCTATTCCATAGATTCTGTCGCATTTTTATATCCTGGAATGCAAGTTCCATTTCATCATAACGTGTAACATCGAGCTATAGAGAAACAAGATGGAAATTTCAAAAACACATCTGGCTAATATTTTTAATAAATATTCTTACTCTGAACTCTTTTTGGTAAGAACGATATTCGTGAGCTTTTGTTTGGCAATCAGTGAGACGATCGAATAGCTCAGCAAGTTGAAGTTTAGTCTCATCAGGGTCTGATTTTCTCTATACAAAAAAGAATTAGTTTTGAATATTCACCCAACTTAAAAAATATTTAAAAGCACTTTTAGTATTACTGTGCACCATGTTAGATTATATTGACGTTTCAAACCTGCTTATTGTCACTGTAGTTCGTATCAAACTAAGTTAACAACTATGAGAACAATGTCAGAATTTCGCACAAGTGTATTGCTGAAAATATTCTAGAAAGCAATAAAGTATTCAACAATTACGACGTTCAGTGAGCTTTCTGTTTATAATAATATTGGGTTTTGTGCTTTGCGCTAGTTTAACCCGTATTTGGCGATGAATAACAATATCTCGCCGTTTAAACGGAAGGTTCTGTTATGTAAGATGCATACTGTAGAATTCATAACCCCAAGTCCAATAGCTGGAACGTGGATATCGTTTCTTTTATCTATAAAAATGTCAGTTTCACGAGCTTTTTTTTATAAATTTTCTCACACCAGCCACCGAAAACGCTTCATTTCAATCAGAAATTCTTCTTAACTTTTTGCATAGTTTGTGCAGTACAATACTCTCTCTTTGGAGAAATGCTCAATGCTATATCTTACCGCGAGGACTTAACACTATATATCTAGTAATACTTTAGGTGCTTAGGTGTTGACAGCGTTAAAATAACATGCATTTTAAAAAGAAAACAACAGATGGTCCACGCTTTATATAATTACTTTTGCTGAAACTACACATTCGTCATTGAAAAGATCACTTCTATATTAGAAGGATAATTATTTCACATACTATATATGAATGTGGCAGTAGCATTATAGCACATTAATTGGTCTCAACAACCTTGTGCGTTATGACATAGTTCCCAATAAAGATGGAGGAGTGGTAAGTTGATATACTTTCCAAGACGTAGTTTTTGAGTGCGAGTATCTTGAAAGCGGTGCATCATACAAAATTTAGGATCAGTACTATAATGAATTGTTGGAAAGATTTAAATATCTCGCGAATGATAGCTTTTCAACTTCACTTTTAGGATTAAGCAGGTAGATCTCTACCATTTTTACGAAATACATTACGCACGACGCCAATATGTGCGAGAAGTTGGACCAATTTCTTGCGTCAAATATTTGTATTTGCAAATAATGTTGTGGCTGCTGTGATTTAGTTGTTAGTCCGTTGGACTACAAAACTGAAGGTTCGAACCTCGGATCGTAGAACATACCAAAAAGTTTTCTTTATGATTCCACTTCTCGTGAATATCTGACTGAGAGTAATTTGGACGAAGAGTGAAAACTGTCAAAAGCTCGATTTGACAATTACGGCCTCAAACTGTAGTTTGCTTCAAATTTTGCACGCATAACACAAATGGTTACGAGAAGCTATGCACTGAACCATAAACGGTCTGCTGCACCAAATAGTATTTATGTACCTACATTTGTATGTATGTATATACATATGTATTTATTTATTTACGAGGGAAATTGCTGACATCACTCTTTAACTCTTTCAACGTAGTTGGTACAAACTTTGAACCACCTTCTGTAGACGTACGCTTTTTGAGCTACAAACCTTTTGCTGTTTTCTAACTATCGCAAAGGTTTAATGTGAACCCTTAACATGTTCATATGTTACGAGCCGCCGCTGCGGTGAACGAATTCGAAGTCCTCTTCGGTTCTTCTGGACAATTTTTAGTCGTAAATATACAATTCAAATGCATGAGTATGCATTGTAAGCTGGACCATTAATGCAGATGATTTTTAAAAGTCTCGTATTGGAAGAGAATGTAGGATATACGTATGTCGTTAAGCAGGTTATCTATGTAATAATTTACTGTATTCTGACTGTTTCAACAGTCGTCAAATAATCAAAGAATTCTTGAATTCTTATTGCACTTATGTTAAACATGATTTTAATAAAAAAATTATTTTTTCGAAATTTGCAACTAAGTTAATGGTATTTGAAAAAAATTAATAATATTTGTTTAACTTACATTTAAATATTTAAATAACTGTACTTCAGCAGCTATTTCTCGAATATCTACAAAAATGTTTTTAATATCTTCCTGTAGTATTGCGTTTAACTTCTCAATAAACATATCTCTCTCGCCTTGTTTTTCAATAAGTGTCTCCTTGAGAGTAACCACAAGATCCTCGGTATCTATTTAAGAAAACAAAAAAAGAATTAAGCAATAAGAAGCATTTAATATTCAAACATTCCACGGAGCACAATGTGCCTGGCCTCATATGTATTCAACTTACCCATATATTTTTCCTTTTCTTCGTCATCGATAAATATTTGAAAATCTTTTATTAAAATAAGGCAATCGTGTGCATAATCGACGTCATTAAATAGCGCTTTTATATCCGATTCTACAGAGATCAAGTATCGCAAATGTGCTACTAACTCTAAAGTTGTGTCGGGCTGTGCAGTTATCTTACTCATAAGCTCTTCAGCTCTTTGTTGAATTTTTTCTACTTCTGTGACTGCGAGTCTAAAAAAAGTAAAATTTAGGTTTCTTAATTATTATTATTACTTTTTTTTTAAAAAAATACTTTGGCAAATATATGGCAAGAACATTTAAAAGTCTAAGACACTCCGGCGTAATGGTGTCCTTAAAACTACTCTGAGCCAATTTCAGCAAACCGAGATTAACATTAGGAAGTATTCCATCAATTGCATGCATATTCGCGTGATATCGCTCACAAAATGCTCGCAAAGCGTCAAGATCTAAAGAGATTAAGAAAAAACTTACTAAATTATAAAAACCATATTTTTTTGTGCGATACTGTAGTACTTTTTTCGTTTCTTATAATGGCGGCATCTGTCTTAACATCTTCTTGATAATTTATACGAATAGTTTCAAAACGTTCGGCATAAAGTGTTGCCTTTTCGAATGCAGTTCGAATAATTCTAAAAATTTCCTTTCGATCCTCTTGGAACTCCTTGTCGATTCTTAAGAGAAAATTTAAATCTGGTGCTGGTTCAGCTAAACGGTCTTCTTGGCGTCCCATTATGGATGGTCTGGAACGATTGGTTAATTTAGTAAAACGTTAGTTTTCATTTCAAAAATTTAAATTTTAACTCGGTGAAAATTTGATATGTTCGGTCTTCGGTGAAGCTCTTTCTTTCCATAACAGAGTCCAAAATTAAATGTGTTAATTGATGGAATATAGCTTTCACTACATCCCTGCAAAAGAAAGTAATATTCAATATTGACTTGTAAAAGCATCCAATGGATGACACGCCATAGTTAATCGTACTCTGTAGGTTCTATGTCCACATTTTCGGGTCTGAGTAGAAGTTCGGCCAAAAAGAAGGGTTTCTAGGAAAAGAGAAAGTTTGAAAGTTAATACGTTAAATATCTTAAGATATCTTAATTAAATAACAGTATTGATAGAAATTAGTCCTTCTTTGGAATTTATTCAAAAACAGGCGGATTACCGAACCAGCACTATGGGCTTCAAAAATATTTTTCAACAGTAGACGCTATAGAAGATGCACAACGATATAGAGCAGTCGCAACATTGAACTTGAAAAAATGCCTTCATTCCAGCGTATTGATGACATATGAAGAGTTCAGGAGATGAACGATTTTAGTAATTTTTTTTTTACGCAGTTGAGCTAATAAGCCAACTCATGGAGGGCGCTATGGACAAAGTTCACACATGGGCCACGAGATGTGGTTTCAGTGTAAGCCTAGAAGAAAAAATTATGCTATTTACCACCAAAATCAAAGTACAAGACTTCACCAGGCTTATTAACTGCGCGATATCAAGAAAGATGGGTGAGTTCATAAATGTAAAAAAACTGCATTATCATTGCATGAGCTTGGCAACAATTGTGTTCATAAAAGTAAAATGACAGTCAGCATGCTGTCAAATTGGCATGTGTTTTTTCGATGTTGCAGAGTTGCAGGAAAAAAACAGGAGAGAAAATGTAAGTAAAATTATTGCAAATTATCGCTAAAATATGTTCAAAATATGTTTTTCCTTAAAATATGAAATAAATAATTTGTCTTCCATAGGAATGAAATGGAACAAAAAATTTGGCTCGAAAACGATATTTGCTGGTCTTTCGCAGAATGTTTTTCATTTATGTACGTAATTTTTTGACAGTCGGTTGTATTTACATTTATGAACTCATTTTTGCCAATGCATTGACTGCCGTATCAATGCAATATGTTTTGTGTTCATAAATGTATATAAGGAATATTTGCTGCGGGGTTTGGGCAACATGTTTGCAATTATGAGCTCACCCGATATGGGCATTTTATAGCAAACAAAAACAAAAGAGCTAAGCAGATCAAGACAAGATATTGCAAGATTCATAGCTATAAGCACAGGCCGTTCGCCAATAGTTGTCGTAGTTGTAGAGATAGGGACGAGAAGGCATCTTTAATGCACTTTCTGTACAGATGCCCGGCCCTAGCGAGGACAAATAGCGTGCGTACCCCTGTAAACCCTTTTACAACGATCTTAAAGAGTTATCTGGAAATAGAATTAAAGAATTTATCCTTTTTCTTTACTCTCCCCTGATTAGTTCTAATATATTCTGTACAATATATTCATTATCAAATAATATACTAAAAATATAACTCGTTTTAACGATTTTGTGGTACCGAAACGGCGCTAATTGGGTTTTTTACATACGGAAACCACCGCTCCTATTTATGTATCTACCTACCTACCAGGCATAAAATGCAATCGATATTTGATTACAATATTTGCGGCTGTAACGCTTTATTGTATTTGTATTTACTTCGTTGATGTGTTTTGAAATTTTTTATTAAATTTTAATAAAACGGCCCAAATGCCCCTATTGGGCTATTCAATGCAGGTTTCAAGCAATGTTTGGGAGGCTTTCTATTGCTCTAAACAATCTGCAAAAGATCTACACCCGATTCATAAATAGCAATCCTATGAGCGAGAATGAAGTCAGAGGGTATAAATGCAATATATTAAGAACTCGATATAAAAAGAATCATTATTGCATTCAATTGGAATAAATCAAACCTGTGGTTTATTTTTCGGTCGTGGTGGTTCAACATTTGCGCCAACACTTAAGTCAGCCATTATGCCCTCCTCCGTTGGTCCTAATGCATCATGTATTCTTAAGGCAGTAGCAAGACTTGCAAAGCTACTTCGCGTAATATTATGATACAATCTAAGAACTATACGATCACAGTAATTCAAGAAACTGAAATTATTTAAAATTATATTTTTTTTTAAATAAAAACAAAAGTTTTAAATTAAATATTACTTGCACAACAATTTACAAAAGCTTCTCTTCCTCGCTCGATCCATAAAGCTCATGGCCTCACGCATCTTTTTCACGGACGGATAAAATTCTATCTCATCTGTTGCGTAGAAACCCCTGGCAATGATGGCGCTGTAACATGCGTCGTCTTGTGAAATGAATGAGTATATTTAGAGATAAGAATTTTCTTTTTTTTTTTATAAATTAGACTTACAAATATACTTTCGAGCTTTGTTGTGAAATGTTGAAAAATTGTGCTTCATTTCTTCATAGACCTTCATTTGAATTTCCATAAAGTAAAACGGATGCCAATCTTCAATCACTAAAATTAGAAATTAAAAGTATTAACATGATAACATTCACTAAGTACGAGTAGTTCATTTAAGAACATTAAGTTTCTTAAATGTGGAAAGCTAATGTTAAAGTGAACCTTTAAGCCGCTGTGCATCTGTGGTGTACATACAATCTTTTTCTAATAAGTCGCGAAGATAATATCGGTCCTGCTCGTTTCCATGAAAATAATTGTAATGCTTTCTTAAAAGTTCTCGCCACAAATTCTCTACTTCTTGTCGGATGTTCACCTTTAGGGCCGACAAGGTCTGTGGCTTATTCCTATATAGATCCATGAATTCAAGAAATCCCAAAGAAAGAAGTCTGGAACGCTCAAATCGGGCGTTCTTGCGGGCCAGTGAAAATCACCAAAACGAGAGTGTCGTCTGGTTAATGTTTGAGGTTCTTCTTGGACATCTGTAGCCCCAGCATCGGTTATTCTTGACCGAATGGCTGTTCCCGGGTCAGCGACGTCTGTTTCCGTTTTATGTTGAGGCAGCCTCCTTGAGACTAGCAGCTAAACGTCGCAGTTAGTGTCGCACGACTAGAGAATCGATGACGAAATTTATGCTGAGCCCAAACCAACGAACACCGATTTGTCAAAAACGTTGACCCAATTATTCCGCATTTTTTAAGAGTTTAGCAATCCATGGTCTGCCTACATATGTATGTATGCTGCTTCTGTTTAGTTCACAAGTTTGTAAGTCGCGTTAACATAAGATTCCATTTGCAAAAAGAGAGCTTATTCCACCTTCTATAAAGCGCATCTTTAATTTGGCTTGTTTTTTCGGTTATCTCTCTTAGACAGGATAAAGTAGTTGTCAATTGAGCTAAAGCTTGGTTCGAAAAATCGATCAGTTATACATATGTATGCAGCTCTGCTGAATACACAACACATTCAAAACCGTTGACCTTAAATTGAACTAAAATTCGTTTATACAAAAAAAAAAAAAAAAATACAAATATTTGGCGCAACGGAGCATATGTGGTCCAGGGCCTAGTTTGTCGCGACTATTTGTGTTGTTCGTGTTATTTTTTTCCACAAAGATGAAAGAATCCTACAAGGCCATATCCGAAAGGAAAATTGAGAAGCTTTCTGGTGACAGTTATTACTCTTGGATGTTTGTCAAAGATTCGCCAGAGATAGGACTGTGAAAAACACTTCTTGGTGTTTTCTACGATTCAATCTTTGAATTTCACGCTCAGTAGTCCAAAGCACCAGTCATTAAGCTACGGTATACGCAAAATTTCTCGTATAGTTTCTCTTTTTACCTCGTAGACTGAAATAGCTTTAAAATGGAGCATTTCCCTGTTCCTTCTTATGTTATCGCTCCAGTGTTTCTTACTGCTTAGATTTCATTTCTAAAGTGCGTTAATTGTTAACGATTTGGTCTAACAAGGTAATGCCTGATGACTACATCTACGAGTACTTATCGGTAGGTGTTGTTTAAGAAATGGTTCAAAAATATCTCCGAAAAAGAATATCGAGTTCAAAAATACCAGAAATATTAGCCAGATGAATTAATATCAACACTACTACCGAACGAAACAGACTAAAGGCTTAGAAGGTAGAAGACTTACCGTGAACATTTATGAAGTTCATTTTTTGCATTCGAGTGACATCTGAACGCAATTGTAGGGCAGCGCATGCCAAATGTGGAATTGCAAAGAATAAATTTTCGCTCAAAAATGTGTAAGCCTCGTCATATTTTTTCCATTTTATAGTCTTTTCCCAAAGCTTAAATCCTTTCCAAACTCTAAACATAGCAAAGGATTTAATCTTTACAATATTCATGTACATTTGGAACTCTCGCTGCCACTGCTCGAGTTCGGTGAAGTAATTTTCGGTTACACTCCAAAATGTGACACCATATCGGCTCATCGTATAGTACTGGCTTTTGTTTGGCATATCTTCATATGCAACTTCACTGAAAAATAACTGACAATAAAAATAAAAACAAAAAATGCAAAGGTATTGCTTACGTCAAGCTGTATGGAGTAAAATATTCACTATTCTTTGGAACCATGTATGTCAGGTAAATAAATTCCTCTCCCTTGAACTTTTTTACTTTTTGTTCAATTAGGGAATTCAAGTCAGGAATGGCGTACATTTTTATTTCATCAGACTTCAGAGTGCAGAAAAAAATTAATGTTAAGGACAGCATTAATTGGAATAACGGATCACTTACTGGTTTTTTCTTTATTTCCGTCGGTGTGACAGGTTTCCGAGTAACTTCCTCAACGGAACGGGTTACTTGCAGTGTTCCTGTTGAAAATCCGACTGATTTCCTAGCCGATTCGTGATATACAACATCTTTAAATTTGGCTTCGAGGCTTTCTGTACTGTATTTACTAAGCACAGAGCCAAAGGAACGTGTATTGTCCATGGTATGTATTTATTTGCAAATCAAGTTAAATCAAGAATTAAAATCCTATACTACTCAGTATTTTTAATAATTGTTTGGAGAATAATTTATTTGTTTTGACAACAAACCCAGAAATTATCTGGTTGTTATCGCAAAGTTGTTTAGTAGCAACGACGCACGTCTGAAGTTATCGTTGTGGGGGATTTGGGACGCATCCATTTGTGTTGATTAAGGTTGGAGTCTCAATTATTTCCTTTAAGATCTAAATTCGATATTTTTATTCAATGGATAGGTGCCATATAAGGAGATTTGTCTTTGACAGCAGTGGTTAAAGTGGCGGTAGGATGTAGACAAAAAAACTTGGTTGTGTTTGTGAAGGAAAGCCGGCTCATCTGACAAGAAAACTAATGATTCCAAATGACACAGCGGAATCCCTTGTGTTTTATCTTAAAAATACTTTATTTTCTGGTGCTACATTTCATGGGTTACTTCAACCGAAAAGCTTTTCCAGCAAGAATGGTCCGTTGTTAGCAGTCTACAATTGCGTACTTAAAGTCAAAACAGATGTGCACAGATGTATGTACATACATACAGATGTGAGATTTTAAAAATAGAATTAAGTATGAGTTTTCCTAGTTACTGTCTATTCAACAAAACACGGTCAACGATTATAACCGCATCCGCATGTAAATAATGTCATGTTTGAAAATGGCCCCATTTCGAATCCTGAGACGTTATTTTCACTTCAGTTGCATTCATGTAATTAGTTAAACAGGTTCTAATAGCGATAAGTGCGAAATATAAGAAACAATTCAAGGTTTTTTTTCTAACAAACCATTCCAAGGAACCGAAATGGAGTACAACAAACGCAGCAAAGTATCTGGGAACTACAAACTTCTTTACAAGATGCCCACTCGCTACAAAAAAACTGTAAACCAAGCAGATAAAACGATCGTCGAAATAACAATCGATAAAACGATCGTCGAAATAATGAAGCAGAATCCCATACACTGCAGCTGAGGCAAGCTACAAAAAGCTTCTCAGCACGGGGTATCAATCTATATCTACATAAATACGAATAGGCAGTGATTAGGAGAAAGTATTGTCTCCTTTAAAAGTACTGTAAAGAAGCCCTTTCTTAGAAGATACACTTTTATAAACAACTTCAATGGACTGAGCGGTATGTCTATCGCGATTGGGCTAAGATTATTTTCACAAACGAGTCTTCTTTTTTGCTGTTGAGTTCAAGTAAACATGTTTGGTCTGAAAAGAATGTGCATGTTTACGGGTGCTTCTTGATGCGAGGATTTGAATGTTTCATCATATATTTCAAACAAGTAAATGTGCAATAAATATTCTTTTCCGATCTGTACTCCTGTACTGATTTAGATTTAGATAGATGCTACTACATCGATCGGTGGGAACATTTGCTAATCAATATATTCGCCTAAAAGTATGTTAAAGAATATCTTATGTAAGTGGGATTTCTTAAGAACAATGTAGTCTATCATCATGGCTGTTACGTTGGAAAACTACACCTTCTATGTTAAAAGGTCCTAATTTACTAGTACCATACGATCCCACAGGAGATATAATCAAATATTTTTTTTATTCGAGAGCAAAAGGTCCTACATTTGATTCACTTGTACCCCAACGATTATATATTGCCAGTATCATCAGCTATCACCATAACTATTAACACCTGTTAGCGTTGCGAATTGTCCATAATTAAAACGGAAGTAAACCTTTAAATCTCATGAAGATATTTCACCTTGTTGACGTCGGAGTAGTATATTTTGAAAGTAAGGTAACGATTAGCTGGATATCTAAGATGTTGCAAACACGTTAAACGTTCAATATGGTTGGCCACGGAGTTGAAATTAATGACTGATTGACAGTAAGATAGATGAAGATGGATTAAAATATACTTCGTTTACGTACATACATGTGTTAACACATGTGCACTGAAAGAAATTCAAATAGTACGCTTTAATATGGTTGCTAAACGAGGTTTAGTGTCTGAAAGAGAATGTCGAATAAGCGAATTAATGTAATTTCAACTATTGATAGGAGGATGCGGTAGTCCTCCTAAGATATAAAACCCTATGAAAATGTTGATGAATCATCGATTGATAACTTCCTGTTTTAAAGTGATAAGTTAACCAACCATTTGTCTGGATTAGCTATCCATCATTCCTTAAAGCATCTCCAATAATGTAGCAGATTCCAATGCAGTGACAATGAAAATATATACTGTCTACCAACACCGAGACCCAACACCGACGCAACTTCTCGGCTAGAAAGTTACGATGGACAATTATAACTTCAAATTCGCCTACCTAAGCTCTGCAATAAACTCTGCAAACGACATCAGCGTCAAGTTCCAACGTAGAAATCCAATTGCTGGAATAAACTATGTATTTAGCACGGGTCTGTAGAAAAGGATAAAGAAGACGCTGTACAAGACCCTCATCATCCCCGTCCTGCTGTATGGTGCAGGAGGATAGAGTCTTTCAAAGTAGGATAAAAGCGCGCTGGGATCTTTCGAGTTCGTTCGACATTTAATCCCACCTGCGCTGACGGGCTGAGGAGGAGAAGATTTAACCACGACATATGCGGGGTATAGGTCGGTATCGCTGTACAGCTAAGTCGGCTTAGTCGAGTCTAGTGGATGAGCACCAATTCTCCAGGCCGAAGAATCTTTGATTTCACCCCTGAGGGACTGCGCAGAAGCGGACGACCTTAACCAACCCGGCATATGCAACTGGAAGTAGCTGGCTAAGGTAGACCCCGAATAGTAGTGCCATTATAAGTAAGTTACTATTTCAATGGTACTAAAGTAATTACATTTTCTGTTGAAAAGAAAGTGGGCGTAACTGTCGTCATTTGCAACCGAAATTCAAGGAGTCTGATAAGATCTTTAAAAGAAGTTTTGACCATGTTATGAGTTGGAGTGCATGGTGCAGGTGCATCATTAAAATGAATGTCCCAAAAATTTGTTGTGGAAAGCCATCGTTGATATTTGTGGATACTTTTGTCTAGGCTTCGAAGTTTGAATTTTACTAACAAGATTTTCCAAGGTTTCACTTCCTGAGAATATCTGACGAACGAGCCAGACTCTTCTTTTCTTTTACAGCATAAAAACCTGTCGATGTCTTTATACTTTCAGATGGATTCGTGTTTCAGAGTTGATCGATGGACGGAGATCTAGATCTAGATCAATACAACTCTCAATGATCGAACCTCTTTAACTCTGCCAATTAGTAGTTGATATATTGCTGTGCAAAGTATGGTGTGAATTTTGGTCTAATGCCGCCATCGACTACTAAAAGCTCCATGATTGTTGGTTCAACCTTCCCTCTGCGCCCTCTACGTCTTCCTCTTCTTTTGGACTGTGGAAGTATTTCCTACAGTCGCCGTGAGCGGGCAGGAATTGCGAAAGGTTTACATAGAATCCATGCAATGTTTGAATAGTATTTTAGGGCCGACCAAATGCATCTATTCAACAACATTTCTTCCGTTCAAATTGAATTCCCACTTGAAACCTAACCATAAAGGCTATCAATCAATTGTTCGCACTTATGGTATTATAATAGATCTGCAACTGTATATTTATATAAAAGAATTTTGCAAATTGTCAACCCTTTTTCTATATTTCAACCCTACCTGGAGCGACACTTGACACGGTTGAATAAATTGCATGTAAGAAGCATGGCTAATCATGTGTAACTATATCCTTTGTTAAGTGTTCATGAACCTTAGAACTTTGTCATTTATTTAGTACTTCACCTTTGAGTGATGGAAGAAATATTAATTTCTCATATGCTACGTCATTGCAAGCCAACGTTTATGTGGCATCTGTGTTTCGATGTTTGTGCGTGTCGATTTAAACACTGTAAAAGCATTTTTACTAAGGATCACATGTGAATTTAGTGGTAAAATTGAGCCGGTCTAGTCGATGCAGGTTAGGCTAGATACAACCTCAATTAGAGTAGTAAGGTCCATTGCGTTACCACAGGATCAACATCTCCAAAGAGCTACCCACTGAACAATGAAGAGCTAGAAAGGAAGCGCTGGGGGCTATTAATGTTTGCATTAGCTAGTTCGCCGAGGTTATTGAAAAAGTAGGCTCCTAAATACGAGCGTTGAGAGCTTCGCATGTGAAAAGAAGATGTATTATAGCTTGATCTTCTTCTTTATCCATCCAGCTTGTAGAGAAATCGTTTGCGAAGAGGCCCAGCCTGGTGGCTGATAATACAGTGCCCGGTAACAACACCTTCTATGCTCGAAATAAGTAACGATTTCTGTCTAATAAGACCGTTATAGTGTTTCTGATTCAGCTTGGACCAGATCTGACTAGTGATCAGGCACGTAGTGTCATGTCCCCATCTAAAAAAATACAAATACTTGGCGCAACAGACGTACATACATATATGGTCCAGGGCCTAGCTTCTCGCGACCATTCGTGTTGTACGTGTTATATTTTTCACACAAATGGAAGGGACCTACAGTCTAGACCCATATCCGAAAGGCAAATTGAGAAGCTTTCTCTTGACAGTTATTACTCTCGGACGTTTGTCAGACATTCGCGAGAGGTGGGACCGTGATAAACTTTTTAGTGTTTGGGCCACGGCGCCCACATGTCTCCATTCACCAATCGCAGTTAAGGTGATAGTCTTGAGCTTGAGTAACAGTTTAACTGAAGCGATATGTATACCGAGATTCAATTGTCCGGCAAAATCGATGGGATAGTACCCTGCCTGGCGGGCTCGTCGACCATGCAATTCCCTGGAATGTCATTGCGACCCGGCACCCAAATAAGGTTGCTTCATATATGTATTTACTGAATCCGGCTTTACAAAAATCCTATTTGCAGCACACTAATATCTTACACTGTGGCTAGGTAAGTTCACTTCCTTTGCCATGATTGGCCTGTCATAAGGCCAGGCCATTTTGCTGTGGTAGCAGAATTAATTATTCTAAAATCTTTTCTTATTTTGTTTGAACAAGGTCGATAATTTTTCACCTTAACAACGTTGATTGTTGCAATATTTTGCACTTGTCTTTCTGTTGGACGAAAAATACTGGAATACCACTTTGCGTTTCCTGCGTGTCAGGCTTTTCCTTCGAGAGGTCGAGTAGGGAAGAAGTGTGGTCTCTAGGATGCAAACCTAAACTTCAAAACGACAATTTACCCAACGCACAACACATTGATACATGATACGCACTGGCTACGGCCTTGATAGCATGGGACCATTTTTAAATGCTTTGTGCGTTAAATATTTAAATTCTGAGGCAAGAAAAACTAGCGGAGATCAACCTTTTTTAAAATATTTTCTACGCAAAAGACGATGGCAAGTATGGATGCCAACAAGTTGCAAGGACACCCGCCTATCTATGTATTTCGATAGTTCCAAAACCGATAATTTTTGAAAAGTTTTGCAGAAAAGATAGAAGCAATCCAGGGATGTCGAACTTGGATTGTATATTAGTGGTTGGCAGCTGAAACAGTTGAACATTTAAATGTAGTCATACTGCTGGTTTATGAGAGAATTTAGTACCACACTTTACGAATTCTTGAACGCATTTCTCTCTAGTTTTAAATTATTCTTTCATAACATAAAAGTTTGGTCGTTTTTCATGACTATTATTGGAACGCTCTGTGTCCTAACTCTGGTATCGATGTCCGATTAGCTGCTTAAGCGATGCTTGGATTAAGTAAAATTTCGAACTTACTTTTCCGGAAACAGACTATCAGACTAAGGTATTAAGATATTTTTTTCAATGGCATTCGTCCGAACTAAAAAATTATCTAGAGTGTCAACTGTTCGAAACAATATACAGCTGAATAAATTCCTCACCAAGTATACATCCACGCGTTCGACTCGCTTCATCCGGCTACACACTTCACAGCGACAGTAAATCAAAACTCCAAAAATATTTCCGAACAAGTGTCTCGTGTTTCTTCAAGTACGTAGAACAACAATTCTTACATCAATTTGTCGTAACACGCACAATAGAGCGTATCTTGAGACACGCAGAATTTAAAATCTAAGAACCGTCCTTCCTAAAGAATCCTTGATCCACTTCAAACTATAAAAAGAAAACGCACAATAAGACAAAAAACAAATAAGACGCTGTGCGTCGGCGAACGTCTATTGAAAGTGAAAACGTTTCCTCTTCATTTGTACTAGATATACGAGTACCATTTGCTTCCTTAAACAGAGTGTCCTATCCTATCCAACAAGTGTATGCAGGATTTAATTCCTGTGCGTCATTCGAATGAAAGAAAAAGTATAATTGAATGTGATCCATCCTTTGTGCGATTGCCGATTGGCATAGGTCCTGCTTTATATTGTGAACTTGAAACTACGCTAGTGAGGTATGGTTTTGACAGGAAGGGCGGAAGTGGGTGTTTTTTTTTTTTTTTTTTTTTTTTTTGTGGTTGCCATTGAAATTCCTTGTTTGCATATAAAAAGGTAAAGTTGGCTTTTATATATTTCATTTTAGTTTTGATTTCTTCTGGCTCAGCTATGAAAAAGAAAAAAAAAAAACTGAAAGAAGACACCTGAGCCTCTCAGATAACCCTAGGTCGCGTGTTGGTCGCGTGTGTATGCAGATGTCCGTTTAGAAAGAACATAAGGAACTAGAGAAGTTCTATAACGACCGCAATAAATAAGGATCAGGTTAGTTTTTTTTCTTAACTCTACCTGCGTGAGTTGTGGGTTGACTTACTTCGACCGGAATTTTATTATTATTATGAAGAGAATGTGAAAACTAAGGATGACCGAAAGGATGAACCTCTTTTTGCATGCATTAGGGGATGGTATGTAATAAAATTCCGCAAGGAATAAATGTTTATTCGACTGAGAGAGTTTTTTTCTCTTTTCATTGCTTGTGCACTTTTTTGTTCTGATTTTTTAATGTAAATTTTTTTAACTGGTTAAAAATCGACACTATGGCCAGTAAGGTAGTGGGCCTATAGGATGACGTTTCGTGGGGATTTTTGATTGTCTTAGGGATTATTTTGTTGTTACCTCCGAAACTTTTTAACAGCAGGGATCATGCTTCAAAAGTACTGTCAATTTAGTCGTAGCTCTTGATGTAAGGTGTTGTAACAGCTCAGTGGTAATTAGCTTGAAGTGACTGCCAGCTATCGGCAACATACTTAGACCAAAGATGTGTTCATAGTGATACCACATGGACCATGAAGAAGTTTCCTTGCTTACGCGCCAAACGAATTTAACTTCTGATGGACGCCTTCTTCTTATTAGAACGTCTAGATCTATGAAACAAAAAGCTCATACGTGAAGCTTCCTTCTGTGAGAGAGAGCTGGGAAGACATAAAAAAGGTTCTGAATGGTTTCTTCTTATTCTTTGTCCATGCAGCTTCTATAAAAGTTGTTCGTATATGCGCCAAGCGTTATTGTATTATTGTCTATTAGATAGTGCCCAGTGATTGGAGCTATTATAGTTCCAATATGCAATCTATTGACAGAAATCAGTTTCTTTGAGCGTTTTACATTCAGCCTTGGCCAAATCTGTTGTGTCGCTAGACATGTTATACTACTTGTCCATCTAAGAATTCTTCTCTCGATAGTATCCAGTATGGTATACCTAATGTATCTTTGTCTAGAAGAATGTAGTTGTTCCATATCTGACGATTTCATTAGGCTAAGAATCCCCTTGTGCTCTGGCACCCAACAGAGGTGAATATGGAACTGCCCCTCCAAATCTTTCAAAGACGATCGGCAATCTAGACCTGTAAATGAATTTGAGAAGACTGATCCGAAGGAACTGATTGCAGCTTGGCTATCCGAAAAGATGTGGATTTCCCTGGACACTGTTTGAATTAATTAGTGGATTCTATAGAACGTTTAAAATGTTTAGTTTTCATTTATTCGGCTGTTAGTTGGCTCAAGTATCGATTTATAAATTTATTTTTTAGATCTCTTAATTGCGAGCGAATTATGTTCGGCCCCACCTAGTGGGAATGTCTGACAAATGTCCAAGTTACGGATACGCTTAGGACGTAAAAGTCTATATTTTTCATAAATATTTTAACGTTAAGACTTAGAGGTCTCTTCTACTTCTATGATTTTGGATAAAATAACAGTGAAATCCTACCGATATATTTTCAAACGTAGAAATAAGAGGAAAAATAATAAGGAATTTCTATAAACGACATTCGAGACGTGACAGAGATTATAACATGGACCTGTTAAAGGATTTACATATGTTGTGTAGAAGTTTCTTGCAAGAGGTTCTAAATCACGAAAATAATTACATTCACTCCTATACCCCTTAAATGCATTATATCCAACGGTGACATTTAATCTGTTCACATCACCCACAACTCCCGCAGGTGAAAACGTTTTAGCTTCCTGACTGAGTGTTTTTATTGGTCTTTGTTCAAAAATCCACAACAGACCACCAAGTTATCTTGGCCAGCAGCGACAATTTCGACGAACGAATATGAGACCGTTTCTGTCCATTCGCAAAATAATGTAGAACACATAGTAGATAATTTTTTCTTTTCATTGTCACCCTTTTTGCAGAAAAATTAAACAAATATTTGATGCAAACTGCCTATAGAGGGTTTCGGGTATAGTTGGAATGAAACGACTTTTTGGAGTTTTCTGAGAGTAGACGTTATACGTATCTCGTTCGATGCACTAACTACTAAAGCACTGCGCTAATCCCTCTTCACACATAGAACTTTCTATAAAAACACACTGCACTCGGCGGGACAAGTGGGAGGACAACTTACTTACTTAAGGTTGCGCTAAAGTCCAGGGTGGACCTGGGCTTCTGCCAACAAGTATCTTCAGCCAACTCGATCTTTAGCTAGCTGACACCAGTTTCGCACGTTAAGATGGTTAAGTTCCTCTTCCACTTACGTGCGCCTCCTACTCAACTGTTCTCTTAGCCCAAAGAAACACCGATGGGCAACAGTTATTCTTCGTTTGATCTCAGCGGTAATGTCGTTAACTAAATTGATAGCGGAGCCTTGGTAGACAAAGTGCATAGCTACCTTATGGTTATATCTGTTTACGGTGACGTTCTGTCCTAGTTGTTGGTTGTCCTTTCTTGTTGACAGCATATTGACCGTTAAACCCATCTTCGCCGTTTCTACTCAATACAGGAAAAGGTTGAAGAAATCATATGTCAGCGCTCTTCTTGTCGCAATTCGTTAGATGTTAATGCAAATCAGCTGAATAAGTATGATATACGGGCTTAAAGTGGATACATAGCTTTTTTTTTTGAAGAAAATACAGATGCAAATCATAAGCCTCTTTAGTTTTTTGAATTAGGATCCTCTTTTGTTGAGAAATATTTTTGCTTTATTCTTTCTACTGGATTGCAGGTAATGTTTTGCCCTGTAACGCTAGCAGTTCGACTTCATAATACTCCGGGCAGACCTTCGTTCAACGGATCTTGAAACCCGTCTTTTTTTGTTAAACTATTGACATAATTAATGAACACTTGCGCAATATAATAAACAACACATCCGTACGGGCGTGTGGACATATGGGCCAATGTTGTAGGATGTGGATTTGATGCAGATTACTTTGCACTCGTTTAAAATCCGTAACTCTTTTTCTTTCAATCACTGCTCTTTCTATCCCCTTTATTCCCAGGGAAAATATCTGTCATATACTGTAAAAGGACACTTTCCAGTTTATAAGTGGAGTACTCTTCAAATGCATGATTCTTAGTCGAAGTACGTGTATATCTCGGGACGTACTTCCATTCATTTCCCAAGTTGATACACTGCTGGACAAAATAATAGGTGTGTGAGTTTTATATTTTGTTATTGCAAATTTACGGTGTTCAAATAATTTTCCCACCAAATTCACCGTTATGCATAAGACGATTGAATTACTGAGAAGTTATTTTTCACTCAAACTTTATTATTGCTTTCAATGGTTTTGAGTGAGGACCAATTATCTAGGATAGAAGCCAATTTGAGTTGGTCAATAAAATAGGTGTGAATTGTTTCTTTTATAAAAAAAACGTCTAAAAACTTTTGTTAAAGTGTTTTGTTTATTAAAAATTTTAAAAGGATTGTTAAAAACTGGATATAAAAATGAGTTGATATCAGTAGATATTTTAGATGGGTCGAAAAAGTCACGTACTCCTAAAGAAAGTGCGATTAGTGCAGGAGCTTAGAAATCAGGGAAAAACTTATAAATTTATAGTGCAATCTCAAAGGCGATCAGAAAAGGCCCCTTTAAGCTTTCAAGGCTTATTGCGGCCGAAGTAGGTATTAATATTACTTCTAGAATGATTCATCTACGATTGGTAGATGCTAAGCTACCAGGCAGAGTAGCCCTAAACTTTTCTCTGATGCAAAAAAAAAATTAAATTTAGATATGAGGAACATTTTTGCTGAAACTCATCGTTCGTGGTGTAGAATGAATGGAGGAAAAAATGGCTAAATATTTTATAGAGTGACGAAACAAAAGTTAATTTGCTCTCCAGTGATTCTGGATGAATTGTTCGTCCACCAATGGGCAAAGAATACCATGTACACGACACGCGAAAAACGGTTAAGCATGGCGGGGAAAACATTATGGTATGCGAATGTTCTTACTGGAATGGTGTCGGACACATATTTCGAAAAGAGGAGACAATAAAAAAATTTGAGTACCAAAATACTTTGGAAAATATACTGCTGCCTTATGCGGAAGATAATATGCCGTTGATTTGGCGATTCCAACAGGATAATGATCCAAAACACTCATCGAACCTAGTGAGTGCTTGGCTTAACAAACACAATGTCGCCAATCTATCATGGCCAAGTTAGTCCCTCGATCTAAATACCAGTGGGGAGCTGAAGAGATGACTGTCAATGTGCACATCAACCAGCAAAAACCAGTTATAGCAAAATTTCCAAGCTATCTGGCACCAAATACCTATCAAGACGTTCCAGACCTTACACGATCTATGCGTAGAAGGATTCAGGCTCTAATAAAGAACAATGGTGGCTACACAGTCTCCTAATATGCAGGATTATAAATAATTGGTAAAGAGCTTCATTTTAAGATAAAAATGTTGTTTTATTCCAAGCACTCCTGAACACACCTATTATTTTGTCCAGGCTTAATCGTAAAATATAAGATTTAAACTCATGTGGGGATTTAAATTTAAGTTTTTTGGATGTATTTCTTATTTTCTATCAGTTTTAAATCAAATTTGGTGAAATAAATTTTTGTACTTCATTTTGAGTTGAAATATCGAAAACAAAAGTACCCCCCGACACCTATTATTTTGTCCAGCAGTGTATCTATCTTACAAATATAGAGTATGGCCACTATTTCATTCGAAATAACTGAAATGACCGCTATGTGTTAGATTTTTGTGAATTTCAAAATTTTTGCAAATAAATTCAATAAAAAGGAAACAGTCTGTCCTCATTTTTTCCATTAAATCTACTGAGTTTCAGTGTGAACACATGAGCGCGTTCGAGTGTGTTTTAGAACATTAGCAATGCATTACTTTTTTTTCATGCACTTTTCCTTTTTTGCAAAGTGAATTATGGATTTTCACACCAGGATACATGACAAGAATGCAATATCCGCATCAGACTTCACAGCTCGATGACTTTAAGACTGGATGGAGTATTTCTAATGTGACACTATGAGATAATGAAGTCTTCAGAAAAACCATATCGCATGGGTGTTCCTAGGATACATATCAATGACAGTGATTCACAATGATAACAACAGGAAAAGAAACACAGAGGTGTCGTAACATCATCATTGTTTGCCAGCAGGAGATTATCAATTGTTAGAAGTGAATGCCAACACTGAAGTGTGATTCTATGGTTCTGGTTGGATGGGCACTTTATTCTTTTAAGATATGCAAAAATGCGTTCAGAGAAAACTCATCTCTGGATGAGTCCTCTGAAGGGTGAAATTTAAAGAAAACACTTTTCGCTTTTGATTCATCCGACATGGAACACGTTTGTGTCGAATCGATGGATGGGGATGTTACTTTGCTTTTATGAATTAGAATGAAATACTGTTTTTCAAAGAGATGACATCGGCTTAGCCATTAAAGGAAGAAACAATAATCAGAACATTTTTCTTTTAAACATTTCGTTACCATATATTTTGAGTCTAATATCGTTGCCAAGGATATTGTTAATAGATTTTCATCCGCAGGCACAAGAACAATTCATCTGAAGGTATAAGACTCGTTTTAATCAATTCCCTTTCATTGCCATTGGCTTGGAGGATTGAACCCAGAATTACCAAAGTCTAACTCTAACTTAGGTGCCTTTACAGTTTGGATGTGATTGGATCTCAAGGAATAAACTATTGCAGCCTTTAGTTTATAGTTTACTCCGGTTTCAAACACAAAACTACATGAAAAGTTCTAAGAACCGAATCAAACGGTCAGAATATTTCGTATGGCTAAGGACAATGGTAAATGCTGGAGTTTGTCATCAGCGAGATTGTCTGAGCTGGGCAGAGCAAATGATGACATAAAAGACTTTCTCTTCTACACGCCCGTTCAGCTGCTAGAATACCCAGGTGATATCGATATTATCGCGCATTTAAGGGTTTAATTAGCAGCTATTGAGGTAAATGGGGATAAGCTGACAATAACTACAACTTTCACTTAGTTAAGGAGTTCACCTACCTCAGAGTAAATGCAAATAAATTTCTTGTGGAAACCCGACGAAAAGTCGGATTTAGCAGAAAACTGGGATCAAAACTACTCCTTTAACTCGAAGATGATGCTCTATAAATCTTTCATTCTATGGACGAGCTATATCATGCGAAATATTGGAGTATAAGCAGGAACGCATAACTTGATACCATGTTGTTATGTTGTTGCAGCTATTGAGTTCCTGCTTTTGAAATAGGACGAATGGAGGACAGCCGCAAGTTCTGTAAGTTGCACCAAGATGTGAATGTAGCCCAGAGATCGGAGAAACGGCGTCTGCATGAATGAACAGGAATGAACCATCCAAGGGAAACTTGCATCCCAGATCAGGTAAGTCCTGGCACTAGACTACTTGACACGCATATTATGTGGGAGACAGACTGCTGGTATTGATACCATGGTATGAATACCATGGTATAGTGAATACTCATAACCCCTGACAGACTGCACTTCGTAGTATACGTTGACTTTTGCGTTACGTGGTATACTTTGACATTTGTGTTGCGTCTCATCCAGCTCCTTACACATTTTTTGCAACACTCCAATATTGCGTCTTACTCCTCGTAGCTCGCCGATATAATTCCTCTAAACTTCTCTTACTTCATTGTTTCCAATGAAGATAAAATTGTCCTCCTTAATCCATTTTCAAAACATTTTCGCTGTGATTGGTTGCTTTTGAATTGTCAAAGAAGCTATGAAGAATCACCAACAGAAAGAAAGTGGCGTTGCAAGCAATAAGATGGTGGTATACCACCAAAAATTTGCGAATCTCAATACTAGGTTCTATTCATTGAATACTAGGTTTTGACGTGGTATTGCAGTGACAGACATGTGGTATAGAAAGTAGCATTGCTATACCATGGTATCAATACCAGCAGTCTGTCTCCCACATTAGAGACAACTTGGCGTGGTATAGTAACAGATTGAAAAGTGCTATGTCTCAGCCATATATCGTCGGGAGCCCATTAAAGTAAGCAAGGTATTGCTTCTTTGATGTCCCGCTCCTCCACAAAATTTTAAAACGAATACGTAGCCCGCTGTTGAAGATAGCAAACATTTTATTTCTTTCAACATCCCGACCGTCTAAGTTGTCAACAAAATTTCGACAGCCATATCGAAAATACAATACACTTTAGCATTGCAAATTAATCCTTTTCTACAACACAGACTATTGATAAACCACCGACATGCATAGATCATTAATTATCATCATGCATCTTATCCTATGGAATGTAAAATAGAAACGGCATTCAGTTTTTCTTTTCATGTAACGCATGACAGCATCGAATAATATCCTTTACGATTTTAAAGATCCTTCCTGCAGCATTTGTAGATATTCTTGGTTTTTTTTTTTTCTTCTTTCAAAAGGACTTTTTTGTGCTCTGTTTTCGTTTTTTTAGGTGCTACTGCTTTCGTAACATGTGCCGCATGTTTAAAGGAATTCTTATTTCATGCTTCACAGACCCTTAATTCCATGTTGTTGCATTTGCATGGGGAGCGCACGATAACAGTAATACACCAGTTGATTTCCATATAATTTTCTTAATATGTACCATGAGCTACGACGACCTCCATATGGTGTAGAAAACTCTAATGTACCACACATGGAAGGAATATTTAATTTATTTTTTTTTTTATCAGAATAGTTGTCACTCCTAGCGCAGTATGTTATTAGTTAAACCTGTCAACACGAACCTTTTTTGTCAGTTAAAGGTTTAAAAGGTTTAGTGTGAACTCAAAACACAATTGTCACTTTCACTGATTGACTCTTTCAAAGAGATTGATTGATTTTCATGACACTCCCACTTATCATGTCATCACTTGGGGATAGTGCAAGTATGTAACATGATCCCAGCACTCTACTCTTGGTGAGCTACTGATTCAACTCTTTACAGATCCCATAATCTCTTTGCGTACCCATTCCGAAAAGTCATCAACAACTCATCAAGAATACCGGGCTCGGATTACTTGTCCTCCTTCTCGTCGTCTACTATTTTCAGGGAATTACTTGTTCTGCCGGTGCTGGTACAACTGGAGAACGCATGTAGGCATTATGTAAATGCAATAACACTATCGGATCACACCATCTCAGAGGGCACAGAGCCCGCCTGTGATAGCGATGATGATGTCAAAATATTTACCACCATAAATTCAGGATTATGCTCCAAGCTTCTTATTGTCCCAACAAAACAGAACCAACCGAGAGCTGTCATAGCAGCTTCAGTGTGTATATTCTTAGATGCGGTTAATCCTTTGCCAGGCTTTTATTCATCGATCGGAGGTGATATAAGATGCGTGTGCACTTACTACATCAATACGTGCTATAATTGATACCATAATGGGGGATCAATGGTAAGATGGATGAGTGTTATTAATTTGATGGAATTAAGGTGGACAGTAAGCGAATGTGGTCGGTTTTGAGCGGACACTGGGGGACTATTGGGCACGAAATTCGGCATACTTGTTGGGTACCGATGTTAATGGGAATGTGTGAATAATAAATGCGCTTGCGAGGTTGTTTTCAATGAAAATCAATGAAGCGCTAGTACTTTTATTAACCTCTTTTTATAGGAATGTGAAGAGAGATACATTTAATTCGTTGGCCTGCAGTTCAAGGCAAACTAGACCCCTACCAACGAACCAATACGTCGATCTCAATATGTTGTTAACTTCCTATTGTCTTTAACATCCAATTGGTTAAGGACAAAACAATTTCTTCTTACCAAATTTAGCAGAGCCTGTCTTTCTGTGGATTACCAATCAGTACTGCAAAGTGCAGTATAAAAAACTGGCTGAAAACAAAGCTCAGCATTCCTGGACGAAAACGAAGGTAACAGACAAGCCAAAATCGTATGCTTCGAAATGCTTCTCCAACGAAACAAGTCGTGGGACTAACTAGAATTCAAATTCGAATAGTCACATGATTTTCTTACTGGACACAATACACATCGTAACTAAAGGAAGAGTTCAGAATGCGAATCGAAAAATCAAGAAGGCTTTCGTCTTCCTCAGATGTTTCTGTGCCATGGAGTAGGATTGGTCGATGTGAGTTTTACATAAGGTTTCGTTAAATATGCACGTTAGGGTCGTGCAACGTGGGTCGTCTTAAGCCAAAGGAACAGCTACAAGAAAGAGTTATTCTTCGTGTGATCTTTGCATCTGTCTGCCTGTATTCGATTAACAACCTTAAAATTGTAGCTGACGTTCCGTATAAGTCGTCGATATAAAGTGTCCTTTCATGTCGACGAAATATATTATATTTCTGCCTCATTTATTAATGAGCCGCATTCGTGTTAGTACCAACAAACTTGTCAGTGAGAATCCACCGCGATGTGAATTTCAAATAATCTATCACCTTGCCGCAGATAATTTTCATTAAGATTTGGTGGTCTCTTTTCCTGCATTTGGGAGGGATGCTAAGACAACAACTTTTCTTTAAAGACACCAAATCCTAGAGCACTCAGACTAGCTGCCACTCCAATGTACTGCCAGGGAAGTAACCCGTTTTTTGGTGCAGCTGGAGGGATTTAGATTTTATTCATTTCTATTCTATTTTCTGTGGCAAAAGATCTTTTTTTGTTTTGTTTTGTTGGCTGGTATGGCATGTTGGCCTATTTTACAGGAGCCATAACGAGAAACCATAGCGAAGCGAATTGTAATTTAGCTTCAACTTTTGAGTGAGTTCGACCTTTCAAGGAAACAATCTGAGTTCTTGAGTCCTAAGGCTCATATTAGGCAAACGCAGATTCTATTTATAAATTTCCTTACACCAGCCGTTGAAGGGGTTTAATTTCGCGTGTGCTTATGTAACACAGCACTCAGTTTGGAAATATCTAGTTTTTCAATTTCTGAAAATTCGGTGAAGTATAAATCGACTATTTCTCACCGTGGAGACTTTTCTCCTTGATGCGTCGGAGGGATGCAATCCATTACGGATACTTGGTAGCCTGTTGTTCGAGTTATGCCCGACTGCATGCTCCTGCATGTTTGCGTGATTCTACTTCTTTGACATTCTTCTTGCAGTTGATGGATAGAAATAATATTTGGTCCTTATTACTTATTATAAGAGCAAAGAAAGTTACTTCGTAAAAAACGGATTTAACGCGGGCCCTAATTTTTAAACCATTTTAAAGATGGATTTATGCAGAAAAAATCAAATAATTTTTACAATAAATCCCCATTCTTGGCTACTGAATGGTGGTTTAATGAGTTTTAACGTAAATGTACTACTGCCACTGGCGTCGTCTTAGAAGCATTAGACTCCCTTTGGAATATGCTGGTAGAGGAAAAAGGATACATATGGGAATATCGAGTTCATGTCCGGTGGATACTGCACATATTGTCCAAGGCTCAAAAGAAGGCATAAGTTGATCCAATGTAGTGTTCAACATTGGAGTCGGTGACGAAATTCGGTGCTTGATCCAGAAGGCAGGCGACAAGCGACAAAATGCCAAAATAGATCTTCACATGACGCGGTAAATCAACCAAAGTGAAGCGACCACGGATCTCTGGAAAGAAAATGGTTGACATATTCTTCGGGCGTAGAGGTCATGTTGCCACTGTTTCATTGGACGATCGTCGTACGGTTATTGCTTAATAATACACCACGTTTTGGTCGCTGATTGCTTTTAAAAAGTGCGTGAAACACGACCGAGAAAGTAAAACCTTCTCCATTACAATAATGCACTACAAAATATCGAGTCCTAGGTTCGGTTAAGTTGAAGTGGCTGCCAGCTTTCGCCAACACACAGGTGATACCACATGGATTATGGAAAAATTTCCCTACTTACTCTTAAAATCGAATGAAGCATAAGAGGTTCTAATATATTCATCAGACCGCATAGATTGTTGTCAAAGGTAGCTTCACTTCTTCCTTCTGTGAAAGACGGCTGCACATGTACAAAAAAGGTGATGAAAGGATTCTTCTTTTTCTTCGTCCATACAAATACAAATAATTGGTGCAACAGACCATATGTGATCATGGGCCTAGCCTCTAGTGATCAATCGTGTTGTGAGTGTAATATTTTTGCACACAAATGGAAGGGACCTAGTTTAGAGCCATACACGAAAGTTTTTTTTTAGAAACTTTTCGTCCATGCAACTTATAAAAAAGACGTTTGAATATACGCAATGCAGTATTGATGAGTGATACCTGGCCGGTATAAGTTCAAACCCCGCTAGGGGAACAGCAATCACAGAGAAACGAATAAAATCTCAGTTTTTTCCAACTACTATAGACCGTTACGAGTCTGAGTGCTTCTGGAATTTGATTCCTTCAATCTTGCTTTCAGGACTGGTTCAAGCCCAATATTCAAATATTTTAAAATTATTCGTCGTCATCCGCATACCTTAAGTGGCAACCTAGATAGCAGTTTTTCTAAAACGCCATTTGTCGTTTTTTGAGGCGTTTCATTTTTCAAGTGTTATTCCAGAAACTGAACGCCTCCGTCGGTAAGTAGATTTACACTCCACATGCGATCCACTGTCATTGCAACAGCTGATTTACGTCTGTAGTAGATAAATTTCAAATTATTCAAAACAAAGTCGTGAAAATAGTATTGCATTGTTTTAGAGTAGCGACGAAGAAGAGAAAATGCAAAAAAGATCTCATTCACATACGAAGAAACATAAGAACAAAATCTAATCCGTTGGATTCGCCGGATGCGAAGTAAATAGCAAAATAAATCTCACTTAAAAATTAATACTTATATCGAGGCTTTTCAGATTTAAGATATTTTTTTCGAATGTCCAACGAAGCATTCGACATTTGCTGGACGAAACAAAAAATCATCTCCCTGAAACTACAAGTTCGACATCGGTACCGATGGTATCGAAGCTTGCTGCCATTCTTCTGAATCCTTTACCCAAATGTACATGCATATATCTGCTTCCATTAACTCGACTAAAGTCGTAAGCTGGTTTTTATTCGTTACTTTTACCCTATAAATCAAAAAAATTAATTTCGATAAATTAAAAATTCAAAAAACTTACATTTTGAACTGATTTTTGCTTTGATTTCTGAATGACAAAAACCGTCGTTTTTAATGGCGTTTTTTTGCGTTTAACGACTCGCGGAATAAGAGTGAAAGAGAAAAAACGACATTTGTCGTCAAACAATGAGTTCCACAAGGCATTTAACGCTAAAAGGCGTTTAATGAACGTCAAATGGCCTTCACCGACACAAAAACGCCACAGGTAATTCGAATCTGCCGTAATCTGACTTAATTTGCATTATTTTTCAATCATTAAAAAAAATTGTCGTCACATCGTTGTCATGTTATTTTTCATGAATAATGTAATTTTTATGAAAAATTGGTACGAATGCTAATCAAGTTTATGAGAACCTTCAACTCAATCTAAGATAACAAAATTAAAGTTTGCTATTCAACAATTGCCATTCGTTCCCATCACCAATGACAACCGTAGGAAATTATTTAAAAAAAATAAATAAATACATTTTGCTTTCGCTTTCTGGTTTCAAATGCGGGACTGAACCTCCAGGCGATCACGAATGCCATGATTTTTGAAAGTTTTATTCAGTATTCCCATATGCTTCAGACTATACAATATGCACACGAATAGATTGTATTTAAAACGCCCCACAGAATGAAGAGTAAAATTACAGTTTCATTCCAGGACGTTGAATACAAAATAATCCTGAGAAAAAAAAAGAATCCCAATCAATCCTGAAATATTATCCAGCCAATAAGGATTTGCACTTTGTTCCATTTTAGATATTTTGGCAAAGCAGGAATCCAATTGATACAGCGTTTCATCCCCCTAGATTTATCGTCCTGAAAATTGGATTCCGAGGTGTCGGGTACGTTGTTCATTTTTATTCCATTGAAAATCACATTGCTACACAATGAATGTATCCGTCTCATCGGTAATTGCGATAACTGTAACGAATAGTTGTTTACGAAAATCCTTTTCCCCTTCGTTTTTACTATTTTTGGCCTATTGTTTGACGGAAAGTGAAAAATCCTTTTTTCCTAAATTTTCTATAAGGAACTTCGAGAATTTCAATTTTACACATGAAAACGAAAGGATTGTCAGTCATCCTTTCACCGGAAATGTATTGATTTCAATAGAATACAGCGACAATTTGTCGCTAAAAGCGAAATCGAAATACGAGTATGGCAAAAGGATTCGTTAATTGTATGAAATAAATTTGTATTTAAGAAACTGTCATTAATCTGGAGAACCGGAAGGAGATATTTGTGCCACTGGATTAACAAAACTACCGCGCGACAGGACCCCATACGGATTCTGTTCCGAGTGGCATTTCTAAGACTCTATAAGAATTCTCCAAAATGTCAGGGATTAGTTTCAGGTTCAATGACAAGTATACATAGGACGAGTATACACGAATGTCTGGCTGAGCCAGTTCCCTTTTTACTCACATTGTGCTACCACTGCGCAGTATTGGTTCATAAGAGGAGACTCCATACTTATTGCTTTCGTATTATATGGTGGCTTTTATTCGCGTAGTTCGCAGTATTTTATAAAAAAAGGGCACGAATACCTGTAGAGCGGAATAATGGTGTTGAATTGTATGTGCGATGAAATGTCAAGTTGAAAACAAGTACATGCTCTTGCGCATATGAGGTGAAGGTTAAAAAAGAAATTTCTTGGTATTGTTATCGTTTACATACTCGTAGGTACAACACACAATAAAATGCCTGCAATCAAATTAATTGAAGCATAAAAACAATTGTGTTGTTGTTGTATTTTTGCTTCTTTATCGGGTGTTTTCGAATGGATTTACCAAAGTGAAAGACTCTTTTACTCTTTTATTGAAATTTTCTATGACCGTTTCGCATGAATGTGGCTGAATTTCATTACTACACCTCCCAATTCCCTCTTTCAAGGCGTTGGTGGTCGTGGGCTTGTTTGCATAGACCTATGACTTCAAAAAACCCCGAAGAAAAAAGTTCAATGGCGTTAAATCGCAAGATCTGGATGGCCAATTCTGATCGCAAAAACGGCCGATCACACGATTAGGAAATGACTCATGCAGTAATTGAATTGTTTCTCTGGCTGTATGGCATGTCGCACCGTCTTGTTGAAACCACATGTTGGTCCACATACATACAACCACATGGTTGGTCCATATCTTGTTATTTAGGCACTAAAAACTGAGTTATCATGTCACGATAACGAAAACCATTAATTGTTACTGCCTGACCAGCCGCATTTTCGAAGAAGAATGGTCCGATAATGCCTCCAGCCTAAAATCCGCACCAAACAGTCACGCGCTATGGATGCATTTGTTTCTCAACAATTATTCGTGGGTTTTCTGAACCCCAAATGCGAGAATTTTGACGATTAACGAAGCCATCAAGATGAAAATGAGCTTCATCACTGAAGATGATTTTGTTCGAAAAATCAGCATCCACTTGTTGTTCCAAAATCCATTTAACGAACTCTCTTCGCGCTGCATGGTAAGTAGGCTCCATTTTTACTAACCCCGAAATGTCAGCTGTCACATTGTTGCCTTTTTTTTCCTTGGCATCACTGTACTATTAAATGGCGCAAAATTCAAATTTTGCGAGAATTATGGGACACCCTTTACATACATATGTAAGCTTCTGCACCTAGTTGAGGTCAATTTTAATAGCTGCATATTGGCTAGGGATAAAAAGAAAACTGAGTGAATCATCTTATATTCTCGTCGTGCTCGCATACTTTTGATGCATCGTCATCCAAGTCCACCAACCGCTTGCTTACTGAAACTAACTTCAGTTTAGGCTTCAAACACTCTATACGGGACAGATCAGAGTGGACGCAAAGTGATGTCTTTTGCAACAGTTCCCTGCCAATCTTTGCAGATGGTTCCAAAACGCAGGCTGGAGTTGGCACCGGAGTCCTCTCAGAGGACTTAGACACTTAAGCTAATACCACAGATAATAAACTACCTATAACTATATATAACTATATATATTATCTGTGCTAATACTATGTATGTACATATGTATATCGCGGAAAGATATAGTTATATGCCTATATCGACAGCCAGGCAGCTATCGAAACCCTCATATCCAGCATCATAACACCTAATGCAGTGAAAAACGCGTATCAGCTAATGAGATAGCTAGATAGTACAACCTCACCCTTTGCTGAGTACCGGGTGACTGTGACGGCCAGGGGAACTGCTTGGCTGATGAATTGGCTAGACAAGACTCTTCGGGTACTAATAGCAAAATTGACGCACCGATGTCTTATGCTAAGTATCTCATCTACGCCGATGCACTTAACAAAGCTAACCGTAGATGGACACAACTTGTCCAATGCCATATAACTATGCAAGTATGACCAAAACTATATCAATGAATATCTAACGGACTTCTGAAGCATAAGAGTAATAACGTAATAACCGGACACTGGACGATAGGCGGGGATACTTAAGGGTGGGCATTCCCTATAATGACTTCTGCAAGTGCTGAATAGACGAGGAGGAAGAGAGACACCTCTTCACTTCCTGTGCACGTGTCCTGCTAACATTAGGAAGGCTACACTAGATCATTACTTTTCAATGGTCTCAATGATCTCTATACTGCCTCTACGGCTAACATAAACAGCTTGTCGGGCATTCGTGAGAGGTAGGGCCGTGAAAAAAAAAAAGTTGTTGGTGTTTTCTGGGACCCGAATTTCGAACCTCCCGCTCAAAAGATGCACTATCCAGTGAGCCGCGGCGTCCATGGGGGAATAAGTGATTCTGTAATACATATTCACAATTTTTCAGAGGCTGAAACTTCACTACACTAAAGGGAATTCTGTCAGCCCCATTTCAGGTCAATCTACATATGTATGTACTTCATCTCAATATTTTCTATTTTAACTAAATGGGAAAAACGCACCATATACTCGTACGTATGATAAGGCCCTTCCACAGCTCAGCGAACTGCGAATGCGAACGAGCGAATATTCGCAAATTTTGACATTTCATTCACAGCCGCTTTTTTTTAGTCGCAGCAATCTGCGAATTTCTCTTGTCATTCGTTGTATGTACAAAAGGATTGTGAGGTTAAACTCTCGCGTATATTTTGTTCGCGCGAATGTGGATTGCGTTCCATATCTGTGGAATGTGAATAAAATTTGAGAGTTCGCAAGAAGTATTCGCTTATTCGCGGAAAAATCCGCGAATTGTTAATTTCTTCGCAGAAACTAATTAAAACTTAACTTTTGTTATATTAATCGGTTGATCAATTAAGCCATGTTTTTTTTGGAATACTGAATTCGGCAATAGTGTGCAATTAAATGTAAGTGTAAAAATGGTTCGCCAATTCGTAGGTCGCTGAGCTGTGAATGGCCCTCAACTGTGACAAATTAATCTGTTTATGTTGTGTGGTATATTGCGTTGAAGCATGAGCATTATTCAATGTAGGCGAGAAAAGTTTTCAATGTCATCAACTACTAGACTTCATCCTGAGCGGAATGTATCGAAACTTTAAGAAAGGTCCTAGTACATCTCTACAAATAGTTACTCACTTACATTATACAATTCGCATTTAAAGACTTGATCACGTACATGTACATACGTATCTAAGGACCTCAACTACAGGCTGACTTAAACAGTCCGAAAGTATGATATCGTAACTGCGCGGTTGACAGAACACTGATTCTCTGTCGCAATCATGTCAGAGCAGATCTAGGTATGTAGATATGTTGGCAGATATACATACATACATATTTGCTTTAAGTAACGAACCTTTTTCCGCATAACCCACTCACGATAAAAAAAAAACACCTTACCTTACTCATAAACGTAAGGATCCGATTGCGTGACCAACCACCGTTTGTATTTTTTTTTATGAACTCAGCCCCGCTATTTAAACAAAATCAATACAAAGCATGAACGGTGCACTTAGAATTATTAAAATTAAAATATAAATAAAATTAATGAATTAATGGCCTGGAGCAGAATGTGAATCGCGTTTCTATTTTCTTTTCACACAAAACTCGATTCAGTGTAAACAGGAAGAACGGCGACGAGGATGACATTAATGGCATGACACAGCATAAGTGTGTATTCGGTAGCCATAAGGCACAATATTCCCGTGACATCACATAACAGCGCATGTCCCCTACCCAAATAGATCCTGCTATCTTATCTGTAGCGACAGTTTTCGATCATCATCAAGGACATACATATATGTATGTATGCATGCACATTAAATGAAATTTTCCAAAGTGTTTATATAACGACAGAATACGGTACACTTCCTATAGGATATTTCTTTGCCCGGTCCCCATGCATTTTAATTTTTCCCTTGTTTCTGTTTTCATTTTAAAACCTCACGTGAGAAATTCTCTTCAATCGTGGGAAACTCAAAGTGCATCCTCTTGTCCTATATAAGCATGGTAAAGCACACTAAAAAAAAAAAACGTCCCACGAAAGGACAGGATAACACAACAGATAATGAATGATGAACTCTATGAACTTTTGTGCACCAGAATTCAGTTGAAAGGAATCTATGCAATGTGCTCTACCTGGACGTGGCAAATTTATTTCAGCAAAAATGCTCGAAAGAAGAATAAATAAAATGAAAATTTGTTGGAGAAAAATTTCGTCCTTCCCTTCATGGCATAATGGATTGGATGATGAAGATCCTTTGTGTCTAGTTTTTTTCTTCATCGAGGTTTTGCAAAAAAAGAAAACAAAATTTCGAATCAGACTTCATCAGTCGAAATCGATAAGTGTGTATGTATGTATGTATGCTGTTCCTTCCAAATGTTTTCATCTCATCTAGATGAAGAAAACGATCCTCTTCTCAATTTAAAAAAGGACTCACTCTGTGTTTTTCCATTTTCTTTAAGGACAATTTTCTTAAAATCAATGCCTGAACCTACTTCACCTTCTTCGCTTGAAAGACTACCAAAATGATGATGCAAATCCATTGTCCTTATTTTGACTAAAAAAAAATTAAGCAGTAATCCATTGTCCTTATATGTATGTGCATATATTCAGTAGAAATTGAAGAGGATATCCTTGCATGGAATGCGTTCTCGAATTATTATTGAATCGAATGCACATTGTGTCCATTCATCTGCCGTTGAGCGCATGTCGAAGGGACGCAAAAATTAGAAATATCCTTAATTATAGATCGATGTCGTCCTTCCAGATATAATAAAACTGTGCATCTTGAAAATTATTTTCCATTGTTACGCAAACCAGGCAGCGCCAGGTAATTCGATAGATTCTACTTATGATGAAGGATCAAAAGAAAAAGACACAGTTTTGGGTTGCATCAGGACTCTTTTTTTTTACCAGTACCGTATTATGTAAACAAATTTCATTTCTTGCAGCCATTTCATATTTCAAATTCCATGATACAGTTAGATTTATTATCTGACAGTTATACGCAGAGAGAAATTAGATTCGTCTTATGGAAGGACGATCCTTTATAGACCGGTGCGATGTTGGAATACACAGTTAGGTGTAATTTAACACGCCCTAAAATATGAAAACTCTACTGGGCCTTGAAATGAAGCTGATCAAATGAATATTGTACCGTTGTCCCGTAGACAGATTGGACTGGTTTTCGTTTTCCCATTGTTAAACGATATTCGGGAGATTTCTCTTTATTGATATTGTGAAGGATTCATTCGATTTTGATGAAAGGGTGATGTCGAATAGAAGTAGATGAATGAGGACTTGTGTACGCGCCCAATAGTGATTACTAAAATGTTGCTGAAACGTAGTCATTAAAGTCCAGGTGCTTTACAGTTTGAGTATAACAGAACCACGTGCCCAAGAGGATGAGTTTGCACCTTTCGTGAACGCGTATTTATTTTATTCTCTTTACAAGGACGTGATTCATCCTTGATGAAATGAAAACAAATAAGCAATCAGATTGATGATGGTTAAAGTTCATAAACAAAATAAATATTTTGAAGTAACTGTACGTACGCACTTGTATATAATTTCCTTACTTACTTACGACGAGGAGCTGGCGCTTCGGAGAAGCCAAGTGGTTACAGCCAGCGACTTCAATGCCTTGGAATGGGGTAAGCAATAAAAGAACAGGAGAGGAAGCATCGTATTAGATGCCTTTGCAACGTTGGACGTAGTCCGTCCTTGTCAACAGTGGGAATGAGAACACCTGTAGTAGGACTGCTGTAGAATCTATCACAGATTTTAACTGTGTGAGCAGCCCTGTAGTACGGGAAGCAATGCGAAAAATGTGTCAGCATTGTCACCATCAGGCTATGCTAGATGAGGCAAGAAATACGAGTTCACCAATGATGGACTCAGGGAGTTGCGCGCACTTCTCTTGATATATTGCTGATATATTGAATCTATCTACACCAAAAGAGGTACAATCATAAGCTATGTTGACGATATTCTCACAGTCGTAGTCAACAAGCCACTGGAAGAAATATTACAAATGGATAATGGTTCTAAAATTTGCAAAACATTATTATAAGCAATATTGATCAGTAGTAGAAAGAAGAGAGGAGCAATCGCTCTTACATTGAACCACACAATGAAATACCAAGGCGTCAACGCTCTCGTTTAAAAAACTTCTAGAGTTGCCCGTTACTCGCAAAGCCTTGTTTTTTTTATCTGGGAGGTGGTAATCTTCAAAAGACGAACGATAGAACTCGTGCCTAGTAACAGTGAGGTTCTTTTATCCACTAACCCCTTCTCCCTTATTTCATTTTATCCTTACGGCATTTCATTGTAGGGGGGTTTTCTGACTTATTTCTCATTCTTGTTAGTCCCCTTGGACTCCTTTGTCTTACGTTCCAGTTCTTTTGTTTGGTAATGTTAATCTTTGCATTTAGTACGGCTCCTAGGTATTTCAATGCAATGAATAATGCGCTTGTACCTACGTAACATGCCAAATCTTAGAGAATTGAAATACAGCTGACGGCGGCTTTTGGTCAGAATTTAAACATCAGTGGTGTTCACTCCAGATTCACTCCGAACTGTAGCGTCACCTGAGGTGTTCTAAGGTTTACTAGTATGGGCTGAAGCCATGAAAATCAGGTCGCCTTCGAGTAAAATTGAATCCGCATGTGTATGTACATATGTAATAACCCGGCGTAGTTGAGGTATTTGAGGTATTTGTAACCGTTTTAATAAACGAAGAGCTCATTATGGAGAACAATCAGCATATTGAAATGGCATCAGCGATGAAGTGTGTCCAGTAAAGATTAATGTATGTACCTATCGCCGCATACAGATTATTGACACATGTTTTCGCATGCATGTATCTCTATAGATTCAAGCACGACAACTCTTCTTACTGTCCTCATTGCTTTCAGGTTCAAAAAGATGTGGAGCATGTATTCTTTCAAAACACAACTAAGGCATTTCGTTCGAAAAAGGAAATCTTAATAATATCGGGAGCATACACTACTATTTGCATCCTCACAATCAAAAGCCAAGTCGGTGGTATCGCAAAGAAAAATAGCAAAGAGTGGAAGCTTGGTTTGTTGGATAGAAATTTCATAGTGTCTTTGGGACGCAGTTTCGTTCTCAAAAGACTCCCATCACCCAGCTGAAAAAAAAAAACTCTCCAAACAGAGTCACTTCGGTGGATAGTTATTTCTTGAAACAAAATATCTGAATTGAAGCTGTGTACTCTTTATGTATACCGCTTTACGGTTCTTATATGTTTTTTTATCATATTTTGCCTATGACAGACTTTCTAGGCTAAGAAGTTGTGCCTCTTTAACGGAAAACCTAGACTATATAGGTTAGGTTAGGTTGAAGTGGCTGCCAGCTAGGACTCGCCAGCACACTTAGACCAATGAGGTCCGTTGTGATACCACGTGGATCATGGGAGAAAGTTTCTCTCTACCTACTCGTTTTAAAACCAATTAGAGCTTCTTATGAAGCGTAGGAGGCTCATAATGTCAATATTCACCAGGTCGCCTATATCGTTATAATAGGGAGCTCCTAAGTGGAGTTTCCTTCTACGGGAGAGAGCTGGGAAGAAACAAAGAAGGTGAGGAATAGTTTGCTCCTCTTTTTCATCCATGGAGCTTCTACAAAATCGTTCGCGAAGAGGCCTAGCCTTGTAGCGTGCTTGCCTATTAGACAGTGTCCAGTGATGACACCTATTGTGGTGCCGATATGAATCTATTGACAGAAATCAAATTCTTAGAGCGTTTGAGATCCAGCTTTGGCCAAATCTGTTTTGTCGCTAGACATGTTGATCCACTTATCCACCTAAGATTTGCACTCTCGATAGCATCCAGCTAAAGTTTAAGTTTGCGAGTGGCTATTGGAATACCTAAGGTGCCATTGTCCGGCAGGATGGGTAAAGTTGTTCCTTCCTTGGCGAGTTCATCGGCCTTACAATTCCCTGGTATGTCTCTCCCGGCACTCAACACAGGTGAATATTGAACTGCTCAGCCATCTCCACAAGAGACGAACGGCAGTCTAGGGCTACTAAAGAGTTTATAGAGGTCGATTCTAGGGATTTGATTGCTGCCCGGCTATCAGAAAAGATGCGGATATCTATAGCAGATATCACGTTTTTCTTAAGCCAAGATTGGGCTTTTTTTATCGCCATTATTTCCGCCTGGAACACGCTACAATGATTTGGAAGACGGAAGGAGAGCTTAAGGTTAAGCTTATCAGATAAAACACCTGCACCGACTCCGTCTTTGGTAGACTATATCATCTCTGATAGTCTTTGAAAAGACGTTCGAGCTCATTTGGCTCAAAATGGTTTTAATTTCAAGACCTGACTATCGAACCTTGAGGAACAGTCTTAAACTTGTCACCCCCATTGGTTTTACTGAATAGTTTACAATGTGGAGTAATACATCATAGTGGAGTTTTCACTTCCTAACTAGGTACATATTCCTTGCAGATCGTTCGAAATTAAAAGAACTGATGATCTTTGAATAATTTTGGCAAACAGAATCAGCTACATAAAGTACTTCAACTGTGTTTCATCTAAGTCCGCCGGCAAAGATACATGCTCTAGACGCTTACGGCAAGAGCGCTCACATCCATTGTGTAAGTATTTTCCTATATGCCCACTGAATTCTTATTGGAAAATACAATAACACGTTCGAATACTTTATTATTCCCATCATATTCAACTAAGCCCAGAGAAGGAGACTAATGTGGTTTTATAGTCGAACAAATACTTAATTATATACAACGCAGCCATATTGTACCTTTGCATAATATTCTCATGATCCTTGGGAACTTGTTTTGTCGTCATGAGCATATAAAACTGTCTCAGGGGTTCCGGAATACCTGACTGGAAAAAAAATTACAACTTTTTGTATTCAGAGTTTATGTAGACTAAATGCTAATTAGTTTCACTGCAGAACATTTTCAGGAAGTGATCCTCAGTTTGACTCCTGCCCGCCCCTTGGTTCCATCAGGACCGTTTCTATGAGTATAAAAAAATGTTTTGTTCCTTCTCACTTACCCACCGGAATTTATCTTTAAGAATTTTTTATTCAATGGGTGGTGCGAGCTCTTCTTGTGGTGCTGATGAGTTGAAAGTTAACTGAAGCATAAGGACCATTCATGTCGTGCATACGGAAACAATGTTAACAGAATATTAAAAATTGTTTTTTTTTTTAAACGTAAGATTTATAAAAGGTCAACGACTTTATTTTTACCCAAGAGTGGTAACGAACTTGAAGTGTGATTATAAACTAGTAAATACTGACGGATGCTTGTTAACTGAAGCGCTATTCGCAGTTCCCACGATTAATAATGAAGGATTATAAAAACTGTTATTTATTTTTCCATTTTTGGTATTTACTTCTGTAGGTGGCGCTGCAGTTCGGGATGAACCTAGGCTTCAACAAACAAGCCCCTGCATTTAACCCGATCTGTAGCTACTTGCCTCCAGTTGGCCAATCCAAGTTGATTGGGATCTCTTCTCACTTGAACGCGCCCGGATTAAACTCAAAAACGCTATGAACTATAGCGCTGGTGTTTATTCGTTCCATATTTAGGCGTATAATGTGCATTTTTTTCTAATCTAGATCGATGCCACTAGTATAACTCGTCTTTGAAGCCCTTCAACGCAAACGGGACCAAATACCTTGCGAATATCTTTTCGCTTGAAGCGACAAACGATAACTTCATCCGCATTCGTTAAAGTCCATGCATTAGTACCGTCAAGTATAACTAGATAAGAGTCTTATATAGAGCCTCCTTACTTGTTTGTGATATGACCTTAGGTTAGGTTATGCTGCCAACTGAAAAGACCAACACACTTATACCAAAGAAGGCTCCATTATATTCTTTCAAAGGTAGTCTTGAAATCCGTAGGTTTGATGTGGACAAGTTTTCTACGGGACTAGTCGAAGTGTAAATATTTGGTGGACTGTAGACTTTCCGGGGCTAAAACTGCACTGAAATAGGTCGTTTAGGTTGCTTTCAAAGGATTTTAGGTAGTAACATACAGAGAAGATCTTGTGCGAAACGCTGAAGAGACTGGTGCTTCTGTAATTGGCCCAGTTGAGGGGGACATGTTTCCTGTGGATAGGGCAAACGATGCTGAGATTCAATTGATTAGGTATACAATCATATAAGCTGATTGTTTAAATGAATTGGTGTATGGTTTCTACCAAGACTCTACCACCTGAACTTGGATATTGCTTAATGCTTACTTCAGTTTGGTCAGGTGGGCGGAAGTTAAGGCTTACATTCTCTAGGTGGGTTCTTGAATTCTGCCTGACAGCGAAATGTTCTTTTTTTTTTGGTTTTTATCGCAGTTAAACAGTTTGCAGATGTAGTTCTTCCATATTCCCCATATTGACTGTGTCCCTGATATATGGTTTCCTTCTTCTTCTCTACGAATTCTGTACGAACTTTGTTGAGATGACATATACGCACACGAGTTCATAGCTAAAGTTCCAATATATGAGTGCTAACTATGAGTGCTAGTTGAACATCAATTTGACTTCCGAAAGGCCAGTTCAACAGTCGACCACGTAAAAAGGCTAGTTAACACTACACATTAGGCTATAGAAGGCACAAAAGTGTATAAAGACAGACCTGGAGAGGAGGGGTTAAGCACCGTTGAATACTTAGTGCTCCGTCATAATTATTAATGTTAAGAATGATTTCAATTCTGCAAACTGGAAGGACAGGAGCTGCCGGGAAGGTGAAGTGGTAGACGACTAGGAGGCAGCAAGGAGGGTAAGGGAATGGCAGCAGAGTTAAAACCTCTCAACTAAGGGCTAAGTGACCTATCGCCTTATGCCTATCATAGAAACTTAAATAAGATGCAAGCGGGACTTCTGGTGACTTCTACGTAATATAAGTTAATACAGGGCATTGCTATTTCCGATTATACTATCGGTTCAAGCTCCACGACTAACCAATCTGCTAGTACTGCGCAGACACAGAGGAAGAGTCGAAGTTTGTATTCTTCTTATACCCACGGTTCCAGACTCAATGGAAGTCTAACAAGGCCGATTTCGCTGTACAGTCCTCACAGTTTCATGACTAAAACCATTGTCCTTTTTTCTAAACAATCAGGTACGTAGTGATTATTACTTTTTATAAGATCCATTCCAAATCCATGCCACCGTGTACTGAGTTACTTTTGTTTTTCGAGCGTGGGCTTCGTTATTCAATTGCCCTTGTAGCACAAAGAAATACAAATTAGAAACAAAATTACGCAAGTCGTCCATAGGAACAGTAGCTTTTTTGGACTTGTCCGCTGTCTATTATCCACTATCGTCCAATTCACTTTTAACACAGATTGCTTGATCCCTATGCTGATTTAGAAAACGATTGATGTACTCATCTAAGTTTAGTTTATAATTAGTTAACGAATATATTCTCCATAAGTAACTTTTCGTGCCCTCAAAGTGTTTTTTATGAGGAAGCTCCCTTCATATCCGTCCAGTTGACTCAGATAAAGTTCTACGATCACTTATCCTACAAATAAACTACATATGTATACACGAGTATCCACTGGTGCAATACCACCTCCACCGAAGTTCTGGAAATCCATATATACATGCCTGCACATGCATGTACATATGCATGTAGGTATGTTTTTCCTTTTTTTTATTTTCCGTTTAAAAAAAAATCAGAAGTCCATCATTAATTTTAAAATAAATTTTACTTTTATTCACTGGAAGATACATGTACAACTTACAGAAAAAAAATGCATAAATAAAAGTAATAACTAAAATATTAATTTGAACTTAAGTATAAGTAGGTATACATAATTTAAATTAATTCTTAATCTTCGTCTTCGGTTTGTTTGCTTTGTTCGTTTGTATATGTACAAAATTTAAATAAATATAACTCCTTTGCTTCACTTTCGTTTACATAATAATTTAAAATAAAATTAAATATTTTGATCTTAAGCGTATTCTTGTAGTATTAATAAAAAAAATAACTTACTCGCATTAACTTCATTAATATGTATAATTTCCTGTTACAGCTTAAAACAATTTTTTAATAATTTTTTTTTTAACAATTTCTTTTAAATAATTTTATTAGTTACCCAATAAAATTGTGTGTGGCCACGAATGTTACATAAGATTTCCACCATCAGACTTTGGAGTATTGGCCTCCCACCAATCGATAGCATCCATCATACTCTCATCGGATAGCGCTGCAGTGGATGTATCTAAAATAACATCGTTGAACTCCTTCTTCAAGCGTACAACACCTTCATATAAACTGTGCTCCTCGCTGCTATTTTCACCCGACGATGTTGTAATGTAGTAACCTTGACCACTGCCATCGAGTTGGGGTGAAGAATTCTCCAGCAAATGGTGGTGCTGTTGCTGTTGTTCCTGTAGATGAAAAACGATATCCGAAGGTTCGACCTTAACACGTGCCAAACGATGCGCGTGATGATGGGGGGCATCGTTCATCGCTTGAAATTGTGGCGGCATCATGTAATGATCGTTGCTGCCACGCGACTCAGACATGGTCTGCTGTAATAAAATGCCACCGGCCGCAGGTGATAGTAAAGACGATGATGTTGTCGGTGATAGAGGCGACGTGACTGCTGTAGTTGAGGTAGGCGTCGGCGACATTCCGGACGGGGTCGATGCAGGTGCAACTGCTGATAACATGGAAACGGGAATTTCCTCGTCAGTAATACCATTACCATTGGGGTAGCAATTAACATCGATTAGAGGGCTGAAGTTCTCTTCGTTACCAAAAATATCGGCGGTTAGTAATTGGTAGGTATTCGTTCCAGGAATCCGAATGTATTGCAATCCGTTGAGAGTAGTTATGTTGGGCAGATTATCAGCGATTTCAGATAGGTCCTGATCACCACCGTTGCTATCGTCAAAGTTGTCGAAATTGTCATTCATCGGCGAGATGGGTCCAAATTCATCTTTTATCACAGTGAAACCACCTTCATCTGCAGATAGCGGTGAGACTGGTGGTATTTCATAGCCAAGAAGTTTCTCTAAGCCACGAATATACTCAACAGCCATGCGAAGTGTTTCTACTTTGCTGAGTTTTTTCGCTGATCCCCTATTGCTACCACTACCCGTAGCTTCGAATGCCTTGGCGATCTCTTCTGGAATATGTTGACGAAGGGCAGCGAATCCGTTGTTAACTTGCTTCACACGATTTCGTTCCCTGGCGTTTCGTCGCGCTACAGCCTGTGGGGCAGGTAGACCCTTTCGTCCTGGTGTACCCACAGTTACATAATCTCCTCCGATCTTTAATTGATTAGCTGTTGTCTTCGATTCCACAGTTTTGGTATTGCTCTTCAACTTCTTTGCTGGTGGTTGAGCCACCTCTGATGCGATTGCACTGCCTCCCTGTGGAATATTTTCACTGTTTGACTCATTGAGCGGTACAAGTTTTTGTTTTTTCCTCATTATAACGGCACCACCTTTGTTAGCAATTCCGATCATGCCAAAATCTTTGATCTTTTTCACGATCGTGTTGCTATTGATCACAAGTTTATTGCTCGAGCTATCACTTAAAATACCGACGTTGTTGCTACCGTTAGTGGTTGTCGTAATTGTTATTTTATTGAAGGCGTTTTTCAGTTTCAAATTGGGCGGCATACCGTAGGACATTATGCCGATCGTGGCCATTGCCCTTAGTTAATCGTGAAAAATCCGTATTTAACACTTTATGCCGATTTAAAAATAGAACTTTTAGACTTTCAATATTAACACACGAAACGGTTGCTTCACAATAACTTCACTACTGAATATCATTCGTCCCGACTGAATGTCTCTCTCATTTGTGTGTCCTGGCTGGAGGACAGCTGCTTAGTATCTGTGTCGCGTGCCTGATGTCTTGCACTGTAATGTCTCATGGGGCGACGAACGATAATGTGGAGAAACAGAAAAAAAGAAAAAAAAACTCACAAAGGTGCAACGTAACGTGTCATACACACACGAACGCACGCAAGGATGGAAGTATATGCATGCATGCAGAGGGTATTCATCCCTTATGTAGCGGTTGGCTGGAACGCAGACGCAATGAAGTTCATGGTTGTTTAGGCTACCAACCACCACCCCATTGTCGAAATGAAACGGTTTTTTTTTTTGATATTTTACTTTTGATGTGTTGGTCGGCCGTATTGCCGTTGCGCCTTTGCGGTGGGAAATCTAACATCTGATCACGCATACAGATAAAATAGGGGTTGGAATTCATTATTTTTGTTATTCTACTTTGAAGCAAAGATCAACGGCTCATACAAGGAAAATAGGGTAGAGAGTGAGCTGTTTGGCAGTTAGATAGGAGGAAAGTCGACGCCCAAAAGTGAGTTCTAAATGCAAAGGAAGCTCGTGGAATTGTTGTGCATTAGCATCGTCTTAGATCAGATCTTTTTGATTATTTACGAAGCCTTTCAACTGAAAATGCGATTTGTTGCTGAAAATGATTTTTTCACCAAAGTTTAAATTCGTGTCCAACATTTTAAGGGCCGTGTCTTCTTTTATGAATAGAAACCAAAATCTTTTCGAGTAATTCACTAAATTGAGGACGCTGAAATGCTCCTGTCTTGTGACCTATGAAAAATTGAGAACATTGCTATAATTTGTCGCATTAAGGCCTCGTAAATACGCTCAAGCCGCCGACCATAAATTCGACTTAAACTCAAAATTATGACACCTTATTTTTAGACAGAACAAAATCGAATGACAGCGTTTGCAATTTAAAGGTTACCACAATCAACTGTCAAAGTTCAGGTATGCCTATTGAAGGAACATGTTTTAGTAAACACCGTAGAGGGCGCATGGTATAGCATCTCGTTAACGTTCGTTTTGTACGTGTTCTACTTTTCGCACGAAGCCCTACCTACAGTTTAATGACTCATGCGAAAAAAGTATTGAGGTCCATGCTCATGGCAAATTATTACTCTTGGAATCCAGTGATACTATCTGCCATAGTTTGTACTACACTTCACCCTACATATGTCGGCAGTAGTAATTCGTTCACCTAAAATTTTGTACAAAAAAGACAAACCCTACACGTTTTACCCTATAAATATGTGATATCGGAAGTATATTCTATAGTGACTTTCCGTTTGGAATTTGTACCGTGTGCCAACAGGACAATAGCACAAAAGAATCATAAGTCCGTCTTTTTGATGTGGCGCGAATGCACACACACGTATCCTCGCCTGTACATGAATACTCGTATTCAGGAGTATAACTTTTCTTTTTTTAAATTCGTTGCGTCAAAAAAAGAATTTATGTAGGTATGCTTACATTACTCGTATGTACATATGTATGTTCATACATATGTGTATTGTATACTAAAGTGGAAGTAGAAACTCGATCATTTTGGTGAAAGTTCGTTGGATATTTCCTTGGAATAACAGTAGTAACGTTCCAACATAAAAACTACACCTATAGCTGAATAGATAAAATGCAAATAAAGTTGCTTATTTACGGTCTGGCAGCAGTTAGACCGGGTTTTAAGGTTAGTGTTCCCTTTATACATATGTACAAATGTTTGTAGATATATACGAACAAAGGGGTTATGTACATATACATAACTCGTATTGATATTTCTATGAAATCTACCCCTGATGCATTAAGTTCGAAACAGTTGTCTTGAGGAAACTTGAAATAATTTTTACTTTCCTTATTGCTCAATTATTGCAATATTCATTCACACATATGTACGTTCATATGTACATATGTATGTATAGGTCTGTCACAGATTATAGAGTATTTCATTTGCAGGACACTCGAATTTTCAGTCGACAGAAGTTTGTCTGGTATTTCTTCAATTTTTTTGAATTTGTTCCAAAATTTTGTAACGAAAAGTTCTAATGCGAATTGGGATCCGGGGGATTAAGTATAGACAGGTATTCACGTGGCATGAATCTGATCTGACTCGTTAAATGTATGTAAATTTATCTCGTAAATAGAAAGTAGGATTGGAGATATCTGGTAGTTAGCACAAACATGAACTATGTCGTGTGCTTCCATCAGATCAATAAAAATTTTGAACCTCGATTTTTACCTGTCCTGTACAAATAATAGTCAAGAATGCAAAAAGAAGTGGGAATATGACATCAACGGTCTGTTAATTCTTGAGTTTCCTTAGTTTGGTCCTTAAATTGTTCAATGGACCCTTATATGATTTTAGCAGCCAGAGTAAGAGGCCTCGATCAGTACTGAAAACTATAAATAAATTGAGAATATCAATTGCACTTAAACTGGTTCATATGCACACTAGCAAACCCGTTCAGCTCTTTAAAAATACAGTTATGTTTAAGCTTACATCTATTAAAATCTTTTCAAGTTGAGCATCATACAATACCATCAGGGTGTACTCTTACTGGACTCAGTATGTTAGCATCAGTCTGGCTACTAGACAAGCTATTTGTCATCTTTGGTTCAGACTTCTATTTTTTACCAATGCCTCATTGCCATCGTAGAAGGCTATGCATTTTGAAAGGTCATTTGTTCCTCATTTAGTGAAACCTTGAAAGACAGTACTGGCCTGATACATATGCACCACTTAGAGATAATAAAAGTGACTAAGTGTCTTGCTGGGAAGGGGCGAATTCAAGTAGATACCTTGCTTAGGTTCTGAACATGTTTTCCACTTGCTTAGTCATGGTTGATTTCAAGATTTAAAATACAAAGCGAGGTAAGATCAATTTATGATCATGTTCATCACAAAATCTATATTAGAAGTGGGCCATCTGTTGGTTCCTTTTTGAAATTTCTATATTTTCTGTAATTTAATTCAAACGAATGTCGGAGCTGGATTGGCAGTACTCATCTTCATATTAAAGTAGAGACCAGTACTACCCCCACTCCGAAACGCACATCAAGAAGTCACACTCTTTGGTGATGTATTAGTTTCTCCACGACTACGTGTGTATTTTCACAATCCAATCCAAATCCTACATTTTTGCTTGTTGACAAAGCCTCTGAGATAAAAATAATCTGTCCGAAAAGATGATTATGTGACCAGATTCGACATAATTTTCCGATTCAGAAAGGATATGACAAAGCGGACGGTAATTTTGCTTCAAGCCTATGTGAGTTGAACCTTGTAAGCAAAGACCTCTTTATGCAATATTCACCTCAGAGAAGTGCGAATGATGTTCAATATTTGAAGTCTGCTACAAGTTGAGGTTCTTGGGTTTTTGTATACACCTTAGGCAGCAGCAGCAATTCTTTCATCTGGTGAGTACAGACGTCGAGTACGCGGATATTTTTTGCCACGAAGACTTTAAACACCGGCAACATTTGAAGGGATTTAGTGTTGGTAGTGTCGAAATAACACGAACATAATAAAGAAAGAAACAGATGGCTCATCCAACATCTCCACCAAGTTTCACCAAAATATAGTTCATGTACATTAGTAATAGTAGAAGAGAAATAAGACCATCTGTCAAACTTTCTTAACAGGCTGTCCCTTAAGTTTTCCTGAATATGAGTATCCTTGCAAGATGTGCCTCTACATTGCACTCATCAAGGGATTCTTAAATAGCTTGGGGTGAAATATTTTCTTGATTCCCCGTTAAGATAGTGCAGGCGCTGATGAAACATTCCTATGTAGCACCGATCAGGCTTTAAACACAAGGGACCATAAGGGCTTGTACTAATCCCTTCGTGGCCTCACTGCTTGCATAATAACCATTAGATCCTTGGGCGATCATAGATCCGAATATTGATAACGATTTTTATTCGGGACCCATTGGAAATGTCTACAAATAAAACAAATGAAACCACTTGCAATCGAGAATGACAGGGGGAACCTCTTTCAGCGGAGTTTAAGGATACTGAGTACATCAACTGACCAAAAAACAGCACCACATAGAATCACGGGGATGCGAGTCATTACCAATAAGAAAAGCGACAGTCGAACCAACTTCCCAACTATCTGTGTAAAAAGATAGAAGATGGCAAATTCGCTCCACGCATCAAGCAATGTGAGACACCATTGAAAATATCAGAGCTCTTTAAAAGCTCTCCGCAATCTAACTGAATACAGCTAACATATGCAGGATAAGGGTGGACCAAAATCAGGTATTATCTGTAGAATGACAGCGTTCAAGGTGCTGCCAGAGATGCATAAATATAATAAGGAAATGTGATTAATTTAAACGCAAAATAGGCACATTTCGCTTTAATTTTAAGCCTCTACTACTATATAAAAGCAGTACCGAGAAAGTGTCATCACTATCAGGAGTATCCGCAAAGTTCCAGAGATATAATCTCCGTTGCTGAACGCTCTAGTATTCTTGAAGCTATTCTTATAAGAAGGAACGCGCCTTAGGTCTGGACATGGATCCGACAACACACTATCATTTCGAAATAAGTTAATGCAAACTTTATGGGCAAATGATTTGATCTGTAGATCATAAGTCGTCCCAGGGCATCGACTGTAAAGTTTACAGGACAAAGACTATTTACATACGCATTAGTTGTTAGCATTAAGTCAAGCTCTATTCATTAGTATCCAAACCAAAAACATTAAAACTCCTTACAGTACAGCTAAGGTTATCCAAGTGGAGGACATTTGTGTTTCTCTTTATCGCATGTCATTTAATTTAACAATAACCCTTATTTTGTGAGTCTTTTGAGACGAATACCAAAGTATAGAGTTTCATAGCTACACGAAAACTTCTTGACTTGTCATTCTATTCTGGGTGGAGCAGTTCTGGCATATGTCAACAACAGTCACCAACATGAATGGTACAGGTTTTTGTTGTTTTCTTAACGTCAGACCCCTTAAGCAAGAAGAACTTGACGTATACACATTCAACCCTTTTCAGGATACCAAGCACAAATAACAAGAACTCAGAAACACATTAAAAACACGAAAGAATGAACTACTTTGCATTTAATTATGGTGGAACCTCTATCGCACACTTAGACGTCAAATTATTGGATCCCTCCTGCTGACATATTCAAAGGATTCCTGCAAGTCCTACTTGAACACGCTCGTTATATATAAACTGCATGAACTACATATGCAAACGTAAGGGTTGCAAAGAATGACGCATAATGTCAGAAAACCGTCACCTCCAACATCAGTGTTGAACGACAGGAACTTGTTCGATCAATGTCACCGACATGTAACAGGGGTGGAATGAAAATCAAAAATCACTGATCACTTTCCTGTCGCAATCGTGCTATGAAATTGCCGGTTTTGTGGGCTTTAAACAATGCAAAAGGATCGAGTGCGCCATCGTTTTTTCGGGTTGATGTCTCTATTATTCACCAAATATCGCCTATTCATTAGGAGTGCATTCATTTGCATGTAGGGTATAACGTTCTGCAGCTGTAGTGTTGATTTAGGTAATGAAGGATACTTGAAGCACTCCCTAGAGTTTTATTGAGTGCCCTCCTAGGTAATCAGCACAAACGAAACTAATTTGATGGGGGTGGATTTGATTACAAAGCAAATTCATAAAAAAAAATTCTGATCTTGTGGAATAAATAAGCAGCTGATTAAATAAAATATTTATGTGGGAGTGCCCTCTTTACATATTTTTGAGGGGAAGGATTATTATGCATTGAATGGTTAGCGGTTCAAGTGCGTAATAATGGGACTCTAATTTATCAATTTAGACAGTCGGCGCAAGATACTTTGTGGTGTATAGAGATATCAGCGTATTAAGACCTTCGGGGGTCCTTAAAACTTTTTTTAAGCAAAAATTAAAGATACTTATAACCACTTCTATTCAAAACTTTAGTGAAGATGCGCTAGCCCCCCAAGATGTCCCCGCAAGTTTTTGGATGATGTTGTTTCTCGTTCTTATTTTGCCCGCTGAGTTGGTGAGGTGGTTTCGGAAGCTTAGCGATCTTTCTAGCCTTACTCCGAGGTACTTCGGGTGTGGATTGTAGTTTAGCAGTGTGCCATTGAAGACCATTCTCAGTTTGTATGACGCCAGTTTGGAATTTAGGTGGAAACAGCACACCTCGGTTTTCGGCATACTTGGCCACAGTCGCCATTCTCTGAAGTACACACTCAAAGGCTCAAGGTCAGCGTTCAAGATGCGCTTGGTTGTTTTTATATTCTGGTGTTGGCTTGCTACTGCGATGCCGTCAGCGTATGCGAATTTTCTTGAGATGGTTGGAGGAAGGTCGTATATGTAAAGGTTGAAGAGGAGTGGTGCCAGCACTGACCCTTGCGGCAATCCATTGTTCAACTTTTTTATGTCACTCTTGGTGTCATTTATAATGACTTCGTATTTCCGGTTGGACAGGATGTTGTTGAGGAGATGAGCCATCTTGCGGCAGGGTATGATCTTTAGGAACTTATAGATTAGACCATGTCGCCAGACTGTGTCATACGCTGCTGTGAGATCTATAAACGCGACAGATGTTTTGTGCATTTTTTCGTATCCGGCTTCGATGTGTGTTGTTGTGTTGTACAGCTGCGACCGGTCCTAAACCCGGCTTGGCGACGTTGATGGTGATTCTGTAGATATCATTATCTGCGTTCTCTTCCACAAGGTGGACCTTAGATATATATTGTCTCGGACGAATGTAGCTGTTCCGTACGCCCGATGATAGGTCACTCCAATCAGGGAGTATCCTGGGATATTTCCTCTAGATAAAAGACTTATTTCCGTTGCTGCATGTGTCCATTGAATGACGTCTACGCCAATATTGTTGTCTATCATGATTTTAGATAGGTGCTCGCTCTTAGATTTGCTGATGCTTTCTATATTTAACTGGCATATGCGGATTGATGGTCCGATATGTCTGGTCAGATGGTGCTTAGAAGTACCGATTAATGGTTTTGTTGGGCGTTGATTATTCATAAGTCTTTGGGTTCAGAATATTTTCGATTGCATGTATATTTTGTTATTGGTTGCCACATGCTCGTTGTTGTATCTGTTTTAGGGTCTGGCATAGAAAGGTGTACACTATTTAGCGTTATCCAGGTTGCACCAGGAGGAGGCAGTGTACTTTGCAACACAAACTAATGATTTTTATTCTTTCTTAGTGCGTGAAATGCGCGTTTTAAGAAAGGTGTTAAGGGTGAATTGCACATAGACTGGGAATAGGGAGCAGGATTGTACTGTCAATAGCCACCGGTTAACTTCTGACAAGTCACCAGTATTTCAATCAGAGGTCTTCGCTATACTTACGGGTGTGGAGCTATTGAAAGCCAACGCTCGCATTTGTATGGACTGTCAAGCGGCTTTCAGTGTACTTGCAAGCCCGAAAATCACCTCGAAGTAAATGAATCAAGGACATGGAGGAACTAGACCAGGAGCGGGCAGCGAACCTGAGCACTCGAGGAGTAACAACCATAGCTAGTTATAACTCAGCAGAAATAGTTATTAACTTGTAAAGTTGCCAAAGTCATGAACGAGATTTGTAGCTCTCGCTTAGCTAACAAGAATCCTAATCGTAAAAAAAGGTAATTGGAACTTCTGATCGAGCTGAAGACCAGGAGCATCAACCTGCAGATTGGAACGGGTGATGACTACCTATAAGTATCGAAGAAATCCGGATAAGGTGGGTTCACACTGTCCGATATATCTAACAGGCTTGGCCGGATGTATATTGGACACATTTGTAAGCATGTTGTCAGAACTCATTTTTCAATTGAAATGGGCTCGGTTGCAGGCGCGAGGTGTAATGTCCTTCGCTTCCACCCTGTTCAATGCATAGTCATTTACAACCAATGGAAGCCAAAGACAAATTTGCCAAGATATCAACATCAAAAACTTGATCTTCTAGCAACGAAATGATACAAAACCAGTTTGGAACAGCATGCTGGGAGTTACAAAAACGTCTGAGGTACATATATCAAGAAATTTATAAATTTTCCTCAAAAGAGCAAAAAAGATTCTACCAATGAAAAATGTAATACAAATATCTGAACTGACTTCTTCTCTGGCCATTGCTCTCTCTAATACTATCTAAGAAAATTGGCGTATGTCAAACTGACACTTGCGAAACTGTGGGATATATTGTATGCGAATGTCAGGCCTTTGCAGCGTTAAAATACCGTTTTAAAGGGTTCACCACTCCATCTAACATTATCTCCGTCAGCTAAAAAATTCGAAATTTCTTTTGAGATCGTAATTTAAGCTAGGACGCAAGTTCATGTAAATCAGCTTAATGGAGGATAGCACAAAAGGCCTCTTTTTAGAAAGATATGCACTTATGGATCTCCCCTAACTCTTTTTTCTACAACCTTACACTAAAAACTAAACTTCCCTGCAAGACTCTAATAATCAAGGTCATAAGTTTCGTATTTCTCTGCGAGTATTGAAATAATTAGCAATTTTGGCAGCAGTTCAAGTCATTAGTAGAAGACCCGTAATTCCTTTAATGTAAATGATAACAGCAGTCATTTTGGCGGTGAAGTTGATTAAATCAGAATATCCATTCATTAGAACAAGTTATGCTCATAACCCTTTGACTCGTAAGATTTACAAGTGTGCACGTGAAGGACCAACTGAAATCTTACACTGAAACAATTAGTCACAGGATCGCCTGAGGGAGAAAGCCTATTACCTCCATATGAAATAGTCCCCTGGCACATTCATACAATCATTACATAAAGGATATAAAACAACACAAGTGTCGGTATAATATTTTATGACCCTCATTAAATCCCAAAAAATCATAATCCCCATCTTCTGTTACTGTACATGTGACACTTCTTCAGTGATTTATTAATTCCTGAACAAATTCCAACTACGCCAAGTATGTGTATATTTTGCGCTTCTCAGAAGCATTTTTCGTTAAGTGCATCCTGTTTCCCAATAGAAATGATAACTCCAAGGATGTGACACCTACTAGTACTCGTATAAGAAAAACAAACTCGATCCACATGTGTAACACTTGCCGTATGGATGAAGGATCCACGCGTGTAGACTGCGTCGTTACTAATCAATCGCCGACATATGTAGGCGTTCATTCATAAATCTGAAAATCAAAACTAACATTCCTAATATGCTTGACGAAATACACGAGCGCAGGAAAATAATCGAAAATATTTTTCAAGCCATATGCGCCCATAATTCACTCAACCGTGATGGTAGTTGCTACAGCAACTGGAGCAGCTCCAGTGTTCGAAAATTTAAATGTCTACCTAGGGATTGGGATAAGTTTGAAAAAAATAAAAAAATCACTCATGAGGATTCAAGTGGTTATCTCTTTCATTTGGTAAAGTGAATTAGGAGCAGAATTTTGACATGAGTATAGTGTTTGCCTGAGAGCGTAAAGTGGGTACTTGTCCCACTTGAAGTGCGCTTCTGTGTTATAAACACGGTAGCCGTTTGGTAGCTCATTCCGCATGTGTTCAAACGGATATTTTGCTTGATATAATCACACATGTATGAATATGTGTATATGTGTAGAGAGAATCGGATTTTTGACATCAGATTTTCTATATGTACATGCACATAGGTTTGTTCATATTTCCTAACGCATCATAAAAAGTGCTCTGAAATTGTTCCTGATTTTGTAGTTCATTCATGCGATGTAAATATGTATGCCCGACTTCAAAAATTTATCCAAGTGAACACCTGAATATCTTACAACAGCTTTTAACTGGATGCGAGAGCATTTGAACTGCGTTTTGAGTTCGAATTACAGCGTTTTAGAATTTAATATTTTTTAATATTTTCGACTATTAGATTTTCGAACCATTTATATCCAGGATAACGTTATTTGAAAACATAGCTTTAGACCTTCTCTAATGTGAAACCTTAATAATTCATAATTGATATTGCTAGGAGAGTTCTCCTAGAGACTTCTCCATCATGGATAGTCTCAAAATGAGAGCCAATAAGATAAAGTTTATCAGCGTTAGCTTAAAGTCCCTGTCTGGATGAAAAGCGGCTGGATAGAGAGTGGAATTTTCAGTTTCAGAATTTTTATAACGTTACGGGTCTTAAAACAGAATTCTGGAATCAGATTTAAATATGTTTTCAGCGCGTTGTCTCCAGTCATATTCCTCAGACAAAGTTTCAAGGCCCAGGTCCCACTTGGAAGTATTTCCCACTGCCCGAAATGCACTAAGTCCCGCAAATTTGGGTTTTAGTTCATATGAACTAACTCCCTAGATTTTCTGGAACTCAGAATGAACTAAGTCCCAATATGAGAATGAACTAAATCCCAAGAGTAGGACTTTGTTCTTTATGAACTCTATTTGGCCTTATTGCACTTCGGTCCTGAGCACCTGCATGTGAGGCCAAAGGCCGTCCGGTGTATGAGCCGAGGAAATGTCCACAGTTTTTTTTTTTAGCGAGCGTAGCGAGCTCACCCACCCCTACTCCCAGGCTTTCGCCCGCTAGTCACTTCAATACTAAGTTGGGGCGGGTGGGCTCGCTACGCTCGCTAAAAAAAAAATTGTGGACATTTCCTTGACTCATACACCGGACACATGGGACTTATGAACTAAATCCCACTGCAAATTTTGTGGGACTTAGTTCATTTCGGGCAGTGGGAGTTAGTTACAAGTGGGACTTTGTTCGTAGGGCCAAGTTTCAACGATCGCAGCTCTAAGTCGAGTGATTTCTCTTGAAACTGTTGATCTTTTCTATTTTGTGATCGGCACCGAGGTGAAAAAATTTGAAAATTCGAATTTTTGACCGGTTTCTACAAAGTGGTTCATGAAAGGTGCAACTTTTTAGGTTATTTTTCAACGTGATCTTAATTAAGTTTCAAATACGCATTTTATTTGTTCTCTAAAGCCATTACACATGTTCTAAAAAAGATTCCCTCAGTGTCTTCTGAATTTTTTATTCGTTGAATATCTCAGTCATCCCAGATGCTTGTTTTAGGTTGGGGAAAAGATGAAAGTAACATGGAGCCAGATCATGCGAATACGGGGATTGAAGGAGTAATTCAAGCCTACACTTATGAATTTCCGCCAAGTTTTAACGCCACTTGTGCATTGTCCTAGTAAAGCAAAACTATTTTTCTCAACATTTAGGAACGTTTTTTTTTTCTTTTCTCTAGCAGCCAACACCGCAATAGTAAATATTCGGTAATTTTGCGGACCTTGACAAGGTAGTCAATCATCATTATTTCCTTTGAATGCTAAAAGCCTGATGCCAATACCTTATACGCTGATAATTGAACTTAAGTTTTCTTTGGGACTGGTTATAATATAATTTCGATTGCTGTTTAGTCTCAAGAATATATTGGCATAGGTCGGAAAAACGTCGTTAAAATATCTTGTGAATTGGTTCGAAACAGTTCCAAACTCTCGTCCGCTTAAAGCTATTTACGTTCATTCTTATCGTGCAGTCATAATTTGTAAATTTGTTAAGGTGTGGATAAATAGTTGGAATCACACAAACTTTATCTTAAAACAAATTTGAACAGGAAAATCACATTCCTACTTCGTATCGTTTCAACTTTTCGAGAAACTCACATAACTAATTCCTGCATTGAACGAGTTTTTACAACTTTCTGACCTCTACCAGCAGGGTTGCTGCAGCCTTAAAAATATTAAAAACTGGTTCACTAATCAATTAGATCAGCATTGTAGAACGGAACATGCAACAAATAATTCCAACCTCCCTTCTGAACAGACACAAATATAAAGAGTCCAGCACCTGCGACTAGGGGAATGAAATAGTATTTCTGATTACTAATTAAAATTCAGAGATACTTGTGTGTATAAAAGGTCCTTCAGTCACATTTCTCCATACATAGGCCTTCAAAAAAAGATCATAACCGGATTTAAGCCTTTTTTTGGTGTAGTACCAAGTTCTGCATTTCCTTTATTTGCACTTTGTTTTCGCAATAAATTCAAGGACCACGTACATACATATGTGGGTATATACGAGTAGACGTCCTTTTTTTTCTACACCCATTAACCCATCAACAAAAGGACGAAATTCCCCCACAGGAATTAAAATACACACGAAGGACGATTGTTATTCCAGTGCCAACACGGTGCGTAGATATTTCATTTCCCTGTTCACGTTCGGCACTCACTACACCGGAGAGTGGATAAGCTTTGATTAAATCACTACAGTAAATATTAAATAGGGTGAAACGGACCCAAGGATCATTTTTATATAATACAGACCCTGAATGTATGTACATACATATATGTATGTATGTATGTATTATTAATCGTTGTCCCTCGTTCAGGATGGATCGAGGCACATATTAATGATACGAAATAATAATAGAAAGGACCATTCAAAATTTTGATGAAAAAAAAAAAAAAAAATTCTCCATTCCATTCATTGCGAGTGTGTGTGAAGGAATCGTATAGTCGTTGTTTACAATATCGAGGATAAGACTGATGCGTTGGTATGGCAGGAGCAGATGTTTTTCGGAACACGACCCCAGGACACTTTTCGAGGGCAACCCGATTCGCGCGTTTTTCCATTTATCCTCTCCATATCGAAATTTTTGATTTTTCTTGGGAGTTGGTGTGCGTGCGCGCTTTTTCGTTTGGTACGTGTTCGAGGCGCAAGGGGACCACTTTAGGACGAAAACTCGATTCGTTTTTGTTAAGTACGTCTCTTGGAGGATTAATTCATGTGAAGTCCTTTTTTCAGTTCGAAAATGTTATTCCATTCCGTTGGATTGAAACCGTCGATGTCGTCGTCGTAGGTAGATGAAAGTTGCGCTCCGAGGGTGAATTGAATGACATTGCTTTTGTTTTCTGCGTAGGGGAGAGGATTCTATTTTTTTTTTTTTTTTTTTTTCGTTCTATCGCACCTTCGTGTATGCCGGTGTACACCGGTGTAAGAAGGCTCAACTGAGAATGTGTTGTAGAGAAGTCTTTTCTTCCGCAAGGACGGCAGGAGATTTTTATTAAACCTCGCATTGCATTTAAATTGTTGATTCTATTGTTTGACGGCTCATGCCACGCTTATTCCACGCGACTCTATTCGGAAGAGGAATTCATTGTTTCTTTGTAGGGAAAAGGGAAGAACGTAGGAAGGTTTTTTAGAGAATGCGTAGAGAAATAAATTGGAAACTTTTATGGATATACATACACATGTACCTATGTAGTAACATAAATGCACTTTTTGTGGATGCAAATTCGATCAGCGAAATTACGGAAAAGTGTATCTGGATAATTTGGTTACTGCACTGCTTTAGATTCGTCATCATTTGGTGAATTAAAATTTGATTTGCGAACAATAGGAAAACTGACTTTCAAGTCCATGTAGATAGTAGTAGATTGCAGTTTAAATTTTGGATTTTTTTTGCGAAAAAATGTTTTTGAAGGAGATGTTTTGGAACTTACGGACGTCTAGGATAAACATTTGTAGTTAGCTTCGCACACTAAAAAATAGCTTCTCTTTTATAATAAGGAGAACTATACCAAGAGAATTGCCAGTTTTCCATGCTCCTTGCCACAACTATCAAGCTTTTCTAAATTTTGGAGATCTTTTGACGCTTTCAGCGACCTCATCTATAATTTGTGTTGCCTTTTGATTCATGATGTGTTGGAATGAAATGTTTACATTCATAAATCATATCGTTTCACACGTTGTGATAGATGCGCCATTTGTAGGTTTTTTTTATAAATTGTTTTTTAAAATACAGCGTTCAGTACTTTTTAATAATTGTTGCTTTGTTGTAGAAAGCACGACTTCCGAGTTCCTATTTATTATTAAATAATTTTATTCAAACGGCTGCTGTAGATGACTTGGAAGTACCCCATCAAGTCAACCCATTGTCGCAGTACATTGTTGTTTATTTGTACTTCAGTTAGCAGTTGCGCGGTTGTCAAGAGGCTGCTAAGGAGGTGACCGAACTTAGTTCGATTGTTTGACGTCTGGGTCAAAGCCCATCTAAGTCCAAATCACCCAATTACGGACAAAAAATGTCAGTTGTTATGTTTCTCTAGAACACTCCTTGCACAGTAATGTTGCAACAAACTCAATTTTCAAAGATGTACGGATCTGTGATGGCACGACTCCAAAACCCACACCAAGAAATCACTTTTTGAAGATTTATGACTCCGTGTGAATTTTACTAACCCAAAATTAAACGAAACGAAAATGATAAAAGGTTATTCTACGATCAAAACCGAGATCAGTTTCTGCAATATAGCACTCTCGTTGGATATATTTTCTAGTATTTTTCAAGCGTAAAGCGATCCATTTCTTACCGAGAAGGTCTGGTGCTACATATTGTCAATATTTCATTGTTATTAGGGTTGCTAGCGTCACAGTAACATATAATTCATAAATAAACTAGCAGATGGCCCACCATTTATATGGCCAAAGAAAGATATAATGGTTCTAATTAGAGTCTAGTATGTACCCAACGATTCAGAGTCTTTAACAGAAAGGAAGACTCACAATTGGTTTGAACTTGTAACAGTTGTAGGAACGAAAATGGTATGCATCTCCTTTATGTTCTTAGAAATCTAGATCTCCTTAGAATAGCCAATGTAAATAGATGTGATCAACGGATCGGATGGCTCTAATTCATTTGAAGGGGCTTGAATTGAACAAATTATTGTACTCAATTATTTGCTGATATGGGGAACCAATCCCCTTGACACTTTGTCCAAAATTTTTCTGAGACGGGTCACTACAGTCGCTACTATTACAGACCTCCTTCCATATGAATATAATCTCTTTCGAGATGAGTTTTACACTCTATAGATATAATTAAGATCACGAGCCGATATTTTCCTCCCGCAGTCAAATTCTAGTGACAGATTGGGATGATTCTACTACACATACATATGTATGTATGAGCAACTATTATTTAATTCCCCTTTCAGGCCTTTTTTCTTTATTAAAAGCTTGATGGGGATGACATTCTTCAACTAAACGTAGCTATAGTCATTTTAAAAGTAAGCTAGTACTCTCAAATTATTTAGACAGAAAGTGAAAATACCTTTCGCATTGCAACGAGAGCAATTTGAATTTTATTTCTTATTCTATGAGGAGAAGAAAGTATCTTTTTCTTCCGTGTTGCCGGCTGAGAATGGGTCATGGGATTGGGTAAGTAATGGTAAGCACACGCGGCGAGATGATTGCATAAAAACACATTGTCGACTACGGATACACGGTAATTTCGTAATGCCACTGTTTTCTACGAACTCTGTTCCCAGAAGTATTCAGATGCTATCAGGTCCATCGTACTTCCGGGTAGCAAACTATTTTTAAGTTGGATAAACAATGATTTTATTAGCTTCTCTGTTGTGCTTTGTGGCTGTGATTGCTGTTCCCCCGGCTAGCGCCGCTCGAACTTACACTGGTCAGGTCACGAGAAAACATACTATCTATACAGCGTGTGCCACACATATGAGTATCCTGCCTCAATGCAGAATTTGTAATAGCAAAGCAATCAGTAACAGATTCGATGGTAAAAAAAAATACTGGCTGGGATGGCATAACTTACTTAGTACTGAAGACTGTAAAACTAAAGGAATTAAGAGAGTACACTTCGCGTCTGCATTATGGAAAATCATAGAAGGACGAGGTATAGTCAAGTGCTTCTTCTGACCAAGGTTATCACATCTATAGTACTTCATGCACTTATACGAGTATACACGTAATAAGAGCAACCTTTGGAAGTAAGCACAATATCTCTGCTTACTGTCTGTCCTGCGAGGAGAATGTTAAAAACATGTATTCTTCCACCTTGCACGTTTTGAAAACCAAAGAGAAACACTCCGAAGTGAGCTTGAAACGTAGTGAGACGGATGATTCTCGTAGTCGGAATAATAATAATGTTACACCCATTTTTCTTTATAATTTTTTGATGTTTTCTTCTTCAATTTGTAATTAAATTTAAGAAGCAAGTTCATTAAAAATTGCTGATTTTGATTTATTAAGTCGCTTGGGCCAGGCTACCAGCACCTCCTTCATCAGAAAATTGATCCCAGCTAAGACCAAAGCAGTCTTTCAGTACTCAATGTCAAGTTATCTTTTACGACAAACTATATTCTGCAAAGACCGTCCACAGTCCAGTGGATTCAAATCGTGGAGCGACTTCTTAAGGAATGTAGAGCACCAATCTATTAAAAAGGGAAAAGCTTGAATGCCTGCTAACTATCAGGAGAAGAACTAGCATCGTTGATAGTTTATCAAGGAAATTGGACTGGGGAAGGTGCTTTAAGTCGAATATCTGATCAACTAGAGCTCCAAATCGCAGTGCGCTTACAACCAATTATTCTACTACAATCTACAAGTAGAGCGAGAACGGTTTGTTAGTATACTTTATCCAATGTTTTCGCCCCCTTTTCAGAAAAAAAAAATAATTGCTGGTAGATTGGATCATAGTGACTAAATTAGCAGAGCACAGTAGTTTAACACAAAGCTAAGACGACTGAAACCAGAAAGGAAGAATTATGCATATTGTGTATGTTATACATACTAAATGCCAAGGCTGTTGTACTGGTTTTGATGGACAAGAATCCTATGCTGTGTCTGTACGACTGAACAGTCTTCGACTTGATTTAATCAATTAGGAAAAGTTGTCACAACTGATTTGTTGATGTAATTGTTAATCAAAAACTTAATTATTAATATTTGTACTAAATTTATTCACCGTAGAGATTCATTCGACCTCTTCGATACTTGAACAATCAGTCCCCCCTCCAAGTATCGAAGAGGTCGGCACAGCTATCAAAAAGCTGAAGAATAACAAGGCCGCCGGCTCTGATGGACTGCCAGCAGAGCGGTGGTGATGTTTTGGTAGGGTGCATGCACCAACTCATCAACAAAGTTTGGGAGGATGAAAGCATGTCCGATGACTGGACAGTCAGCTCTATATGCCCCATCTACAAAAAAGGCGATCCTATATCCTGCAAAAACTACAGAGGCATATCCCTGAAAAATTCGCGTATAAGATCCTGTCCAACATAATATGTGAACGTCTAAAGCCCTTCTGCAACACACACATCGGTCAGTGTGGCTTCCGGCCCGGCAGTTCGACAATAGACCAAATTTTCACATTAAGGCAAATCCTGGAAAAGACCAACGAATTTCAAGTCGAGACTCACCATCTTTTCATCGACTTCAAAGCCGCATATGATAGCATTCATCGCCGTGAGCTCTACATGGCGATGGCCGAATTCGGGATCCCGCGCAAACTAATCCAGCTTTGTCGCCTCACGCTGGAAAACACGCGATGCAATGTGCAGTTTGGAAACGTTTCTTCTGAACTATTCCAAACGTGTACCGGATTTCGGCAAGGAGATGCGCTATCATGTGACTTCTTCAATCTAGTGCTGGAACAGATAGTGCCCAGGGCAGGCGTCAACACGAAAGGCACTATCTTCGTCCAGCTGCTGGGATACGCAGACGATATTGACATCATCGGTCGCTCCCAGCGTGCCGTCATAGAGGCTTTTACGGCAATTGAAGAACAGGCGAAACGAGTCGGTCTTGAGGTAAACGAGGACAAAACAAAGTACATGTTGTCAACAAACAAAGCAGCATCTGTCCACCGCCTAGGACAAAACGTCACTGTTGATAACAGTAACTTCGAAGTAGTAAAGGAGTTTACCTACCTCGGAGTATAAACATCAACTCCACGAACGACACCTTAGTGGAGATCCGACGAAGACTAACCCAACCAAACCGCTGCTACTTCGGTTTAGCGAAACAACTGGGTTCAAAACTCCTAACTCGGAAGACAAAATGCGTGCTCTACAAAACACTTATCCTGCCAGTTCTGCTCTACGGTGCCGAGTGTTGGACGATAAGCAGGAAAGCACAGCAGATTTTGAATACTTTCGAGAGAAAAATTCTTGGTCGAATTTTCGGTCCCATATGCGAGGAGGACGAATGGAGAAGAAGATATAACCGCGAACTCTATGAGCTGTATCAAGATGTGGATGTAGTCCGGAAAGCTAAAACACGTCGACTACACTGGCTCGGCCACATCGAGCGAATAGACAATAATGCTCCAGCTAAGAGGATCTTCGAATCCCAGCCCCCAGGTTCGAGACGACAAGGAAGACCGAGCCTCCGTTTTAAGGACCAAGCTATCGCGGATGCCAGAGCGCTTGGTCTGGAAAACTAGAAGCAGCGTGACCAGGATCGAAAAAGATGGAAGGCTGCTGTGTCTCAGGCAGAGACCCTCCACGGGTTGGGAGCCCGTTAAGTAAGTAAGTAAGAGATTCATTCAAGTACACCACTGTGGTAAAAGGATAATAAACACAGCGTCTTCCCACTTCGGCTACGGCTGTGTAATGGCGATGTCAAAAACCATATTTATCTATTCTGCGCCCATTCCAGCTAAAAGTAATTGTTGGTATCGTGACGTTGATGAATTATCTTCCACTATTCGGAGCTAGAATTCTCGCATAGTTTGGCTAGGAGTAGGAAAATTACGCACATTTGCAATGTGTCCCAAATGAGCCTAGTCCAGGAAAATGTAAGCATCTCCAATCCTTTAAATTTGAGGATATACAAAGATGGATATTAAACCTCCCTAAGCCAAGTACCACAAAGTTAGAAACAATCTACTCAAACTTTGTAGCCAGTCACCAATGGCCGTATTTCATAGATGCATCTCTTGCATTCTTGCGTAACTCCCATCAACAAAGGCAATTGTTAAAAGTTTTATCGTCCGTCTATTTCCATTTTTTATGCTTAATTCATTCAGTAGGAGGCGTTTTTTTGTGTAATTCAATAGGATTGTCCAGTTTGTTTATTCCTGTGTGTATTGTGCCCACCGAAACAAGAAGTTTTGATTCCGTGTGTTTACTTATTCGGACTCGTATAACGATGAAATATTTTCTCACTCCTCCTTCCAAATTGAAATTTTCTTTACATTCACGATTTAAGAATGCATTTCTTTTGACAAAACAAGAAAAAATATCCTTTACTCTCAATGTTTACACTTGTGCGAGAAAAACTTCATTGTTTGGCACTATCAACCGTTTGTCTCTATTTTTCACTAACAAGGTTAAAAAATTGAATTAAGTGTATTTCTCTCCCCCCGTTTCTATATCATAAGAATTTATAATACCCACATACTGTGCCATTGTCTGTGCAAGGATAATATTAGCACAACGAACCATTCGGATCCTGTCAGAGGAAAATCAACTGACATTGTTAGCATGATTATTTATGTTTACTTTTCTCTGAGCAATTCAATGGATGTGGACCTCTAAGGAATTGCTTATATGTCGAAAATGTTTTTTACTTATGATTGTAAGAAAATTCCTTAAGGAAAAAGGATGTGTACTTTACCCGAAATTCCGTACAGTACAGTATTTTTTTCTTCAATTTTTTTTTTCTCAGGCAAAATTGAATTGCGCAAATAAATTGATTCTTGATCGTTTTCGTCCTTTTTTGTTCATTGTTCCTATAACTCAATGTTTACTCTGACCACAAGAATATGTAGCCAGGACAATAGTTCGAAATCCAAACAACACGTAACAGTGCATCTCAGAAAAAAAAAAATAGAAGAAAAGCAAAGTTAACAAGAATTTCGCAAAGACGTTGAAAATAAAATCCAAGATAAACGTCCGTGCAATATTTTAAATTTAAGGAGATTAAGGACTCTCTACGTGTTCTCCATGTTCTTCTCTTGATCGCAGAGAGATAAAAAATAAATTCTCCATTGGTAATGCAGTAATCGAGGATTATGAAATAGGAAATAAAATTTTCGAAAGGACTTCTGACACGTAAAGGATGAAATAGGTCGTTTTTTTTTCTGAACAATGGTATTTCGTATTTCATTATATGCGAACCCTTTTTCTCAACTCCCGGTGATTGATCATCTCGATCGGGGTAGTAGGGGTGATGTTACGTAAACTGATTCAATCCTCCAATCAAGGATTAAGAAGGAAAAAAGGATCTCTGCAAATTATATCATTCTGTATATGGAACAAGTTTTTGCACATACATCCACAGAAATGGATGAAATCCTGTTTTTCCTGATGGAATCACACACAGGGATATATTATGATCATCCATTAGATAGAAAAGGGTTTCTATATGTTTGCCTGTCTGTCATCGTCCTTTGACATGTTTTGTGGGCTTGTAATCCTTGAAGAGAAATACTTTTCTACCAATGGTAAAAGAAAAAAAAAAATATCTGGGTGTATCTGTGTGTGCAATCTTTATCCTTCCATTTTTCAAAACCCATACAATCCTTTCTATTCAATTTGAAGAGTAATGGCTGAACCATCTTAGATAGTTCACTTGATTTGCCGCCTTAATTGGTTCTCGTTGCTTTTGTTATTTCAAGAAATCTTGAGTGGAGTGGTGGTTTTTGAAAGAATTGCTGTGGTTTTATGCAATTCTACCGGTGGGAAAAAGTTTTTTAGTTTGATTTGCCAATTTTTTTTTTTTTTTTTTTAGAAGTAATCTTTCGCATGACCTGATTGCCGATTATTGTGGAATGATTTCTGCAATAAATTGCAATTGAATGAGGTCTTAATAGAGGTGAGCGTTTATCGGTTTTTGTAATTTCTCTTTGGTTTATGGTCGATTTATTTGGAATTGGGAGCTAAGGAGCACTTGGAAATAAAAATCACTTATTCACAAGTGGAGTTTAGAGGGATTAAGGTGAATAAATAATGGCAAGAACCTTAAAGAAATGAACCATTAAACTTCATGCGCAAATGGCACACAAAGTCTTTCTACTTTTTCTGTGTAATGTTTGCCTGGCAAATCCGATTAATAATGAGTGTAGCTTAAGAGGGCAAGGTGAAAAGTTATCGGCTTGGCAGTGAAAGATTGTGTTCTATGAAATTAATCTATTTTTCTGCACTTTGTACTACATATGTGCAACGTTTCTACAATAAATAATTTCCATCCTTGAATTGCGATGCAATAGAATATCCAAAACCCTGTCTTGATTTAAAGCAACTACAGTATATTTTAGACGCAAACTAGGATCCACTAAGGATTGATTATTTAGCTTTACCGGATAGTACCGGGAAACGAGTATACTGCACCAAATACTAGTTCTGCTGGTTCTCTAATAGGGTCAACCAACAACTTTAATTTTGGAGAAGGAGACTAACGTTGTTATACTGAAGATTAATAAGTAAGTATTGCTGGGCAGCCAGTCGATAGAGTAGCTAGATTCCGATATCCAGACAGTGTCCCAGCAGAGGGTGGAATGGAACACGATAACACCAACAAAATCGGTAAAGTCATGCCTACATTCAGTTGCTATACGGAATATTTCAAAACAATGCTAAAATCGTAAGTATTAAGCTTCGACTGTTCAGCACTGATGTCGAATCCATGCTTGTTGTACAGGTGCAGTGCATGAAATAAGTTACCAAAATCAAACAGGAATCACTTGGGTATCGTTGTCAATGCAATATTCAAGACTTATCGTGTCTCTAACGAAGACGTAGTTTAGTTCTATGAGTTTGGTCAAACGTTATGAAAATATCACCCATTTGCTTGCAATGCAGTAGAATCCTTAAAGTCACGACGATGGAAGTCCTGACTGACCGAGAAGTATATGGCGTACAACAGTTGGGAGAGAACTGCAGCAACTGGGTAAGAGTTGGAGAGCTCACGTGCATTGTCTGAAACCACTATTATTGGCGCGTACTCGAAAATAGCTAAGGATGACAAAGGCATAATGGAAAACAGACCTCAAGGTATTAAGACTCTTGGGCATGTGGAAAAAGGACAAACAGTCGGATTTCGAATTTTAAAATACAAAAGGTATTTCTGAATCCATTGGGCAAGACAGTAACTCCATTTCCTACGACAGTAACTTTATTTTGAAATTAAAATAATTAATTTTGTGTATTGACCGTGTTTACTAGGTTAGGTTAGATAGGGTTGTGAGGAAGAGCTCATAAAACACTAGGCACCAGAATGGGCCCATCGCGATCCCTGGGGAACCTCCATAAAAGCAAATGGAAACCTAAACACTTTCCCTAAAGCACTTGATTTCCCTACAGTATCTAAATAGCCTGTTTTGGTTGATTGGACCTACCTCTTCTAAGTTGCTGAAAAAGTAGTTACCTACGATTTCGAGCTATTCCCTGGCATTCACATAGTATATATGTGATGTCCTCTTCGACGCATATGTCGTTACAGTATCTAAATAAATCCGTGTCTGTAAGGCCCAGTCTCTTGGCGTGGTTTCCCAGAAGGCAGTGCCCGGACAAGATTCCTACTGCTGTTCTTAGCTGAATTCTGTTTAGATTCAGAATTTCCCTTGTTTCTTTTCCGGTCAAATTCTGGCCACAAGGCCTTAGGTAGATACCCTGTGACCTGCTATGTTTGACCGTCTTTGGTTGGTTGTTTTGTATACTTTGCCTTTAATGGTAGCCTTAACTTCGCACGAAGGTGGTTTGATATCCACGACTTCGCCTACTGGCGATTCTCCTCCATGCCTTGCCAGTTCATCAGCAAGTTCATTCCCTTTTATACCGCAATGTCCTGGCATCGACCATAGTTTAACGCGGTTCTGCGTGCATAATACCTTAAGCATTGTGCGGCAGTTCTTAACTATCTCAGATTTTATGATGTTTGATTCTAGCACTTTGAGTGCAGCCTGACTATCGATATAAATGACAATATCCTTAGTGGATATTGATTTCATCTCTAGTAGTTACACTGCCTGAGTACAGCTAGAACTTCTGATTGGAAGGCACTACATGTATTTGGCAGTGTCAGAGATACATTCAGGTTCAGATTCTCAGAGTATATTCCAGAGCCCGTTCCTTCGGATGTCTTTGATCCATTCGTACAAATTGCGATTTCTTTTTGTTTTATTATCGCATTCCCGTGCCAGTACTTCCTGGGTACACCGTGTTTACTTAGACGGTTTAGTTTTTTTCCATCAAGATAATATCGGTCAAGTGGCCACCGCCAGGGCTTATGCACATTCGGGCTTGTTCCATAGCATTTTTAATGACTTTTCTCAATATCTCCGGCGGCTAATTCTTTTTTTCTTGTCGGATGTGTTCAATTAGAGCCCCAAAGTTCTGTGGTTTTTTCGTATGCTTGGGTAACGGTGTAGTGGCAGGCTGCACTAGATACAACCTCACTTAAACCAGTAAGGTCCATTGTGTTACCACAGGATCAAAACTCCCAAAGAGTTACCAACTCAACCAAGATGAGCTAGTAATAAAGGGTTGGAGGGTACTAATGTTTCCATTAGCCAGTTCGAAAAAGTAGGGCGCTTTGTATGTGCGAATAAGATTTAGTATGGTTTCTTCCCTTTCTTCATCCATGCAGTTTCTGTACAGTATGTCTGTACATATGTATAAGCCCGTGACTTAAGACAAACTGCAAAGAAAGAAGTCTGGACCTGTTAAATCGGGCGATTTTGCGGGCCAGTGCAATTTGCACAAACAAGAAACAAGGTGGCCGGGAAACGCTTGCTGCAGACCACTGTCGCTCGTAGTATGTGGTTGCATCGTCCTGCTGAAACTACATGTTTTACAAACCATATGCGTCAATTTGCGGCAGCAAGAAGTAGTTGGTGATGGTTCCGTAGCGCTCACCATTCAATAACGGCTGACGCCTTATAGAAAAAATATGAGCCAATCACCTTTGTGCATGACTCGCGGATTTTCAATGTTTAGAAGCAATAATCTTGCTTATTTCACATATCCCCACAGATGGAAATGCGTCTCATCGCAATGATGGAACATCATTCTTAAAGAGGCTTAGGAGGGCTTGGCTGTACTTTGCACGTGATTGGCGGTCTGCAGTAAAACGCTGGTGGACTGTTTGCGCTTTGTACTGGTACATCTTCAAGTCTTTCACCAAAATTCGTTGCACAGACCATCTATTAACGTTCAATTGGGTGGTTCGTTGTATGGTTGATGTTTGAGGGTCTTCTTGGACATCTGCATCCACAGTAGAAATGTTTTTGACCGAACTGCTGCTCCGCGACCCGCCATGTCTGTTCATGTTCAGTGTTAAACCAGTCTCTTCGACGCGAGTGGCAAACGCCGCAGTGTTTGTTCAGTTGGTGTCACACGACCAGGGATTCGGTGACGAGATTTACGTTGAGCCTAAAACACCGATCGATTATTTGTCATAAAACATTGACACAATTATTCTGGGTTCTTGAAGAGCATACCACAAATGTATACATACTTCACAAATATCAAAGTCGCTATGGTATAAGACACCATGGTATACGACACCATAGACACTTTCATGTGTGAATGAAATAGCAGTATGACTGGGAATCTAGCCCAACTTCACCGAGCTACACTGCCCAAGTGGTTCAACTTCACAATTGCTTCCTTTATACTTAATTCTGGTAGAAATTGTACACATAAGGTTTAGTAGTTATTTAATCATCCGAACAGATACATATACATATGCACATTGCGTTTTCTCTTATTTCCTTCAGGTTTTCAGAGCTAGAGCATTGGTTCATGTCACATCAATGTCCTGTTTCTTGATGCTTGTATTTCTTTACGAGTTCACCAGAGCTGAACCATTATAATTGCTCATCTACAATGTTAACCTTACCATGCTATCGTAAAAATCTACCGGATATGTATTACAACAGTTTCAAAATTCCATTTTACTCATCTTCAGGTCCTAAATGTGCTACATTTTGATCATATTCAATTTTAGCTTTTTAACGTTTTTCGATTCATCTTCTTAAGTTCCTACCCGATCCTGTGCAACGTAAAACCTCATAAGCCTGTCACATTTTCCACACTGCTTGTGTTGTCCATAAGTACATAAATGATTTCTTTAATAACACCGCTAAATGTAAGCACATACATAATTCTAAGCTCACTAATTCTGCATGATAAATATGCACGCATCCGATAAAGGATTTTCGCCTGAGCTCTAGTATCGTCAAATAATCAAATACTCGTCCATATTGAGCTCCTTGCAAAAAGGGATATTTTATGTTGACAAATAGCTCTTATCTTGATCGCTACCATGCACTTGTTTAGTCAACGGGACAATTTCCATTGAAGAGCACCGGCGCAAATAGTCCCTAAAAGCGGTAAAACACAAAAGGACGAAAAACAATACAAACAACACAAAACGATTGCCTTCAAACACCACAGCGCCTTTTGTTTTTGTGTACCGGTTGCAGTTAGGTAGGCAATTCATGCTTTCATACTTGAGTTTACCTTCGCAAGGAAGTTCCCATAACATATCTTAAATTAAGGATATTCGATACGGAAAAGATTTTCCTTATCGATCGAAACGGAACTAACATCGCCTTGGAGAGGAAATATCCATTTATCAATCCGTTAATTGCTAACGAATTTCCGCTAAATTTCCCAGGATTTGTGCTTACTTTCAGTTTTTTTTTTTATCGCCGGGATTTAATGACACTTGCATTTAGCAATTGAGAAGGTAATCAAATCCGAGATGGATAAAAAAAGGACATCTGAACGCCACATGGCACCTGCTGCTTTGTTTATTGCGAGTCTTGTGCTACAACAGGTTTTCTTCAGCCTGGCGCCAGACCTATAGGCAAATCCAATTGCTTGCGACAATATTTTTCGGGACATATTGCAGAGTCTTGTCTGCCTCGTACAAGTGCGGTTGATAAGGAACTCTTGAGGACAACACACCAAATTAGATAACGTGGATATCTTTCATTTTTGGATTTTTGTCTCCTACGGATTAGGTATACATGCATGCACAGCATGGATACTACAAGTGCGTACTGCTGTGATTATAGGTCAATTACATTGGTAGCACTTCGGCATGTGGCATTGGTAAGAAGCATAAGAATTCGTGGAAACAACAGTCGGTTTTCCGTATTATTTGTCCTGATAACGTATTAAACAGATAAGGAACTATTTGAGAAGTGCGTTATTTATTGGCAAAAAATTAAAGATTATGGAACAGTTGCATTTGTCAAAGTGTAAGGAGTTTTTAAGGATTTATTTTGAATGTTTTTTTCAAGTAGGTACTAGACATTGTCGCTGATCCTTTGAAGTGCTTATGCATCGAAGTCGTAATTACGGGCAACCAGAGTCTTGTTATGATCTCCTTAGCCAATCTATGGACTTAGTAGTCGGATATATGTATAAAATACTCAATTTGACTGTAAGTATGTATGGCTGTCATACCTAAAGAATCTGAATAAGGAGCAAAAAATAGTCTGCATAGACATAACAGGTGCGATTAAAACCACAACGCAATCTTATCTGAAAACACTACTGCACCTCCAGCATCTGGGGTTTTACACAAAGGGGCTCTCAGACTGAAAAGGAACACACGCTTCGTAGCGCGAATACTTATTTATTTACTTAGGTGGTCTAAGCCAACGAGTCTCTATAGTTAGCCAGGCCCTTAGCTAACTGCCTCCAGTTGTACACTCCAAGTTGGTTGGTAAGGAACTTTGCCTACCTTGACTCTGCTATAAAATCTGACAACAACATCTCAGCAGAGATAAAATCAAACGGTTTTTCCAATCGTTGTTCCTTTGGGCTGAGAAGGCAATTGAGTAGTAAGGCCCTACCCCGAATAACTGATGAGATTCTACACAAGCCCCTTACTATCCCAGTCCTGCGTTATGTCTCTGAAGTGCGGACTCTGTCGAAGGCCGATGAAAATATCCTTGGTCTTTTCCAGAAAAAAAAAAATATTCGATTTCGTTTACGTTGACGGACTTTGAAGGAGAAGATTCATCAACGAACTTTACCAGCTGTCAAGCGACATCGACCTAATCAAAAACTGCACATCAGTCGCTTGAGATGGCTAGGACATGTATAGTCAATGGACACCAATGGTCCGGACTGCGAAGCCTTCGAATCCAATATGGAATGACAACGCAGTAGAGGACGACCTTGTTTATGGTGGCACGCACGTGTAGAAGGGGACCTCAATCAACTTAGATTGCGCAACTGGAGGCAGTTAGCTAAGGACCTTGGTTAAGATCCAGGTTCACCCCGAACTGTAGCGTCGCCTAAGTGAGTAAATAGTAACAAACGAGTACGAAATCACAATCTTCACCGATGGTTCACAAACGGACTGTTGGTTGGGGCGGCGAAACATCAATGTATGTGTGTACATCGTTCAATACCACCGCCATCACTGACAGCCACGACGCCATCAAGGCGATTGTATTCGATACAGTACCCTCCATGCTGGTGGAAACCTGATGAACTAGTGAAGCGGTAATCTGTTTTTGACAGATCCCTTGCGGAAGTGGTAGACGTACTAGAGGGGGCTCTCAAGCGTAGGATCTCTGTGCATTTTCTGTCAAAGACCAACAGAAGATGGCACAGGTTGTGGAATTGATTCAAATCCAGGTCGACATGTGCCAATTAGAACTGGCATAGAACACGTTTTACACAACCGAAACACTGTAGATATTTCTAAAATTGTGGCGACTAGCACATTGGGGTTTATGTGGCCAGACTTGACATTATATTCAATTCACATTGTCGAAGCTGCATTATTGCAAATTTGACATAAACAATTTACCACTTCCTCTGCAAGTGTCCAGCTAAAGGTGGCCAAACAGCGCACGCTATGCACATCATTCTTTAAAAACTTGATGGAGATAGCGGAGACAAGTATTGGGGAAGTGGTGGATCTAAAGTCCTCGCTTCTAATCCCCTAAAGTTTAACCTCTGATTACCATCCGATAGGGCACGTGAGGTCTGGCATTAAAACGGAGCGCTAATTCCTACCTACCCATCTACTATGGCGTCTTCCGCTAGTTAAGTGAGATTGAAGCTGTTGGCAAAGGTCTAGCTTCTATCTCGGTGTCGGCGATCGCTTATGCAGATGATGTTCCTTTGGCCGTCTCGGGAAAGCACCTAAATACTCTGAAGGAACTCCTACAAAACGCTCTAAATAAGCTCACTAGATGGGCAGTTCGGTGTAGTCTGGGTGTAAACCCCCACAAAACTGAACAAGTACTCTTTTCAAGGAAATATAAAATTCCGCTAGTCGACCCTCCCTCTCTTAATGGAACCAGCTTAACTTTCTTTGATAAAGCAAAATATTTGGGTCTTATCCTGGATCGGAAGCTAAATTTAAGAAAGAGTAAAGAAAGCTACAGTAGCACTTTTCTCTTGCAAGAAAGCCATTGGGAATAAATGGGGTTTACAGCCTCCAATTACTCACTGGCTCTACACCTCGATCAGACCGATATTCACATACGAGGTGATTGTCTGGTGGACAGCCTTAGAAAAAGCTATAAATCGCGATTATCTAAGCAAGGTCCAACGTACAGCTTGTCTGTGCATAAGCGGAGCACTTCGTACAACTCCCTCTGCGGCACTGGACATTATATTCCATCTAATACCGCTTGATATACAAAGCAAGCGAATGGCAGCGATTGCAGCCGTTCGCCTTGAAGCTACCCAACAGTGGTCAAAAAAAGAATTCGGCCACGCCTCAATTCTGAATAAATTTAAAATCTCTCCCGAAAACACGGACTACACCATCTCACGTCTAAAATTTGAGAAGAACTTCCTAGTCACCATCCCTTCCAGATCACTCTGAGAGGACGATGCTTTTTAGAAGATGATTCTACTCACTTCTACACTGACCGGTCAAAAACCAAAGACGGAGTCGGTGCAGGTGTTTTCTCTGATAGGCTTAACCTTAAGCTCTCCTTCCGTCTTCCAAATCATTGTAGCGTGTTCCAGGCGGAAATAATGGCGATCAAAGAAGCCCTATCTTGGCTTAAGAAAAACGTGATATCTGCTAGAGATATCCGCATCTTTTCTGATAGCCAGGCAGCAGTCAAATCCCTGGAATCGACCTCTATAAAATCTTCAGTAGCCCTAGACTGCCGTTCGTCTCTTGTGGAGATGGCTGAGCAGTTCAATATTCACCTGTGTTGAGTGCCGGGAGAGACATACCAGGGAATTGTAAGGCCGATGAACTCGCCAAGGAAGGAACAACTTTACCCATCCTGCCGGACAATGGCACCTTAGGTATTCCAATAGCCACTCGCAAACTTAAACTTAAGCTGGATGCTATCGAGAGTGCAAATCTTAGGTGGACAAGTGGATCAACATGTCTAGCGACAAAACAGATTTGGCCAAAGCTGGATCTCAAACGCTCTAAGAATTTGATTTCTCTCAATAGATTGCATATCGGCACCACAATAGGTGTCATCACTGGAGACTGTCTAATAGGCAAGCACGCTACAAGGCTAGGCCTCTTCGCGAACGATTTTGTAGAAGCTGCATTGATGAAAAAAATGGAGGAAATTATTCCTCACCTTCTTTGTTTCTGCCCAGCTCTCTCCCGTAGCTGGCAACCGCTTCAACCTTAGCTAACCTATTTCGGTATCATCAGTTTTGTTTCAATGTTGAGCCAAATTGAGTTTGAAATGTTAAAATGCCCGGAAACATTAATATCCAGTTGACCTTTCTGAATAGATTATGCTGACACTTTGGCTTAATGCTCATCCTTAGGAGAGATATATCCATAGGAAGCACTCAAACTTAGTGGAATCATGTGCGACAAGTTTTAGCAATATGACATCCTTTTGGCAACCAAAATATGACCTAGTAAATAAAAGGATACTACTCCTTAATCTAAACTGTGTATGTATTTCGTAGCCGGGGCATCAGAGATATCTGTTGTCAGTTACAGACTAGCAGGTGCGCAGTTTACTTTCATGTCTTTGAATACCCCCCATGTGTGTACAAAGTACTCTCACTTTGAAAGGAAAGGAGGACAACGACATTATTCATTGACATTAAAAAAAAATCGTACAATACATAAGGATGAATTAAATTTAAGATTAATAAAGTCGTGTAAGTATATCCAATTACACTACAAATAACTGCCATTAATTTTGTTTGGATTAAATTGGTTTTTATTGTTCTGAACGCTGAAATATCTTCATTTATACTGCACACTTAAATACTTTAAAAATGTGCACTGACAGCTTGAATTCATGATTATTGTAAGCACCCGTAATAATTATCGTAATACAGTCTACCATATTGTCGCCATTAAATTAGAATCATCACGTATACGGTAATTTGTTTGATTTTTTTTTTTGTTGATTATTTAGTCAACTTTTTTGCGTAAATTCTGCACTTAAGCATTAATAAAAGTTAATTTCATCAGAGTCTAGAATTTATGGTAATATAATTTTTTAAAATCTTTCTGAAGACACTTTCATTGGCAGCGGTAGCAAGTTAAGTGGCAATAAAATTTAAATTTAAATCCCCCACTTCGGCGTTTGACATAAAATTTTTCGTATCCATCATAAATCCGCCAGTAGGTAGATATTATATTCCAGTAGCTGAGTATATGAATGAATTGTTTGATTTATCGACGCTAAAGGAGCATTTATAAGAAAAATATGCGCATGCTCCAGGATTCAGTATTTTAGTAAAGAGCTGGCAGAAGATGGTATTTTCCATCAAAACATTTACTCAGCTGGTTAGTGAAGGCAACAAGGAAGGAATATTTCTACAAACTAAAGAACATCAAATTAAATGCAATACATATGTATGTATACTCCTAAGAATTTTGTCAGCATTTTTATTTTAGAGGATGCACAGTGCGTCGACCAGTGGACAAAAATCAAAAAAATGAATGAATGATGTGCTGTGGAGCTCAACTAAAATATGTTTAATAACAGTAATTTGTTATTTACAATCGTTTGTTATTTTGTTGTTGGTGTATTAGCGGCATTGTTATCAGCAGTCATGGTAATTTTAGCTTCAGTTCTAGTTTGGAATTTGATTTTGGTGCGCCCTAATTGATCTCGTGTTAAAAAGTTACTTCTGTTATCAACTTTTTTTCTTGTGAATAATAATTATGGATACCTTTAGAGCTGGTACGAGTGATTTTTAAATCATTTTTTAATGAAATTAGTCTTAACATTGATTAATCAAAAATAGCCCAGTTTAAGGCATAATAATTCCCTTAATTTAAGATTTTAAAACCGTACTTACCAAAGTACAGCAAAATTTTTTATTACACTATATTCTTCCATTATTGTACTTTGCAAAAGTATAAACTTTCATTGCTACTTTTTGCTAACCTACAAAATATTTAACTTTTTGTATTACAAGGTCAAACCATAAAAAACGATAAAATTTTTGAAAAATGGATTTCCATTAGAAAAAGCTCAAGGATTGAAGAACTAACTGGCTTCATATTGAATGAGCTGAAAATAAACAATTGTTCTAATTAATTTAAAAGTGATTTGACCCAAAAAGTTAAGATTTTTGACTCAAATCTTGACAGGCGATGGAAGCAATGCTCGCGAAACCGCGCTCTATTTATCAAACGTCATGGAGTGTGGTTAAAAACTGATTTTGTAACTTCCTTGTGGTGTTTTGAGTATTCTTGTCAATACTGCTTCTAACCATCAACCGGGAACTAGTCGCGGAAGACCCCAAAAACCATTCGAAGAAACTTTCCACAAGACCAAATTTTCCGAATTGCTCGGTGAAGCAAAAAAAAAACTATACCTTCAACTTTATAGCTGGTATTATATGCCAATCAGTGTTCATAAGCTCTTAGTCCACGGTCCGGATATTATTTCATTTTTCGAAATACCTATTGGTCAACTTTCAGACGAAGTACTAGAAGCAAGTCATAAAGAATTCCGAAAACACCCTCTCTCTCACACCCGAAAATCATCTCGAAAATATACAAACGAAGACTTAATGACTGTATTACTACTTAGGTCTGATCCTATAATTTCACAATACAGGAATATAAATTCAAAATTGTCGAAAGAAAACGATAGAGATATTAGAGAATACATAAAAATGCCGGAAAATTCCAATTTATCATCGCGAACTCAAAATTACAGACAGTGAAGACTCGGATGATGATTCCTCTTAAATAAGCTATTAGCATTAGCATTTATTTATTTATTATTTATAAGTTATTTCAGCATTAAAAAAAATAGATATTCTTATTGTGATATGTTTATTATTAGTCCAAGTGACTAGATCGCAATTATGTGGGAGGCGGTTTTAGTCGGTAAAAATCCGACATACTGATTACTCGGATTATCAGTATCTTTTAAAAATTTCCCCTTCCTCTAAAAAAAAAAAAAAGTGGTGTGATATGTTTGAGAAAAAAAATTTATGAAACAGCATATCCGTTTTTCTAATACTAATAAAAGTTACAAATGAAAACAAATGATTTTCCAATATTTTTGTTTCCAATGGTCAAGCTTCTTTCTTCTTTTTGTCACTTTACGTTCATCTTGTAAGTATCATATGGGATTTAAAATGTCTGTGTTGATTGAATTTAATTTTTTTTGTATTTTCAAGCCTTATTTTACACACAGAGACCTTATTTTTTTAAATACAGATTTTTGTCCACCATCTCCATACATTCGACGCGCTGTGGGATGGGGCAAATATTGCATCATCACCACCATGTTGCGCCCGATTGAGCATGTGTAGCTCAAGCACATCTTGCTGAACTTCAGCGTACTTATACAAGGTGGCGCAAAATTAACATTGGTTTGGTTCTGGTGCACAATACCATACCATAGGTGACATGCACGGTGTTAGCAAAATGACAGTTTGTCGTTGCGTTAGATAGATTACTCAGGCAGTGATTGAAGTAGAATTCAGCAAACAAGTATGTTGGCCCGAAAATGTGCAAAGTGTTTTACAGGGATTCTATGAAAAGCTGGGATGCCGGAAGTTTGTGGCGCAGTGGCATATTAATTAATATTGATGCACCTCCTTCTAATGAAATAGCGTTTGTTGATCTTCATGGCACACACTCATACACTTGTATGGGCCGGACCTGCAATTATACTACTTCAGTGCAAACTGGCCAGGCAGTGTTCATGATGCGAGAGTGCTGCTTCTTGTTTTGCGGAATAGCATTTAGCATACTTCCTTCCATTTACAAAATTTATGTTCTTTTGTTAAGACTTCGCTAAATCCACCGAAAAGAATATCTTTTTCTTCTCTAATTTTTGTTAGAATAGCAATCTTTTTGTCTTCAGAAATTTTTGCCATCTTAAAGCATTGATCACTTGTCAAACAATGTGGACAAGTCGAGGGAAATTTATTATTCTGACAAGTGCAACAGTTTGCGTTGTGTTACAGAATGCACTTGTCCTTGTCGAACAAGTATAGTTTGATAAGTGAGTAAAGACTTGTCGACTTGTCACGTTGTGTTACAGGCCCCAGGCTATCTTTACAGTAAGCTGAGGTTCCCAGTGTCACAGCGAACCCTTGTACTAATCCAGCCAACGTACTGCTGTTTAACATCAGAACGCCAGTTCTTAGTTCATGACACTCGTTTATGGAACTCCCTTCCGATGGAACTGAGAAGGATAAGAAACGCAAAGCACATCAAAAACATCTCCTTACACATCTTGGCCATTGCTCAAAATTAATTTACCTTCATACAAGGTGGCGCAAAATTAATCATCCAATTTTGTTTTTGAATTACTTTTCTACTAAATAAAAAAAAATGATTTTGAGTGATGGAAATCTTTATTTGGACCTTTAAAATTTTTTCTGTTAAGTGGAAGAGATGATATCCGCCAAGTGGCTGCCGCCAGTGTTGATACACATTTGTGCCCGTTTTATCGCATTTTCCATGATTTTCCGCAAAATTTCCGGTGATAACTGTTCGCATTCCAGTCGACTATACTCCTTAAGGGCTGCGACTGTCTGAGGCTTACTGACATAAACCCGCGACTTCAAGTACCCCCAAAGAAAGAAGTCTGGGATGGTTAAATCGGGCGATCTTGCTGGCCATGCCAAATCGCCAAAACGGGAGATTACGCGACCAGGAAACGCTTCCTTCACAATATCCATTGTGGATCGTGCTGTGTACGCGGTTGAACCATCTTGTTGAAACCACATGTTCACCAAGCCCCGCTCATCCAATTCCGGCAGTAGGAAGTCGTTTATCATGGCCCAGTAGCGTTCGCCAGTAACAGTGGCTGTATTGCTGATGGCGTCCTCAAAAAATACGGCCCAATCACTCCTCCCGTGTGAACGCCGCGTGGTGGCGTTTGCCGTAGTACTAGTGATCACCTTGCATGAGCTACTACAAACAAACAAAATAATCGGAGCTAAGGTCAGTAGGGATTCCCATGGCTGAGTCAGGACCGTGGAAGGAAGATGGTGGTGGGTGACCCTTGGTTAACAGCAGTACTCATATTCGCAAAATGGGTTATTCGTAATATGGTGATAAGTAGCACTAGGTTTTCAAGATTACAAATCGACACACGTACACAACTTGGTTTTCTTCAAGCCAAATTTCCTAAATGTGTACACATTCAGAGGCCGACTCTGATCATTATCTCATAGCAGTTCGATTCAAAGCTCGACTGTCCAACGAGAAGAATAATCGAGAGAGACTGCAAAAAGTATCTGAGTCAGAAACTCTCCATTGTGCATTCACTTCTATTAACGACAATACTCAATGGACACAGTATCGCACATCTAGAAGAAGTAGCCGAAACTACATTGGAATATCAAATAACTCTAAAACGGAGTCCATGGTATGGTGGTGTTTGCAAATGCCGACGAAAGGTGACGGAAGATGCACTACTTAAAGAGCTTAAAGGTAGCTACGGAAGAATGCCGAGCCAAAAGAAGAATATCCTTCGTTGGAAAAAGAGGTGCGTACGCAGTCTCCCAGCTCGAGCGAATGGAAGAATCGCGCAAAACTACAGGAAAGCCTAGAAACTGGCAGTTGGCTGCAAGCGGAAACAGGGTCTTCGATTAGTAAAGGGAACTTAGTCATCGATGCATAGGGAATTGTAGATGTGTTTAAACAGCACTTCTAGCGGATGCTAAATGGGCATATGCAGAGAGATATATAAGGCGAGAAGCGAGCCCGCTTCCAGTTAACAAAGAATTAATCCTCTCCGTCAGTACAGGTTGGCGCAGCTAGTCAGTCATAAAGCTAGAGAATAACAAACCGTCGGCTCTGATGGCTTACCAGTGGACCTTTTTATTACGGACTGACGAAGTTTACCAGCTGTCCAGCGACATGTATAGGGCATGTACTTAGGACATCGCTCATAGGTTTTTTCGAGGAGCTCGTAAAAACAATCTTTGGTAGCGTCGTCCTTGCCTTCTGTCGGGGCGTGCCTTCTGTAGCAATCATCATAGTAAATGTCGCAGTTTTTCATCCTCCTTTTGCCCGGCCCAGCCCATCGCACTTCCTGGAGGGCTGTATTATCTGCTTTATAGCAGTCTAGGGCCTCTGCTAGTTGATCGGGTGCACGTGGTCTGTTAAGGGTCCGAACATTCCACGTGCAGATCCGAAAATCGTTGTCCTTATTTCGTTTGCCAGGGTCGTCAACAGTACGGTCATTCCTATCCGAGGTTTTTGGTTGCTTCGTATCTATTCGTTTTTTACATTGTAGGTAAGTTGCCCCGACGCACAACCACCAATCTGGAGGGCCCTTGATACAACAACTGGGACGAGGGGCCGGTTACACCGATGCCAATAACCTACTTCGGGGATACGTTCGCTGCCGTTGGTTGCTCCTCCGCCATTACCTCTTTTTCAAGACCCTGCCTCAGTCGTGAAAGTTCCTAACTGACCTGAGCTCCAAATATGTCGGAGTAGCACAAGTAAGGCTTCCGCTAGTCTTTCTGTGGACGACGCCGTTGATTTTGTCGATGTGATTCCTCCGCTGCACGTCCTCCTTCTGAGAACCTTTTGTTAGACATCTGATCCGCCAAATGCGGGTCAGGTCAGCAAGAGATGCCTCGTCTGGCACATGTGTGCTGGAGTTGGCCCGGCTGAGCTCTCACTGGTCCGAGTGTCCGGCTCCACATGTACAGTCAGACGGAGCTAAATAGAGTATGCTAACACTTTGGCTTAATGCTCATCCTTTGGAGAGATACATATATCCATAGGAAGCACCGAAACTTGTGGAAACATGTGCGACAAGTTTTAGCAATATAACATCCTTTTGGCAACCAAAATATGACCTAGCAAATAAACAGAAACTACTATTTATTACGGTGGTGGTGTTTGGTAAGGTACATAGACCAAATTATCAAAAAAGTATGGGTGCATGAATGTATGCCCGTTGACTGGAATATCAGGTTCATTTTCTCCATCTATTAAAAACATGATCTTAAGTCTTGCACCAACGATCGAAGCATATCCCTTCTTAATACCCTTGTAAGATCCTATCCAACTTAATGTGTGAACGCTTAAGATCTTTCTGTAATACACTGATCGGGAAATACCATTGTGGCTTCTGATCCAGTAAATTGGCGCCACCAAAGCAAGTCATGGAAAAGACCAAAGAATTTCAAGTTGAGACACACCATCTTTTCGTCGACTTCAAAGTCGCATATGAGAGCATTCATCGTCTAGAGCTTTGGAAGGCGATGGTTGAATTCGGGATTCCGCTAAAATCAATCTAGATTTATCGAGTAACGCTGGTAAATAAGCCATTGTGCAGTGTAGTAACTACCTATGTATGTATGTATGCCGAACGTTTATCGTATTTCGGTAAGGAGATGTGCTATCATGTAATGTCTTCAATCGTGGGCGGGAGCAGATAGTGCGTAGAGTTTTTGTGGCCACGGAAGGCATTATTTTTAACAAATCGGTCCAACATGTGGGGCATGAAGACGATATCCACATCACTAGAAGAGGCTTTCATGGTAGGCGAAAAGATGTAAATGAACCAATGTACATATATAAAACGAGACACCTGCCCACATCCTAGGAGAATACGTGACTGTTGATAGCATCAACTTCGAGGTAGTTAAGATCATCTGCTTTAGAGATCAGACGAAGACTAACTCTTAGAAACCGGTCTTACTTCAATGGGGCCAATGTTTACTCGGAAGATAGAGTGTATGCCCTATAGAACGCTAAACCTTCCAGTTCTGTTGTACGGCACCGAGTGCTTAGTGATAAGCAGGATAGCGGAGCACATATTGGGCTCGAATTTTTAGTCATCGAGCTATACAAGGAGGGCGAACGGAGGAAAAGATAAAACCGCCAACTCTATAAGCTGGGCTAAGATATAGATGTTATCCAAGAGGCCCAGGTAAGTCGATTACATTGGCTGGGCTACATTGAGTGCATGGACCTCAGCGCTCCAGCCAAGATGATCATCGAAGGAAGTTCGATTTTCCACTTTAAAGACCAATCTATCGCGGATGCCGGAGTACCTAGAAGCAGCGTGTTTGGGATGGTTGGGAGCCCGTTAAATAAAAACACAATTGTTTCAGCAGATATTAGTGATAATCCAAATCTCAGTGCCTAAGAAGAGATTTCATAAGTGAGAGTCAAAATATTTCTCACACTAGTATAGCTTCAAAGCCATTAAATTAATGATAATTCAGAACTAGTTTTAAATCAGCAGTCAATTTGACAAGAACTCTGCCACCTCTACGCACATGTTTAAGCATCCATAAAAAGATATTACTTACGTGTTAATTATTTGCAACCGGTTTTCGGTCATTGAAATCCATCCTACATTAGTCCGTAAATATTTCATAATTTCTACGGGCCAAAGCCGCAGATTAGTCCCTTCTTAGAATTAAGTCATAAAATAAAACGTAATCATTTGGAATGCATCACGTCCACGTAGATACTTGTATAACATAATTAACCAGAGTGCGGTCGGTGCACACACTCGGGATAAATTATTTTTATGACACCAAAAGACCAACGAGGTGCGCATTGGCACTGTTATTGAAATTGCTGCAATTAGGACCGCTCTGCGAACATTGCCCACAAGCTAAAAACATTGTATGGAATTTAATGAATTTATTGCCCTTAAAACTAACGATGCCAATAAGAGGAGGCATCCTTCAAATGAGCCCCTTATTTGGCAAAGCGGCAGCAGTTTTACTACAGGTCTGGGTAGCATGCAAGCAACTGCATCTCTCAGATATTTAAATTGTGGTTCACCTAATTTTTATCGTTACCAGAGCCACCAGGCGCACATTTCATCCTTATGCTTATCATACAAACTGACATGTTGATGTGAACGTCGGAGCATCGGTGCATTCGCGAAGAAATTTTTTCGATGGCCAGAGGCACGCAGTGACAATTGCGACCACCCATCTTGATGTCCTTTATAAAGCAATTTGCTGAACAAACTAATATCAGGGTGGCCCATTACATGATTTGCGACACAGTAATACCAAAACGAAAAAAAGATAGATACAAAAAATTTAGGACTTGATGATGGCTTGGTAAAACATCGGTTGGCTTATCGTGGTTATGTGGAAATATTTCCTTGGAAGTTTGCTTTTATAGAGGCTTTGAGGACGGCTCTACTGCGTGATCACGGTAAAATGGGTAGGCAATAACATAATTCTTGGAAGGCATAACTTTCTGTTACATACTTAGAATATTTAGACAGTGTGGCAGCACCACTAAACCTCGAAAGGTTGGCAGCACGGTTTCAACTTGACTTCTGACTTGAGCCACCTGACAGTGAGCTGTCTTTTTGGGAGCGCGCCTCGCGGTCGACGTGATCTTTTTCTATTGGTAAAAAACGTGAATCTATTGCCGACTTCGTTAAGGACTTGCGTAAACTTTCAGAGTACTGTAATTTCATGGAATTGAATAACATGTTGCGCGATCAGATAGTTTCGGGTGTCACCGACGAAGCTCTGCAATAGAGATTATTCAGTGAAGCAAAATTAGTTTTCCAAAGGGCATATGAGCTAGCCTTGGCTCTTGAAGCAGCACATAGGAATGTACTTGACGTCAGTGGAAACAACGAGGTGTTTTCAATGTCAACGCAACATCAGAGACAGTTCAGAAAGGCGAAGGTTTTCAATAAAGGTTTTCGCTGTGAGGGGAGTCATGTGCCAGGCAAATGTTTCTTCAAGGACAAAAATTGTGATTTTTGTCAGTTGTGTGGCCACTCTAGCCGAGCGTGCTATAAAAAGAGGGCAGCAAATAAACAATCAACATGGACACGAATTGCACGTGTTACAGCAACAATCAAGTGAGGAACCTCTGCATATGTCTACTAATTCTTTTGGTGAAATAAACAACATTGTTGATGAGATAAATAGCATGACTGATGCGCATCCATCGAAAATAATAACCAAGTTAAGGGTCAACGGCGTAGTAGAAGAGTTTGAAGTGGATTCGGGGGCATCTTGTACAGTGATAGCCGATGCGACGTGGGAGCTAATTAAGAAGAATGGCCAGAAGCTGGAGACATCACCACTTACGTTGCAAACATAGTCTAAACGTAAATTATAAAGATGTTGAGTATAATCATTCTGTTGTTGTTGTTGCTGGTGGCGGCCGGAGTTTGTTGGGACGTGACTGGTTTGTACCTTTAGGGATATCGATCGAGGGAGTGAACATTATAGAAGTAAAAGGCAACAGGGACTGGTTGAAAAGAAAATATGCCCGGGTTTTTAAAGATAAACTAGGTACTAAGACCACCGGTCAGCATCGAAGTACTAGCTGGGGTAACACCAATTTTTTTAAGACACCGTCAAGTGCCTTTTGCCTTGAGAAAACTCGTGGAAGATGAAATCGATAAGTTGATGGAGCAAAAAATTCTTCAACCCGTCAAATTTTCACGTTGGGCGACACCTATTGTTCCTGTTCTCAAAAAAGATGGTACAATGAGAATCTGCGGAGATTACAGGAGTACGGTCAATGCGGTCACTAAACCAAACGCGTATCCTTTACCACTATACTCAGAGGTTATGGCAGCAATATCGACTGGCAAGGTATTTACAAAATTAGATTTGCAGCAGGCTTACCAGCAATTAATTGTAGACGAAGCTTCAGCAGAACTTTTAACCTTAAACACTCATAGGGATCTATATAAAGTAAAAGACTTCCGTTCGAGATTTCAGCGGCCCTCGGAATTTTTCAAAGATTCATGGACAATTTGCTCTGTGGCATCTCGGGAGTAAAATTGTTTCTTTACGATATTATCGTTTAGGGCCAAGATGAAGTGTCACATAACAAAAATTTAGCTCAGGCAAATGTCACGGTTCGAAGGCCGTCCTATGGATGCTCAATTTTTATCACAAGTTCCTACCAAACAAGGCGTCTAAAGCAGAAAAATTACACCGACTGCTAGATAAGAATGTAAAATGGTCCTGGACGGAAGAACATACTACAGTATTTAATGAATTAAAAACCTTATTAAGATCCGACAGAGTACTTACACATTACGATGAAACCAAGGTTCTAGTTCTTTCTTGCGATGCCTCGCCATATGGAGTAGGCGCTGTATTAGCACACAGGGAAGGTGAGGAAAAAGAGCGGCCTATAAAGAAGCGGCATAAAAAAGAAATTTGATACTTAATTATACGTGATGAAGTTATGACATTTCACTATTTATGCTGATAGATCTAATAAAGATCGTGTCATAAAATGCATTTCATTCAGAGTGTCACGACTTTCGGCAGCAACGAGTACTTCTTATGGGACGTTTTAAGTACACTAGAGCAATTTCCACAGAGAGCAGGATTCTGTTCGTCAATTTTTAGTTCGTCTTGGTAGGAAGCTAAGATTCAACTTCACCAAGAACTAAAGCCACAAAACCATCCTCTGTGTTAACTGTATGGGGAGTGAGCTCAATAGTTATTCCAAAATAATCGTCTGTTTTATGTTTAGTGGAACGACAAATTTTTGGTAAGAAAAAATTACCAAAGATGGAGGACGTCCTTCTTAAAGTGATTTATTTTAAAAAGGGCAACATCTGCAGTATCTTGCGTGCTTATTTATTTAGATGGCACTATAGACTGGGGTGGAGCTGGCTCTGAACCAATATGGCTCTTCAGCCAGCTCTATTGTTAGCTTCAGTTCGCACATAAAGTTGGCCTTTTCCAATTGTGTATGCTACATACGATGATGTCTTCCTCTACTGCGCTGTTTCTCTGGGGTGGATTCTAAGACTCTCCAGAGCCCTTGCGTCCATTCGTTCAACATGCCTCAGCTATTGTAGTCATTGAATTCAGGCTCTTCTGACTAGGTCATTCTCTCCCTGCAGTGTGTGGTTAAATCTTATCTAATCGTCACCGTCTATGACGAGACCAAAAATCAGCTGAATCCATTTTCGACAAATTCCATGCCTCTGCGACATATAGCAACCCTGGGAGTACAAAGCTCTTTTACAGGACTAAAAAGTTATTAGTCTGGGAGAGGGATCTTCTTAGACAAGGTGATAAGATAGTGGATCGTATGTATATAATGTCCTTGACTGTTTAAAAGTTGTATCTATCCAGGGTGGTGATGTTCTATCCGAGCCCTCGGTGTATGTATGTACTTTGCTTTATTCTGATTCAACTTTGAACCCATCTTTGCCACTCCGGTCTCAATACTCACAAAGGCGCCACTGATATCACGCCGCGTTCTTGCTCGTCAATATCATCTGCACATGTATGCGGGCAGTTGTACGGGCTATTGAAGATTCTGCGCCTGGTATTGGCGTTTGAGTTCTACACAATTTTTGAAGAAAATCGCAGGACAGGACAATACTTTATCCAAATTCATTTTTGACATCAAAGATCTGGGTGAGATCATTACCGACCTTGAAGGAGCCATGTTCATTATTTATCGCCAGTTTGGTAGTGATGCCAAAACTAGACTTTGCTTTACATTCAAAGCTCGGCTTTATAAATGCTATCATATGCGGATTTAAAATCGATGAATAGATTGTAAAATTTCCTTGTCCGAACTCAGATTTATATGGACTCTACCAAGTCATCTCCTTCTACGTTCAATAGCTCAGCAGGAGGCAGTATCCCTGATAGTTTCGGCCGATTTTGCTATGGGTTTTCAAAGGTTCGTAAGAGACTACGGGATAATTAATCGAAAAAAGTACTGAAAGCCTGTTTGTGGCAATCGCAATCTGATCAATCCACCTATATGAGAGTTGATTGATCAAAAGACGTCAATGCTCCTTTGTGAATATCGAAATCCAGAAACCGCGTGCTAGTTACAACTACGTTTCAACCCTCGGCAAAGTTGATTAATGGAGATGGTGTCCTGCAGGCTATACCTTCCAAAATTTTTACTAAAAATATCCCTCGCTTGGCGTCATAACTAAGACAGGGCTTAAGCATTTGGGCCAAGAGCTCTTCGAATTTAACTTTGGCGTTGTCGTCTGTGTGGCATCTGCTCATATCGGACTATAATTGGCGAATTCGAAACCACGCAAGCGCTGCTCTTATTATCGGTAGCAATTACCATAGCAGGTGTCATAGTTTTTCATCATTCCACCCGCACTTCTTCGATGGTAGTGATGTCTGCTTGGCGGCAGTTTAGCGCCTTCGCTTGTTGTTCAGTTGGACGCGGTCTGTTAAGGAACCTAATATTCCACGCGCAGATCCGAGTATCGTTGTCCTTGTTTCATTTGCAGTTGTCGCCAATAGTAAGATTATCCTTCCTTTACGTGGCTACATATGTAGTTACCCTGACGGCGCAACTACAAATCTGGAGGACCATATCGTTGGTTAATTGCCTAGTACGACCTAATTAGAACTATAGATGATGCCGATGATACTATCTGGAAAATTCTTCAGCCGCCACCTAGATCTAAAAAAAAACTATTTGACCCGACTTTCTCGTTTTCTGTCTCCAAGCATCCCAAAGGGATTCGAAACCCCGTTTTTTGTAATCGCTTCTGTATGTCTTCAACATAGTTCACGACGAAGCTTTTCTTTGTACACGATGTCTGAAATTAATGAGGAGTCAACATCAACTTAGTTCTTCACCTGCTCATACCGATCCTGTAAATATGAACATCTGAGGATAAATCTAGAACCATGACCGCGTGGAGTATTGTAGAACTTACCGTGGGGGTATTCTTAGACTTATTTAAATGGCGTAATGGAGATAAGACGATTTCAAGAGATGGACCCATCGTCTTGGCCTCCAAGACCGTAGGAGCCTAAGAAAAGTCACTTGTTAATGGTGATAAATTGGCAACTGGCCTTGAAAGTATGGGTCGAATGCGCTTCGCCTAGAAAAGCCGCAGTGGCCAATTGCTAAAACTAGTCCCATGATCATTGGAATAGGAAGATATTTTTGCCTAAAGGCTAATGTACTTCGTTGTATTTTTGAACTTAAAGCTTCAAAGCCGGGCTTCAAAGAATGCCCGTTTGAAGAACCTTTTTTTATTCACAAATAGCATCCAAGACGCAGATTCAAACGATTAATGAAAGTGTTCCTCGTCCTTCACCATCATCGTTTCCTATTTGACAGGAAAAAAAATACCACACATGAAAATGATTAGTCATTTGGCATCATTGAGCCATTAGCCGCTGTCGGCGCGAGCGCTTTAATGATGATGCTGTCCTTAAATTTCTCTTATCCGCCTTTTATTGCAAAGGTGGTCTCGTAAAAAACCAACAATCTCATCAGCGGATGCTCATTTCTCTTCGTCCTAATGAGAAAAGTCCTTAATTGAAATATTTAGAAAGTCACGTTATCAGCAAAAGGTGATTTCTATTTTCACTTCCTTTGGGATGAGACTAATTTTTTAGCAGTTATCCTTTTGGTACCTCTAAAATCCGCCACTATCAGCAAAACTAATATTATTCGGTTTTCGGCTCATTTGTTACCCAACTGGCTCCACTTGAAATCGCAAGGAACTGAAATATATAAATTAGTCATTTACTTTCATCTGTTCACCAGTAGCTCGAGGATAAACAGGTTATCTTTTGAATGAAAGAACAAAAAAAAAAAAAACCCGAGAGATGAAAAGAGGAAAGATTTTGATGATATAAGAGAAAGGTAACCATAAAATGGACAGATCCCCCGCGGTGGCTTCATTTGTTATTTACAACAGAATATTCTTTTTAATTACCTCATGGGAGCACACCAGTGTAGGGCTACTAATTTCGGTAAATTTTCGTTGTTGTTGTTATCCTTTTTGCTTGTTGATGAACAAATTGAAACATGGTTCTGAGTTGTGGAACATTTATGGTCTTGGTTCTTATTTACGACATTAAAAGGTTACGTAGTGGACTATCCATCGTCATCAAATCCTTTTCTTATCCCTTTTTTGATAATTTCGTCGGTATGAAGAAATGTGACATGGGACATAAATTTTGACTTAACACTAGAAGGAGTTGACAACACTTCTGTTGCACCACCTACCGCAGTGGGGGTCGAGAGTTGGTTTGCTTCCATCGCGATGGCGATACCATCATCGGTTTGATTTTGTTTTATAAGATCTTTTGGCATTAACGCAACGGGTATGTGATGACATGTGAAGATATAGTTTTTTATTTAAGGGTATGTCTGTCATGTCTGTCGATGGAATGCGGCTTAACTATGGTTTATTTTGTGGGGTGTGTTCGATATTTATTATTTTACTGATCTGATTTCTAGAAATCAAAACTGCTAGTCGAATTTGTTCTTAGTAATAAATCGTATGTTTAGGGTTGTCTGTTGAAAAGTGTAACTTTATGGGCGTCAACATGTTTTTGGGTAAATATGTATTGAAATGTCTAAAAAGACATTTTATTGACATTTTCTGTACGAAGAGACAATAATTTTGTACGTTTTTCTGCTATCGAGATATTATGAGCGGTGTACTCAAACATTTTCAGAAACTCTGCTACACAACCCGGGGTAGATGAGACATTGGTACTGTGAATCGAAGCAACTCAAAAAATAAATAAAATTTCGGTTGTAATTGCAGACTGTAGTCACTGTGCTTAAGCAGAAGTAAACAGTGGATATACGCAAGATGGAAATCTGTATCCTCTGTTATACTTGACTTCCCTCTGCGCTAAGCTTCAAAGAACAACCTGTCTCGGCTACACGGGATCTTTTCGAATTACACTTCGTGCTGCTTTAGAACTTCCTCACCTCGATACTTATATCATACGCTAAACTATTAGGGAAAGTGGAATTTTGATGACCTTGTGCGACACTTATCCTATTGATTCAAGAATGTAAGAACTTTTCTAATTTAATTTGGTCGCAAGGTTAAACCCTTTTTTTTTTTAAAATTCGCGCGCGCCAAACGGGGTGTGAATACCCTTATGCTGATTTCTCAGGGCACGGGCGGTTGAAAAAAGGGTAAAGTGGAACAGAGGAAGTATCGGTACACGTTGGCTTTAAATGCTCGAAGGTTGTTGTGATGAGGAAACACAGAGTCTGGAAGATCATTCCACATACGTGACGTTCGACTTATGAACGAATCCCTTTATTTGACAGTACGTCCGAAGTTTGGCTTGAGGGTGAACTGATGTGCATTCGAAGCGAGACGCGTATTGCGGGTGAAATTTTGAAATTTGGTTTCTGCGATGCAAGTTCTATTCATGGATAATGGATTGGATTAGAGGCTGCAGACAAGATATCATTTATGAAAATGAGAAAGATAGTCGGAGACAAAACTGAGCCCTAGGGGACACCAGCATTTATATGGTGAATATCAGACTTGAAGCAGTCCAAAACAACTTGTATTGAACGCCCGGAAAGGTAATTTCTAATCCATTGAAGAAGAGACTCATCGTTGCCATATGCACGCATTTTCGACAAAAGAGCCTGATACCAAACTCTGTCAAATGGCCTTTGAAATATCAAGTGCAACTACTTCTGTTTCACCGAAGTGATGGAGAGATTGGTTCCACTTCTCGGTGAGATATGCCATCAAATCACCAGTGGACATGTTACTAGGAAAACCATACTGCCGGTCATTGAGAAGTTTTCGTGAATCAAGATATTTCAGCGTTTATGACGATTTATCAGCGTTTCCATGACCTTGAAAAGAAGGGACGTAAGTGCAATGGGTCGGTAATTGGTCGGAGAGAAAGATTCGCCTTTTTAAGGGACAGGCTGGACAAATGCTGTTTTAAATTTTCTCGGAAAGAGTCCAGAAGAGTAGGACAGACAGAAAAGCTTATGCAGAGGTTTTGCCAGCGAAGAAGAACTATTGGGGGTATACCATCTGGACCAGCGGATTTGTGAATGTTGAGATCTTTGAGAACTCCTGCAACTGTGCGAGTGCAAAAGTGGTGATTCCCAAGTCATACTGAGATCCATGTGAATTCGATCTTTAATAATATTTTCAGGTAAAGCTTGAAGGATAGTTTCTTAAGACCTGAATCTGCATTACATTTTCTTGGGTCCTCGCGAAGAAGCGAAGAAAGCATAAAAGAAAACTATTACGACTACTCTATTCCTTTGCACAGAATGATTCTCAAATGTTTCGATGGGTTTCATTGTGGTCGAACAAACACGAGGGATGTAGAGCACCGGGGACAAACAAATAAGGTCATAAATAAGGAAATAATCAATCGAATCTATGAAATTTTATTGAACAGTCAAGTGGGCGCCGTGTTCGAATTCTAGAAAAACACCAAAAAGTTTTAACACAATCCCACCTTTCGCGAATGTCTGACTAACGTCCGAGAGTAATAGCTTTCAAGAGAAAGCTTCTCAATTTGCTTTCAGATATGGTTCTAAAATGTAGGTTCCTTCCATTTGGGTGAAAAATTTAACAAGCACAACACGAATGGTTGCAAGAAACTAGGCCCTGGACCACATACGGCCCGTTCTTCTTTCTTCTTAACGGGCTCCCAACCCGTGGAGGGTCCCTGCCTGAGACACAGTAGCCTTCCAACCTCTTCGATCCTGGGCACGCTGCTTCCAGTTTTCCAGACCAAGCGCTCTGGCATCCGCGATAGCTCGGTCCTTAAAACGGAGGTTCGGTCTTCCTTGTCGTCTCGAACCTGGGGGCTGGGATTCGAAGATCCTCTTAGCTGGAGCATTATTGTCCATTCGCTCGATGTGGCCGAGCCAGTGTAGTCGACGTGTTTTGGCTTTCCGGACTACATCCACATCTTGATACAGCTCATAGAGTTCGCGGTTATATCTTCTTCTCCATTCGTCCTCCTCGCATATGGGACCGAAAATTCGACCAAGAATTTTTCTCTCGAACGTATTCAAAATCTGCTCTGCTTTCCCGCTTATCGTCCAACACTCGGCACCGTAGAGCAGAACTGGTAGCATAAGTGTTTTGTAGAGCACGCATTTTGTCTTCCGAGTTAGGAGTTTTGAACCCAGTTGTTTCGATAAACGGAAGTAGCAGCGGTTTGCTTGGGTTAGTCTTCGTCGGATCTCCACTAAGGTGTCGTTCGTGGAGTTGCTGTTTACTCCGAGGTGGGTGAACTCCTTAACTACTTCGAAGTTACTGCTGTCAACAGTGACGTTTTGTCCTAGGCGGTGGACAGATGTTGCTTTGTTTGTTGACAACATGTACTTTGTTTTGTCCTCGTTTACCTCAAGACCGACTCGTTTCGCCTGTTCTTCAATTGCCGTAAAAGCCTCTATGACGGCACGATGGGAGCGACCGATGATGTCAATATCGTCTGCGTATCCCAGCAGCTGAACGGACTTGTTGAAGATAGTGCCTTCCGTGTTGACGCCTACGCCAAGTATTTGTATTTGCATTTGTAGTCAAGTGAAGGTTCCCAAGATAGCTAATATTGTAAATATGAACTTTTGGCGATAAAAAAAACTATCCACAAGAAGGCTCGCGCGTTTTCTAGCAGTTTGCCAAAAACGGAATCGAGTTATCCCTTCAGAACAGTTAATTGCAATGAAGTATAATTCTCACTTCACTATTTAAATTCCTTGATCGAGTTCCTCAAAAACAAAAAGCAATCGGATTCAATTCTAAATTCCTTAATTTGCAAAATACTGCAAAGTCCAAAGCACCTATGCAAAGCTCTTGGAATGATAAATTAATCATATTCTATTGTCATGAGACTAATTTTTATCAAAGTTCGCTATTACTCCCAAAAAACCATTCACATCTGAAAAAAGCCCATGAAAACAAAAGAGTTGAGCAGCGAACTTGAACTCTTCCTATCTAATTTCCATAGGAAATCAATTTTTTTTTTAAACAAACTAAAGCCGACGACGACGTCCCTCTCCAGCAAGTTAACGATTATTCATTTCCATTTTTGGAAGAGTGCAACTCTTCCCATGAAGGCTTCATTTGCACTCACACCTGAGCCCGGTGAGTATTCGCAAAGACTATTTCACTGCATCGCAACTTGGATTCTGTTCCCTCAATTCCAACCAATCTTGGAGTTCTCTATATACACACATATATGCTTCTAGATAACAACAGAATATCGAAAAAATATTACTCCCTATTGCTAATAATACTCTGGGTCCCATATACTTTGCAATGAAATATCATAATTGTCCTGCGGGCCATGTTGTTTGGATTGCAGTTTATCATTTTTTTTCCCTTCGCTGTTCTTTAGCCGACTAGGTGCTGAGGTTACTCCACGATAAGTGAAGTATACGTATGGTTAGTTGAAGGCAAAGCAACGCGGGATCGAATTTTGTTGTTTTATTTTTGCTGGCATGACTGAAGATTGATGTTAACGGGAAGTGAATGGACCTTCGATGGATGCAAGAAGGAACATCGCAAAAATTGTAGTATAGTGCTGTATACTTGTATACTATACATATGAGAGTGTAAATTTGTATGTTACATTGACTTTGGATCTTGAAATAAAGTAGATCAAGTTGGACCGGAAGAGATATTTATTTTTACTTCCTTTTAAATGAATTTGTTTTGTTGTTCTTTTTTTTGGAAATACTTGCTTTGGCGGAAGCAGTTGATTTATTGAAATGTGCGGTCAGATGGACTACTTTTGGGATTGAGATCTTGAAAAATGCTAAATAGTTCAGTCAAAATGGTGATCACCGGTCTTGTATCCTACTATTATATCGGGGCTTAACTGCCTGTGTCAGCTATTTGTGTCACATTTTCTGTTTCAGCTGTGAAATAATATTTGGGTTGATCTCACAGCTTCAACTCTTGAAATAACCGCAGGGAAAGGCGTTGAGAAAAGCTAAAGCACATAATCTAATGAGGTGATGAGCGTGTATCCGGCAGCGCGATTGCTTTTTCTATTGTATAACTAAGTTTTCTGTCTTTCAGGATTTTCGTCGCAGATTCCAAATTAAATGTTTTTCTTATACCTTCAATGGGTGCCGTGGCTCAAGTGGTTAGGGCGTTGGATCGCTGAGCCGGAGGTTCGAGGTTCGAATCCCAGAGAACACCAAAAAGTTTTTCACGGTCCCACCTCTCGCGAATGTCTGACAAACGTCCGCCAGTAATAGCCGTCAAGAGAAAGCTTCTCAATTTGCCTTTCGGACATGGCTCTAAACTGTAGGTCCCTTCCATTTATGCGAAAAATAATACTTATCCTGTCGAGATATATCTCCATGGGTTGGATCTGATTTTACTGCTTTTCCAGTTCTCTCCTTCAAATAGCAGAATCGGACGATACATTGTATTGAAAATCGACTTTTTCTACTTTTCTTTATGATCTTATTTGTATATTGCTTGCCGACTGGATTCTTGGTTTCAGATCATCTACTGAGTTACCTTTGCAGTTTATAACGTTTGCAAGATACTTGTATCTGCTAACCTGTTCAACTCCTGCACCATCTACTGTCACTTTCGTTTGTCTTTTCGACATTTTGAGATGCTGACGTTTCTTTTTAAATCTTTAGATTATTTTCCAGTTTGCTTACTGAATTTGCAAGTAACACTGTCACCAGCAAATGCACATGCATTCAGATATATTGACTGGTTTTAGATGTTTATAGCCTACTCTAAAGTTTTCCATTCGTTCTTTGTCCGATCGCTTCATCCATGGCACTAATGAACTGTAGCTCTTCTTAAGTATTCTAAAAGTTTGGCGAATTTTGCAAAGAGATTTGCTGTCATGTGATTTCTTCAATCTTGTGCTGGACTAAATCAAAAATATCTGCTCTATGGAACGCCAATTCTTTAAATTCTGCTGTACGGCGCCGTGTGCTGGACGATAAGGAGTACATATATCAGAGCAGATATTGGGGTTCTTTGAGCGAAAAATTGTTCGTCAAATTGTTAGTCCTGTTTGCGACCAGGACGAATGGAGGAGAAAATATAACCGAGGACTCTGCGTACCAAGATGTGAATGTAGTCCAAGAAACCAAGATATGTCGATTACGTTGGCTTGGCCACATCAAGCGAGTTGAAAACATTGCTCTAGTCAAGATCATTTTCAAGTTCCAGCCCTTAGATTCGTCCAAGCTATCACGGATGCCGAAGCATTTGATCTTGACAATTGCAAGCAAAGTGCTAGGTATAGGCGAGGATGGAAGGCTCTTCTGTTTCAAGCAGAGACTCTTCACAGGTTGGGTACCCCTTAAGTAAATAAGTAAGTCACTCCCGGTTTTCGCATTTTTCGGTTGGTTTTTTTCTCCATAAGTTTCATAAAATAAATTAATTAAGAAAATTCAATTTAAACCGTTTCTTTTTGGAATGCTTTTCATAAGTTTCGCTTGGATTTTTAATCCCTCAAATGAGGTAATTTTGCGTATTTTCAGATCCAGAGAAGTCAGAAAATATAATGATCATTGAAAAATATTTTTCTTGCTTAAGTATTTATTCAAAAAACTAAGAATACTGTTGATGGACTTCAGGTTTACATTTCGTTAGCATTTGGATATTCTATGTTGGTAATTTTACCAAACATGCTAATATTTTCCTCCAAGCGACCTACTCATGCTGGCTTAGATTTTTCCTGAGTTAATTCCAAATACTGAGCTTGATTTCGTAAGCTTATATGCCCCTTTCTCGCATGTTCATTTTCATGAAGGGTGACAATAGTCTTGCAGCATTCTTCTCGTCGTGTATTAAGCTCTGCAATTAGTTTTGTGCATTTTTCTAGGCTGCACATACCTTGAAGTTCGAAAGATATTCACCATTTTTACGTGTAAACTCATTTCCAATCGAACATGTCTAAAGATGCAGTAGGATGGCTTTATCAAATGAAACGACAACGAATCACACATCTATAAGTATTTATTACATCGGTATAAAAATGTTGACATAAACAGGACACTAAAACGATCTATTCCTATCGCTATATCTATCACAACACATCCAAATAGAACCGTCATTCGCAGCAATTGATTGCCCATCTTATGCTGCCTGTTGTTCTACGAAAAACTTTATTCCCTTCATGTCAATGTCTCAATATTACATACTACCGCCCTAAACAGGAATAATCTACTCAAATCTCTAAAAATACAAATATTCGTTCTATGGACATGCATTGGAAGTTTTTTTTTTATGTGAAACTGTTTATCAAATTCGTTTCATCGATAATAACAGCTGCCTCTCGCTGGATACCACTATTCCTAAGGACAAGAATAATCACTTTTTGTTGCTGTTTTACTACCAATGTTCATGTGTGTAGACTAAAAAGACGAAACACAACCTAAGGGCCGGTGTTTCTTTTGACAAAAAAAAAAAAACACTTGTACCCATCATTTTGTGGCACTTGGCCAAAGGCTTCATGGATGCATGCTAAAAGCATCCGAAAAAAGGCAGATACGCGTGCCACACAATACACAGGTATCATCTGAACGACCCCTCGCGTACTTTGGATAGGTCACATAAACACAGGTGATTAGGAAAATGCCACGAGTATGAGTAAGGACATTTATCTATAAATTGGCCTAGAATTCTTTATAACAGTAGAAGAGCATAATTTTTCAAGCCTCTTATGCGTATGTGGCGCAACGCCAACTTCTTGTTTAAGTGGTCATGATAACTGAGGCTAAGATGAAAATTAATGACTTGCGGATGTTCTTTTGTCTTCTTCGTGTGTTCGCGATCTGGGGCTACAGATCCATCTCTGCATCGTCCATTCAACCAATATAATCAGGTTAAAACGGATGGCAATAAATATTCGCTCATTTTAAATCGTCGATTGGGTTGGATATTTACAATACGAAGTTGGATTGTGCCTATGCACGCGGAATAGAGGTACGCATGCAGCATGCTTATGCGAGTGCTTATGTATATTGCTATTGTACTATGTAATGTAATAGTACTCGAAGTGTCTGTGTAGATATCGTTTGCAGTGCCGGATTGAATATTGGGGTAGATAGGGGCCTACTCGTATAAGTCGTACCAGATGAGGCTTTTTTGGAACAGTAACAGTCTTCGAATATAATAAAAATTTCATAAGACTGGAAGGTCGAAATATCTTTTTTTATAAGCTGCAAGCCAATTTCAATTCAAGAAAAATCTCAGGACCAAGGATTAAAGAAGTTTTCTATGCCAAGATGCTTTGTTAATTTTACGAATTTCGACAAAGGGATGTACTGCCTTGAGATCTATCTAATATCATGCTGCAGCATGTAGTAAGTTGGGTACGAATTAAATTGTAAGGCACTGTTGTTGAAATACGCAGACAATTTCGGTATCATCGGCTACCCTCAGCAAGCTGTCGTATAACTGAAATGCAGCCCAGAAGTGTTAGCTTTAAAATAAACGATATCGAAATCAAATATGTCGTCAAACAAAGAAGAATCCATTCACCACCTAGGCCAAACGGCATAGCTATACATTCCAAGGATATGGCTCTAAACTGTAGGTCCCTTCCATTTGTGTGTAAAAATATAACACATTCAACACGAATGCTCTGAGAAGCTACGCTCTGGACTAGATACGGTCCGCTGCGCCAAGGATTTGTATACCTTCGCATTTGCATCTACCTTAGTATAACCATCAACAACGACATTTAACTCTCGGAAATCACTGTCATTAGAGTTCCCCCTCAAGTAGACTATAAGCAGGAATGCTATGTAAGTTCCTTCGTAAGATGATATTTAGTCCTTTAGGTGGAGTGGGAGTATAGAAGAGAAGATACAATCACGAACTCTATCAACTGTTGCAGGATGTGTATGTAGTAAAAGAAAATTACTATTTCTCCAGCTAAGAGGATCCTTGGGTCTTAGTTCGAGGTCACTACATATTCTTTGCACAAGCTCCGTCCGCTCGTAGGAACCTGTACGATTTTTTAGGTGTCTTCCTTTTCAACAACACGACTAATGCAAATATTTATTAACTTCCAGCGCTATCCGATGCCAGTAACTCTCTTCGGGAAAGCGCTGCCGTTGGCCCATTAATGGCACTTTCGCTGCCATCTCTTTTTCAAGATCCTACTTCCTGAAGCTAAATTAAGGCTTCCGCTAGTCTGGCTGCACTATCGATTCCATCGAGGAAATTCCTCTGATACGCATCCTCCTTCTGAGGACATCTTTTTAAAAATCTGATCCGCAAAATTGCAAGTCAGGTCAGCAATAGATTCATCGCCTGGCACATGAGTGCTGAATTTAATTCGGCTAAGCTTGGGATGGTTCGGGTGCCCAGCTCCACATTTACAGTCAGACTCAGCATGCGTTCAGCGTTAGTTCAGATAGCTATCCAGCAGGCACCAGGTGGAGGTGATGATGTATATTTATCCATCTTGCACAACTCCTAAATTATTAAAATTGTGTTGCTTTCTAAAGCCGACCAATATATCCTACTTTATAGCTGCAACTTGACATCTAATGCGGGATATAAAATTTTGGATGCATAATGCCTTTATTTATATGGTTTGTAATAAGGCTTTAGCAACAATGTCTGCAAGTGTAATTTTACAAGCCTGTCATCTGGGCAAATGAGCAGTCAAGTAACAGCTAAACGCTTCGACGCGGCTTATACTAACCTCCATCATTTGCTTAAAACCCGTCAATTTTAACTTAGCGAGGATACTACTTCAAAGGTGTTATTTGCTGAATCTTTGGAAACAGTTGAGAGGTATTGGAAGCACTATTAGAGTTCAACATGAGACGAACGCTACTGCGAGTTTTTAATGTCACAAGAATTCAAATGCTCGTTGCAAGTTTTTTTTTTTGTCCCAAAACCCTGCGTCCGCTCCTGGTTTTCTTTCCATTGTGCCACGTTCATATCCCTAAGATTGTGTATAGCATTAAGTTAAAACTATGCACGCAGTAGTAGTACGTTTAGCTTTTCTCAATTGATTCTCTGTTACTTAATAGTGACTGAGGATCTGGCAATGACCATTGGATGTTATTTTTCCTTACTCACAAGAAACCGGATGAAAACTGTCACACTAAATGGCTTAATTCCGTTGTTACAACATGAATAATCCGTTAGAATAACATGGGCTACATGAATCGCATTAATTTTGCAACACAACTCCCCATAAAATATCGAATGAGCAGACTGAATTCGACATAACGTATAATTAAAGAATTAATAGAAATTCGAAACCAAAGAAAAACAAAAAAAGGATACAAAAAGGATGCCTTATATTTTCAGAGTTTATAGTTCCCACAAGAGAATTAAAGAATACTGGGGAACATATACCTTCCTTCCACGGAGAGAGACACCAGTAGCTGAATAAAATTGTACAAGGCGCTAACCCTTAAGCCAAGTGACGTTAATCAAGTCACAAGTCGCACAATTAAAATCGTAAGCCAAACACAGGGCGGTAATTAACGACGGGAAATCATTTTTAATTACAAGTTAGCAAGGAGCTGAGATTTAACCGAAACGTTTTGCTCTGTTGCGAATCTTGATTCCGGACGTTCCGTTCAAATGGATATTGAATAATTTGATTTTATTTTTAGCTAAGAGAGTTTTATGAGCTTTAAGGATGTGTTCGGCTAATGTTTATTTAGATTGAATGTTTTCTAGTGTTCAGCTCAAGTATTATTTTTCTTGTTGTGGAGGAAGTTGGAATATTGTTTTACATATGTCCAATTAGTTCTTCCTGCCTAGGCGCAGAGGCATTTATTGCCAGACGTGACACTTCCTTATCAGTAAATAATTTTTTTTATATAACTGAAGTACTGGCCGTATGGCTGACCTAAAAGATCTATTGTACTGTTGACAAGACGACCGCAAAGGCAACTTAAAAATTCTATTAGTGAAAGAATGCAACCTTGTCGAACTCCACTTTGAACTTCGAAATCCTCGGACAGCCTTCCTCTATGCAAAACGTGGCATTTATACCTATCGTACGTAGCCTTGATATTAGGCTTTGATTTATCTGGAATACCTCTCCAGCGTAAGGCACGCACAAAAAATTTTCGATTGACACTAGCAAACGTCCTACCAAAATCGATGAACAGCTGGTTAAGGGGCTATCGATATTCAGCGCACTGCTCGATGATGATTCGCAAGGTCTACGCAGGAGGATCCAGAGCGAAAACCTGCTTGTTCGGCATCGAGTGTGTCCTCAAGGTGTTCTTTGATTCGCTACAATACAATTTTAGCTACAGAAGGTAGCATGCAGATACCTCTGCAGTTTCCGCACTGCATTAAATTGCCTTCTTTGGGGAGCCTGACGATCATTCGCTTCTTCCACTTATGCGGATAGCAACAAGTGGGAGCAGTAGCTCGGCCGATGCAGTTGGTGCTGCTCGAAAAAGCTCCGCTGGTATGCCGTCTAGTCCTACCGCCTTGTTGGTTTCCAGTGCTTTGATCGCGGTAATGATCTCATTCTCACTGGGGGTGCGAATTCTGGTATCTCTTTCCTCGAACATCTCAGTCTGACTTGGGCGCGAATTGCTAGTGAATAAAGAAAAATGCTCCTTCTATCTTTTGAGTTAGTCCTCATCCGAAATAAGTAAAGAACCATCAAACTTTTCACCGGCTCTTTGATGACTCTATAAACGGTGCTGCTGTCACACCTGCTTGATGCTTCTTCTGCTTCCGTCGCACGCTACGCTGTACTTCTCTCATCATCATGCGATATAGGGAAGCTTACTCGATTCTTCCTGCTGCTGGAGTTGCTGCTATTCGAGCTCTAAGTTGTTTGCGTTCGTCGATCGAAGATGTACAACTCTACGTCTTATTCAAGTCAATTGAGATCCATTGTGATATGCATTAGGAAAAGGATATCATTTACACAGACCAGAATAATAAAAAAAAAAAACTCGATCATTAATGATTTTCAAACCATCCTTAGGTCTTAATGAGCCTGCTGATGGTTTTTGTCGATTTATTGGAGAACCTTACGACTGTCTGAAAAACAATGGCAAGGAAAGTGAGCTGTATTGTAATAGACTTATTCATAACCGCTACCACTTTAAAGTGCTTCTTCCGTCAGCTAAAGTGTCAAAGTTTTTCATGTAGTACTGCAAAGTGTGAAGCAATGTCATCGAAAAGTGTTGATAAAGATTTCCTATCTTTTTGTGAATAAGTCTGTCGGTTCTGTATTTATTGAAAAGCATTTTCTTACTGTAGTGCAGAGCTCGGTGAACTCCACATGTTTTTAGCTTTCAATGGAAATTGGCTCATGTTTGAGTGCAATGATTGGATCACATTAAGTGGTTGACTTGCTCCCTTATGATCTTATGCTGTCCTTCATAACCCATAAGTGCATCTCAACAATATTTAGACCACATTGTTTTCACTACATTTATTGCTAAAGGGTGTCCCATAATTCACGCAAAATGTAAATTTGATAGAAAATACAGATTTTTAATTAGAAGGCTTAAATTTTTGATCGATTCGTAGAGTATACAGATTGGGGTTATGTATGGAATAGCACATCGGATAAATGGCCGTCATGGCTTTGCTGGCAAGTACGTCCTCTTTTCTTGAAATTTTCTATGACCGTTTCGCATAAATGTGGCTGAATTTCATTGACACACCTCCCAATTTCCTCTTTCAAGGCGTTGGTGGTCGTGGGCTTATTTGCATAGACCTTTGACTTTAAAAAACCCCAAAGAAAAAAGTCCAATGGCGTCAAATCGGAAGATTTGGATGGCCAATTCTGATCGCAAAACGGGCGATTACACGATTAGGAAATGACTCATGCTGTATGCTATAGGGCATGCCGCACCGTCTTGTTAAAACCACATGTTGGTCACATCCATATCTTGTAATTTAGGTACTAAAAACTGGGTTATCATGTCACGATAACGAGCACCATTAATTGTTACTGCCTGACCAGCACTACTGCCGAACCAAACAGTCACGCGTTGTGTATGCATTTGTTTCTCAACAATTACTCGTGGGTTTTCTGAACCCCAAATGTGACAATTTTGACGATTAACGAAGATTAAAGATGATTTAGTTCGAAAAATCAGCATCCACTTGTTGTTGTTCCAAAATCCATTCAACGAACTGTCTTTGCTCCGCATGGTCAGTAGTCTTCAGTTCTTGAGTCAATTGAACTTTGTAAGCATGAAGTTTCAAGTCTTTCGTGAGAATTCGCTGTAGAGAGCTTCCCGAAATGCCCAATTCTTGACTACGGTGCCGAATTGATGTTCCTGGACTGTCAGCAATACTCTTGCGAACTGGTTCGATGTTTTCTGTTTAACGACTTATGACAGGACACCCAGAGTGTTTAAGATCACTAATTGATCCAGTCTCCCTGAATTTTTCAATTATTCTCTTCACAGTTGATGGTTTTAAATCACTATGTCGGCCATATTTTGTACGAAAATTGCGGACTGTAGCTGACAAACCTTCATTATTTTTAAAATATTGCTCAACAATGAAAATGTGTAATTATTTCAGTACATTTTCTAAGGAACATCCGAAAATTGTTTTGGCGTTGGACGAAACATGGTCGTATCTACGCAGGTTATATATGTATCATGCAATATTATTGTAGACTATAATTAATTTCCTTTTAGACCATTAGTTAAGTCTACCAAATAATTCACAACAATTCAAAAAAAATAGGTACCTAGTATTAGGGTTTTTGCAAGAAGCATTTTCGTTTTTGTTGGTGTATAGGTACGGGAAGCCCAAAGAAGACAGACACAGCCATCAACTTTTTTAATTTTTGCAGTGATATGAAGGTCCCACGATAAGGTACGATTAGAGATTTCGAACAGACTCAATGTTTGAGTCAATTCGATGTTTGAGTCCCCTAGCTGCAGCAAAGGAAAAGAGGTCAGATCTATGCTATTCCGGTAAATGACGATGGCTTTTTATTTTCCTGGGTTAAGGCAAAGGTTATTAGCCTGCGCCCAGTTCAGGATATTACGGAGATCTTCATTAATTTTTGATGCCGTAGAATCTACCAGACTAATAGGACACTGTATAAAAAGTTGCACACCATCTGCGTACATGTGAACGCTGCAGTGCTGTACAACATTAGGAAGCTCGTTCACGTATATTGAAATAAGAGTTGGCCCGAGTATAGACCCTTGCGGTACACCAGTTGTCATCGAAAACATTTCAGATGATCGATCTCCAACGACCACGGATTGTTGTCTACCAGTTAGGTATGACTATACCAATTTTGCCGATTAGGTAGACAAATTAAAATGCCTTATTAGTTTAGAGCACAAGAGTGCGTGGTTTACCGTATCGAAAGCTTTTGAGAAATCGACACGGACTTAGCTGATGTTCCGCCAGGTGTTGAAGTAATTGTGCAAGTAGAGCTTTCTCGAAAATCTAAGAAAGATGAGGCAGAATTGCGATTGGTTAAGTTACTATTGGCCTTTTTAGGTATTGGTACGATTTTAACTTTTTTCCATTCTTTGGGGTATACAGAGGTACAGTTTAATAAATTTAGGGTGTATTGCATCTAACCCAGTTGCATTTGACTTAACTGTCAACAATGCCTGCACGACATCAAGATCTGAGAAACTCAGGAAAGAATAACATTCTGGGTTTCTGCTGCCACCAATGAATTCCTCAAACGCCAGATTTACATCAGAAGAGCTGGACGAGGGGCATGATGTAAAAATTCGATGAAGGGCATTGCAATCCAAGTCATCTGGAAGCTGATGCTCTTGCTTGCCAACTCCAATTTGTCGCAGATTTTTCCAAACAGTTTTATTTACGGCAGATCGATCAAGTTTGTGTTCATAAAAGCGTACTTTTGCTCTTCGTACCTCACAGATCGTGTAGTGTAGTCTCACCAATTTGTATCGCTTGCAACGATAATACGCAAAATCTCTATCCTCTATCAGCTTTAAAATAGTGTTCTTCATCCAAGATGGGGAGTTAAACTTTTTCTTTTTGGTTTTTAGTTTAACGTGTGTGTCAAAGAGCCTATTTAGAACTCCTTTAAAAAAAACTACTTGGTCGTTCACAGAAGACGTGTAAAAGATTTCGTTCAAGTTAGAACTCCGCAGATCTTGTTTGTTCTGTATTCTTTTTCCTTCCAACTATAAAGGATTCTTATCACTCACATACCTCATTTTACGTGCCAATTTATTTCACATGTTGTACACCCCCAATTTGCGTATACTCAAATTCCTTAATGCAAATCACTTCGTGCGAACTAGCACTTTTTCACTTCTTCTGACTGGTTTCAAATTTCATTTAAATTTATTTTGGACGCCATTAGGCAAAATGAGATAATTCCTTCTCAAAATTTAAATACATTACCGTTCCCCCCGGCAGGGCTCCAAAGGAGCAGAACTCAACCGCGCACAGAACCAGCCCATCGAATTATCATATTTGAAGGATCACTGTTCTCCGATATATGAGTCGAAGTGCCGCGTTAGCCATATCGCCAGCTAACACGCAACTCCCTGGCAAACACCATAGATCATTTAACAATTACATTTATTGCGATTCCAGGCACTTTAGCTGATTATCAGGACGCGCGCGCAGAACGTAGCACCGCCCATCCACAACGAGAATCAGAACCTTATGATGTCTTGCCACGCGGAGCCTTTTTCAATTCCCGCATTGAAATGGAAACCACACCACTGCGGTGGAACAACCAAATCATTCCATCGTTTGCTGGTGGATATCATTTCTCAAAGTGATGCGAGCTATCGCGGCAGCGCGGCGGTGGTGGTGGTGGTGGTGGTATCACTTTCAAAGGATCAGACCGCTTGCGCGCGTACTTCATGCGATAACTGCCTCCGGTTAATTCGGTGCAGTTCCAAAAAAAATATATTCATTGCCCACATTCGGTACGGTTGCGTTGTGTTGATTTCATTTGGGCATCTGGATGGACATGATCAGCACGCACTCACTCGATCAAGCAACCCCATTGGAGCGGGAATTTATGATGTGATTTGGATCAATTGGCATAATCTATCTCGATGGAAACGACTTGCTTGGTACCTGGCTACGAATGCAGATATGGTACCTGGGGTTTCGAGAGTTGCCCAGTTGCGGTTTGTTCAACTGGCTGATGGGCGGTTGTACCTCGTTTTTTTTTCGGCACTAAAATGTTAATTGTTGATTCCAACGATGGTAGATAAACAAAAGCAATAACAGTTCGGAAACAGGCCGAGATTTAATGGTATACAATTTTTTTTTCCACTCTAACACGCTAACTAGGCTATCATTTGCTTTGATTACCTTGTTGATCAATCGTAAAACAGCTCTATTTCCTACCCGTTCTTTCAGGAACCAAGCCAACATGATACTGGAAATGATTAAATTTCAATCAATTGATATGTAAACAAGCAATAACTGGTACACATACACGTATAACAACAGGACACAAGAATAGAGCATGTTGAAAAAATGGGTTCTGTCGCATAAATCGCTTTTATTACCTTCATTACCTTATTACCTTCTGAAGATCTTACACATTTCTCATCCTATCAGTTACCTCGGAATGAAGTACAAAAGTTTATTTTGTCTAAAGTACATAAATGTGGGGATATCTTGTAATTGTGGAGATTTTTTGTAGGGCAGTAAGGATTTATGACACTACGTTTAGAACCGGACGTGGGCCGATTGGCTTTGCTACGAGACGAAACATCATTTTAGTTAGCATCCGCCTCAATATTCGTGAGGGTACAAGACCATCTTGTGATCAACAAACCGTCAACCAAATTGACTAAGTGGCCAACGACACAAGATATCCCTCTTGTATTCTGGATTTCCGAACCGGAGAGCCAACATGGTACAAATGCGGATTTACTTCGAGAAAATATGACGTCGAACACATACTATGTGATTGTGTGAGGCTGTGCAACATTAGGTAAAACACTTTTTATAGGAAAATCATCTCCTAAATTGATCTGAGGAACTTCTTCGCAGCTGCAATTCTTGTCTTCATTGGGAAAGTGGAATTGCTGTTGGAATAATACTGGTATATAGTATACCTTGACCGCAGTTCCTTTATGCTCAAGGGTGTAGTCAAAAATTATTTAAAAAAAAACCTCTCGAGAAGTCTATTCCCGCCAGCACCAAATGCCGACGACTAGTACCAATGCTGCAACAGACAACAGACTGCTCGTGGTAGCAGAAGAGAAAGAAGCACTGTCAAACCACCAGTTCGGATTCAGAAAATCGCGCTCTACCGTTGACGCTATGAAAGCAGTAGTCGACGCTGCAGCTGAAGCGATCCAAGGAGAAAGATGGTGAGGTGGGACCAAAAAAATACTGTGCAGTAGTGACTCTGGACATAAAAAACGCCTTTAACTCGGCAAGTGGGTCGTTTATAAGGAGATTGCTAGCCAAAATGGATACTCCATACTATCTGCTAAGGATAGTTACAAACTACTTCATCAATAGGAAGTTGAGGTACCAAACCGACGAGGGGGTAAAGTACTACAACATCACGGAGGGGTCCCGCAAGGATCGGTACTAGGCCCTCTCCTATGGAATACGACGGAGTCCTTCGACTACCACTACCACAAGGAGTTAAGATAATCGGGTTTGCTGACGACATCGCCGTAGTCACCGTGGCTAAACATATCCACGAAATAGAATCAGCAACAAACGAAGCAATCGAAAAAATTGAAGACTGGTTAGGTACCGCCGGCTTAGAATTAGCAGGCCACAAAACTGAGGCTGTTCTTATTACAAGCCGCAGAGCTGTTGAATATGCGAATATTCGAGTCGGAAATCAGACTATAAGATCCAAGGAAGCACTTAAATATTTAGGCGTAATGCTCGACAAGATTAAGGTTTAAAACACACGTGGAATACTCGAGCAAGAAGGCTTCACTACTACAGGCAACCCTTTCTCGAATACTGCCAAACATCGGTGGCCCTGGATATGCTAGACGGCTTCTGCTATCCAGAGTGGTTAGCTCGGTTCTCCTATATGCTGCCCCAGTTTGGGCGGTGGCATTAGCGACGACAGAAACACGGAGAAAACTGTCGTCAACATACAGGCTATGCGCGATAAGAACAATCAGCGGTTTCCGAACAATATCGGACGAAGCAGCCTGTGTCATAGCCGGAATGATCCCCATCGACATTCTCGCAAATGAGATGGTAAGGATCAACGAAAGGAGAATCTCGAGTCATCAAGAAGCAGGTACTGTCAGGAGAATAAAGGAGGAGGAGAAGGCAAGGTCACTAGCTATGTGGCAAGCCAGGTGGGATAGCAGCACAAAAGGCAGATGGACCTATAAACTGATTCCCACCATCGAAGTCTGCACCAAGCGTTCCTTTCGGGTCACACGGCTATCGCAAGTACCTACACCGATTCGGACATGATAGCTCACTTCTCTGTCCACACTGTCCAGAGCAAGAGGAACACACAGAGCACGCAATATTCCACTGCACCATTCCTTATAGACCAAATGCTGCGGTCAGAGGAGAATTGGCTGGAAATCTGTGTAGTCATAACGAATGTTAAAAGAGAACTCCGAATAATTGAGAGAGCAAGGAGAGCAGAACCCGCAACACAAGAAGTATAGCATGAATTGCTAACCAGCCCCGCGAAGTAATACCTAACGGCAGTCCCGCGGGGAGAGTGGTGGAAGTGCGCAGGGTGTGGGCGCAGGCGCATTCCTGGTATCGATTATTCGAGTTTGCGAATCGTGCATGCTAGCAGCCCGGGCTACTAGTATCTTTGGAAGATTACCACATCCTTTGACGCAACAAAAAATAAAAAAAAGTACCAATGCTGCCAACGTCTTCCACCAAGAACCTTCTGGTTTGAAGAGGAATGTTGGCAGGCACACGTAGCACAATAAGAAGCATATGAAGCGGTGCTGCAAAGAAGGTCTAGCTACACGTGTATATCGGCTTCTTCGAAAGAGTATGAGAATCATGCGATCGAGGTGCCACTCCAGAAAGCAACAGAATACTATCAAGGCAAAATGCTCTTTAAATCACTTGAGCTGGTCCTTGGCCTGAACTATGGGCCTTATCAAATTTTTGGTTACTACCTACTGTCACACCTCCTTGCCATAATTTGTGCACCTGTTTCAATTGCGTTAATTTAAATACATTTGCCTGGGAATCGATGTTATAATTTGTACGGTACATAAGAACCGGCTCCACAACGATGTTGTACACAAATTGCAAAACACTTTTTTATATTTTTCAATAAACACTTTTATTCTGGGTGGTATTTTATATGAAACCGGTTCATCGGTATCTTGCATAAAATTTTTATTTTTTTTTTCATTTCAATTCATTCACCCTACAAACAAGGATTCATTTCGCAAAAGACGCTCTTTCATCTACAATAGCCCACCGCATTTTCAGGTGAATAGCTGGTGATCATGTCTAACTTCAACACAACAAGTAGCCGTGGCAAATCACAAAAATATATCTGTGAAAAATCCTTTAATGAGGTCCTGTGAATTATTGAAAATTTATGTACATATATATCTATCGAAGCATTGGTGTAGGTAGCATACAAATAAATTTTTCGTTCTCTGATGTTAATGACTCTATGAGCGACGCCTTTCTCTTGAGAAATATTTACAATAGCGCAAGCCGAATGCAGGAAAGAAAATTTATGAGCGTTAAGAAAATTGATTTTCAACATGACGACAGGACACATGCAAGTACCGCACACACCAAAAGGAAACACTATTCACAAAAAAAAGTCGGACAATAGGTGTCAAAATCACTGAGCCATGTTTAATTGATTGAGCGGATCCTTTCCACAGATATATGGTCCACAGCAGAAAAACAATTCTTTTATAGGACAATTGACATTTTTTTTACATACCTACCTTTTTGTCCGACAGCATGGCATAGGGTTCTTGTTTTTAGTCAAAGCGCAAGCATTTCTTATCCTCAAGTAATTTGGTTTGATATTCTCAATTCTCCAGCTCAAGCACTCTCAAGCTTAATTTTCCTTAGTATCCAGCCGGTTTTCTATTAACAAAAAATATAACACACAAGTCAATACTAGGCATACTCCGCGGGGAAAGTGGTGAGATTGCGCGGTGCGGATTAGCTGGCGTAGTCCCGATTATTCGGTATTTTTCCTGGAACCAGGAAGGGAGACAAGTCGATCGTTCTCGAAAAATTTGGCATTATTCGGTCGACGGGTATGACTGCATCAAGCATGTCGCAAATGTCGCTTCCTTGCTTGATACATATGACAAGTCTTAACGTTATCAATTGTCGGTAAAATGTGGCTACATGACCTTTTTTAAAATATGAATTGCGTTTTTATTTTGTTTTTGTCGAGGCGGGTATACCCTACTGGAGCACTCAATAACTGGTCCATTGTACTACCAGGTAGAGAACCCCATTTTAATCTACAGTTCTTTCGTCTTTCGTAGAAAGTCGAGAAGGAGCTTCAGTGATGAGGAGCTTACATCATCAGCACTCACCACATAGGCACCGGAAACCGAGCAAAGGCAGGACAATCGCATAGGAAATGTTCCACCGTGTCGTCGCCTTCTCCATGGGTGTCGCAGATAGAGGTATCACTTAAACCTAGCACACAAAGGTGTTTGGCAAAGGTGTAGTGGCCCGTAAGTACACCAGTAAGTTGTCTACAGTCCTTCCTGCTAAGGCATAGCAAGAAAACCGCCGATTTCCTACAGACGACAGGGATCATTCGTTTAGTCTGCCTACATCCTGGAGAGCTATGCCACCTTCGATTGTGCTCATTAAAAACCCAGTCGTCGATGGAAGCCCTGACCAAGGACGCTGGCAGACCCAACGTGGTTCAGGTCCTGAGAAAGCCTCTTCTGAACCTTGCATAGCGAGCTCATCGGAGATCTCATTCCCAGTTATCCCGTTGTGTACTGGGACCCAGACGAGATTCAATGAGTTCAGCCTTCCGACCGAATTCAAGGAGGTTTTGCATTCACGAACTATTTTGGCGAAGGTTAGAGGGTGGGGTAGTGCATTAAGCGCAGCCTGGCTATCGCTGCATAGCCTGTTTCTCACAATGTAGCCCGCAGCTATTAGGATGGCATACACCTCTGCCTGAAAAACAGATGCATGCCTTCCCAATAAGAAATGAAGCTTAGTGTTGTCGCATTCCACGAAAATAGCAGATTCTGACCAAAGCCAGTCCTGAACATGAGGGAAGTCGGCTTCAAGTCATGAGTTGGCATATCCATTAGACAGGGGTCATAAGACAGTCGTCGCGCAAGGCCATCAAAACTCCAGTGCGAGTTGTGCCAGAGACCACTTCTCTTTAAACGAAAAATGTCTCTGAGTGTATACCCCATGATATAAATATCAGAGCGTCTAGAGCAGAGCCAGGTGTACTGGGGAAAGCTCCCAAGCAGCCGAGACAGACTGTTCTTTGGAGTTTGGTGAAAGCAGCAGTGACGTATTTACGTGAAAGCTTATTCCACCACACAACCGACGCATATGACAGGAGAGGTCTTATCATTGCCGTGTAGATCCAGACGACTTTCCTTGGCGATAAGCCCCATGTCTTGCCCTTGCACTGAAAGAAGACTGACAGCGCTTAAGAGGTCTTTAGTTCGACATGTTTCGTCCAAAGAAGTTTACTATCCAGGATTACTCCTAAATACTTAGCTTCCTTGGAGAGTTGAATGGTGATGCCTTTAGCACATGCTGATTCAAACCAGTCAATTTTCTCTTTCTCGTAAAGAGAACCACCTCGGTTTTAAGAGGATTAACTGATAGCCCATTCCTGTTGCACCAGTCGTCGATCACGTCCAGGGCTATCTGTGCCTTAGAACAGACAGTCGCTAAGCATGATCCGGCAGACAGAACGGCAACATCATCTGCGTAGGCCTAAACGTAGACGTTAGAGCTATTGAGTATCTTCAACAGAGGGTCAACTAGCATGCACCATAGCAGTGGAGATAGGACACCATCTTGAGGGCAGCCCCTATTCACACCCGCCATTACACGCTGGCCACAGTCCGCATCTACAACCAATGTTCTGTTCACCAGCATTGTTTTGATCCACAACACCAGCGATTCGTCTACCCCGTGGTTTCTAGCGGAACTGCAAATATCATCAAAAGTCGCATTGTCGAAGGCTCCGTCAATGTCAATGAAAATACCTATCGCGTACTCTTTCCTATCAAGCGGGCATTCAATTCTGCTAACCAGATTTTGAAGCGCAGTCTCGCAAGATTTTCCGCGTTGATAGGCATGTTGCATCTCCGAGAGAGGATGCGATCTCAAAGCAATTTTGCGCACATGCAGTTCAACCAGTCTTTCCATGTTTTTCAGTAAGAAGGATATCAGACTGATTGGTCCGAAACTCTTAGCGATAGAGTAGTCATCTCTGCCGATTTTCGGTGTGAAAGCTACTCTCACCGTTTCGCCAGGGGATTGGTATGTATGCCAGTGCCAAGCTAGCAGTGAAGATTCTGGCAGCAACTGACTAATACCTTGTTTCAGCATAGCCGGGTATATTCCATCAGTACCATTTGTCACCACGACCGACGCAGTGTACCAGCTACGCCGGGTTATTTGGCTCATCCCGCTAACAGCCTCAATGGTAGAGATTGGTTGCGAGCTGATGGTGACCTAATTTCCTGGAAAGTGAGTCTCCAGCAGGAGACTGAAAGCCTCTGCCTTCGACTCAGTCAAAGTACCATCAGGTTTTCTAAGCGATTCCGGCCTGTTTGGCTTTCTGTTCCTGAGAACTTTGACCAAAATGCTGGTTTCACTGAGGGTTTCTATCTTGTTGCAAAAATTTCTATAAGAGGCTTGTTTCGAAGTTCGAATTAACCACTTATATTGTTTATTTCCCATATTTGTCGTAAGGGACCTATTCAGAAGTTTTCTGGTTTCCTTACGCATTCGCTGCAGTTCTGAGTTCCACCACGGAACTGGTCTTCTGCAGGGGGTTTTCGTCACCGGACACGTCAGTTCGAAACATCTGATCAGGGCGCTATTCAGGTCTTGAATAGCCGCCTCTACCTTACCTTTCATTGACGGAAGGCAAGTATGGAATTCGTTGGACAATAACAACTTACCTTAAACACCTAGACTACGCTGACCATGTTTGCCTACTTTCACATCGGATAATGGACCTTCATATGACGGCCCACAATCTAGAAGCTTAGGCAAACAAAGTGGGGCTCAAAATAAACACAGCCAAATCAAAAGCCCTAGATACTTCTGTCACCCGCGCTCGACTCAACATTGCCTGACAGGAAGTCGAGAAAGTTGACAACTTTCTTTATCTAGGAAGTGTGGTCTCGGCTAACCGCGGTGGCACCGAACTGGATGTGTGCAGCAGAATCGGCAAGGCTAAAGCTGCGTTCGAAATGCTATCCAAAATCTGGTGAAGCAATGTTATCAGCTTAAGAACCAAGCTGCGACTGTTCCGCTCCAACGTAGAATCGGTGCTGCTTTATGGGTGCAGTACCTGGAAGGTGTACACCAGTAACACCCGCAAGCTGCAAGTCTTACTAAATGTTTAAGAATCATCCTGAGGATTTTTTGGCCGAACCGTATTTTCAACGAACAGCTTTATCAGAGAACGGGCCAAGAACGCATAAACTTTACTATACAGAGGAGAAAGTGGCAGTGGACTGGACACACCATACGGCGCGAAGACAATTCCATTGCGAAGTACGCCATGCAGTGGAATCTGCTCACCCAGGCTGGTAGAACAGCGCGACGCCCTAGGCATACGTGGCTCAGAACAGTCGAAGAGGAATCGAGCTCTTTAGGAATGAGTTGGATAGAGTAGAAACGCGTTGCACAACTCCGAACAAGATGGCGCGCAGGCGTTGTTGACGCCCTATGCCCCTCGAGGGGTTAAAGGATTTATGTGTGTGTATGTACCTTTTGTCTATGTATGGCTTAGTCAAGACTCAGAATTAGTCAGATTAGTCAGGCTAGCACTTAACATTATTGCTTCTCACTAAACGACACATTAAGGGACTTGCAACCTAAGATCAAAGCGTGGTACTTACCATATACCCTTGAAATTGCTTAGCAACCTTATACTTGTCGTTTCTTTCATCTTAATTGTGAGGACACCGCTATCCCCATGAATCATACAGCGTCTTATTTCGATATCTTGCTGCTGAAGATATTTTCGGCATGCGTCAAAAAAAAAAATCAAGTGCGTCCGTAAGACAAAAGTCGATTGCCACTTTTAATAGTGTGGTTAAATAACATGGTGTCGCCAACTAACAAGACGCGCCCTTCATATTCGTCTCAAGTGCCCACGTCGTCGTCGTCTTTTTCGATGCTCGGTATCTTTTTATCTTACACGCGCACCTCTTAGCCCAGGGGGTAGAACTTCCCTCAGTCGCGAATAGATCCACTTAAGACAAAACAATTACAGGGAGTGCCTCTTCAAATCGCCTGTTTACACATGTTGCCTATAGATATTCTCTCCTTTTGGGAATTTGATTAGTCCCTTTGCAAAAATAATGTCAAGTACCCGCATTTCGGTATACAATTCAAAGTTGAAATACCGCAAGTCAAAGATGCCCGAGATGTCCGATGTTGTGAAATTAATCTCGTGCACGCATTTATGCAGGCCTATGGCCATCAGAAGGCCACTGCCTGGCATTATGCCCACCAGTTTATGGGCCATTTGGTGTACTTAAAGATAATGAAACATACTGAGCCAACACAGCAGCTTGTAGCTACCTACAAGTCTACACGATCCACGCGATCAACGCGGCTGGTTTATTCATTACAGCCGAAACCTATTATTAGCGATGTTCAGATACAAATTACGAATCGAGATGATAATGTGCGGCATTGCGCATCATTATCAGGTTCACTGGTGATGTGGGTCGGTGGAGATTGTTAAACATAAAAAAAAATACGGAATTTGCTGTGTTTCTAAATTGGTTCGACGAAAATGTACTTCAAGAAATGTTTTTGATATTGTTATCGAACCCTTCTCTTCTTTTATTCCCCGTACTCATTATTTTTTGAGAGATGCGACGAGCTGTGAATGGCTCTACCCCCTAACAGGTTACTGAACGAAATACACAAGTGCTTTTATGCGCGTCGTGATTGTGTTTTTATTCGCATGAACGGGTGACAATAAGTTCGAAAATTCTATGGAAAGGTATTGTGATCGACGTAGTAAGGGCTACAATATCTTTTTTTTGAAGGATTTTTTTTTATGAATAACTTTTAAAAGTACTTGTAGGTTCGTATACACACGTGTGTCCTAAATTCTTAGTAACGATAAGGAAGAGGTGCTTGAACGTATAATATTAAAGAAGCTGAGGTTGGAAACGTGAAAGCGGTACGCGGAAAGGTTGTGTCCCACTGAATGTTCTGGTGGTGATTAGTAACGTGTTATGGAAGATTGGACAAAAATCCCTACTCGATCAAGGCAGGAACTTGGGTTGTAAGAATTGATTCCTTTTAGATTTGTTTCCAAAATCGGTTAAGTTTCCACCGCCAGATTCAAGCTCGTTCCACATCATTTTCAATGAGATTTCTCAAAACTTCTGGCGATAAATTCTCCACTCCTTCTCGGGTCGCAAAGGTCTGTCGCTTAAACCCGTGGGTTTAAAAAAAAACCCCATAGAAAGAAGTCTGGGACGGTCTAATCGAGTGCAGGCCAGCCCAACTCACCAATGCTTACTGCAGAATGTCTACTGTCGCTCATACTGTGCTTGTGGTTGCACCGTCAAGCTGGTGCTTAAATACAACCCTTCTCAAGCATCTGGACAGCGCCGAGGAGTTTGGCCTTCTATCAAATAATGTTATGGATTCGATAGGCTTTGCGATTTCTGTACACCATACCAAATGTATTTTTTCGGGGCGGTTGGTATCGTACGTTGGTTTCAACTACCTCCCTTATTATGATGCGGCACTAGATCCACTGGCCATTTGCATTTGTGACGTCCATAGAACTTGAGGAATTTCATGTTGGGGAGTTTTTTGGTCAGGGTTTTTCTGTAGACTCTAACTACTCCTAGTACGTGGGAGCAGTGTCTCCAAGGTTGAATTTCTACCTTGCACCTAAGAAGGTATGGTTTCTCAGACCTATCTATGTGCCCATTAGTATGTACTCGTCTAGGAGGTGTACGATATCCTAATGGCTATCGACTATATTGTAAGGAATAGGTGAAGGGTCGAAGTATTTGCGTCTGTAAAGACAGTCAGGTTGCACTTAAGGCCTTGTTCAAACCTTTACCCCGTTCCAAAATAGTTAGAGAACGCAAGAAATCTTTGAATTTGGTCGCAAGACTGAACTGCAATTGCGGAAAATGAAAAGTCCGATGAGATTACTAAGCTAGGCTCAGAGGATATTTTGCTGGTTGGGTTTCTACTGAACACAATTGTGTGTGGCACGGCTCTCCAAGATGCAGGTAGACTAAACGATTGCTCCCGAACGTTTGTAAGAAATCAGCGGCATTCTTGCTGTCTCTTAGCAGAAAAGACTGTAAACAACTTTAAGGCGCTCTTTTTGAATATTTTCCTTTTGCTAAGCATCTGAGTGTGCTAGGCTCTAAGTCTAACCGTGTCTTCATGCAGAATGTTTGACGGTTCAACCAGTTTAAAAGAAATGGACGACGATATTGCTTATGATCTTAAGTGATGTTGTACGATGATAGTACGGATATGCTCTATGTTCCGTCGAAGTAAGTGCATAACTTCTCTACGAAATTGTACGTATTATGGTATAAAATCTCACGTAGCTCTAACAAAAAGAAGGTAAGTGGTAGAGCTATATTCATCTGCTCTGACAGCATGGCCCCGAGAGCTATTGCAGGACTCGTCATGGCTTTTACTTTCGTAAATGAACACCTGAGAACCATAGGACTTAGGGCTTCGGACCTTTGCGAGATGTGCCTTGAAGAGGACGAAGCCTCCGCACTGCTCCTTTTTTGCACAAATCACGCCCTTTACTATGCGCAAATTCATCCTAAAGAATGATCTGGCCAAGCTCGACCTTGCTGACCTGCTGCATTTTGTGAAGCGCACTGGCAGGTTTGGAGTGCAGACAACACAAACCATTTAAGAGTGTATTGTACGAGTAGCTATCTTTGGCCGAAGTACAAGTATTTTATGAACCGCGTGCTGCTGTTTAACGATAGATACCCCCCTAAAAAGCAATACAATAATATGGTATACAGTATTCCTCTGAAGTAGACTATAGTCACAAGATCACCCATCGGATTTAAGTCCATAACGCCAGCTGACTTTACATTTCGACGGGTGCGAATCCTAATACCTGCAGTCTTCAGAAGGAATAATGAATATCGCAGTTTATTCTTTTTAGCATTTCTTTTCCTATTCAGCGGACCAGTAGGGATGCAGTAAAGTGGGTGGCTTATGATCCCTATAATCCTGATCATAACCTCGCAGAACAAAAGGAAGAAGAAGAATTTCTCTTCCTATTCAGCGAATATATTGAATTGTTGCTACATCCCCCCCTGTATTTAGTTACGTATGATGACGCTACGGTGCGTGATTCAGGGTTTCAACCAACAAGCCTCTCCAGCCAGCTCTATGCTTAGTCAGCTGCCTCCAGTTGCATGCGCCTTGGAACAGAAAAAGGTCGTCCTCTTTTCCGTAGTCCCTCAGGAATGGAATCCAAGATTCTTCGGCCTGAAGCAAGGCTTTTTGACCAGCTTGGTGTCGCTGTGCAGCTCGTAAAGAGCATGCTTGATTTTCTTCTTCATGAACCGTCAACGCAGAAGTAGAACTTTTCTCTCGAAGATTTTGCATCATACAGCAGGACGGGCATGATGAGGGTTACCCTTGTAAAAGATAGATGTATATATGTATTCCAAGTGCATACATAGTTGCGTTGTTAGTTGGGGGATTTATATATTTGCAACCTGGTGCCTCCCTCCAGGCAATTTACACAACTCCGAACCAGAAGGGACAGTTTTTTATTAATATGGACTAAGACGGATAGGAGCGACTTCAGGGATGGCTCAGTCTTGATAATTCTTATAGAACTTTACTCCAAATAAGTGGAGGTATTCCATACAAGGTTCACACTATATAGTGCTTACTTACTTAACGGGCTCCCAACCCGTGGAGGGTCCCTGCCTGAGACACAGCAGCCTTCCATCCTCTTTGATCCTGGGCACGCTGCTTCCAGTTTTCCAGACCAAGCCCTCTGGTATCCGCGATAGCTTGGTCCTTAAAACAGAGGTTCGGTTTTCCTTGTCGTCTCGAACCTGGGGGTTGGGATTCGAAGATCCTCTTAGCTGGAGCATTATTGTCCATTCGCTCGATGTGGCCGAGCCAGTGTAGTCGACGTGTTTTGGCTTTCCGGACTACATCCACATCTTGATACAGCTCATAGAGTTCGCGGTTATATCTGTTTCTCCATTCGGCCTCCTCGCATATCGGACCGAATATTCAACGAAGAATTTTTCTCTCAAAAGTATTCAATATCTGCTCTGCTTTCCTGCTTATCGTCTCATACTCGGCACCGTAGAGTAGAATTGCCAGGATAAGTGTTTTGTAGAGCACGCATTTTGTCTTCCGAGTTAGGAGTTTTGAACCCAGTTGTTTCGCTAAACCGAAGTAGCAGCGGTTTGCTTGGGTTAGTCTTCGTCGGATCTCCACTAAGGTGTCGTTCGTGGAGTTGATGTTTACTCCGAGGTAGGTAAACTCCTTAACTACTTCGAAGTTACTGCTGTCAACAGTGACGTTTTGTCGTAAGCGGTGGACAGATGCTGCTTTGTTTTTTGACAACATGTACATTGTTTTGTCCTCGTTTACCTCAAGACCGACTCGTTTCGCCTGTTCTTCAATTGCCGTAAAAGCCTCTATGACGGCACGCTGGGAGCGACCGATGATATCAATATCGTCTGCGTATCCCAGCAGCTGGACGGATTTGTTGAAGATAGTGCCTTCCCGAATTCGGCCATCGCTAAGTAGAGCTCACGGCGATGAATGCTATCGTATGCGGCTTTGAAGTCGATGAAAAGATGGTGAGTCTCGACTTGAAATTCGTTGGTCCTTTCCAGGATTTGCAGGGCTTTAGACGTTCACATATTACGTTAGATAGGATCTTATACGCGACATTTAGCAGGGATATGCCTCTGTAGTTTTTGCAGGACATATGTAGGATCGCCTTTTTTGTAGATGGGGCATATGGAGCTGATTGTCCAGTCATCGGGCATGCTTTCATCCTCCCATACTTTGCTGATGAGTTGGTCCATGCACCCTACCAAAACATCACCACCGTATTTGAAGAGCTCTGCTGGCAGTCCATCAGAGCCGGCGGCCTTGTTATTCTTCAGCTTTTTGATAGCTGTGCCGACCTTTTCGATACTTGGAGGGGGGACTGCTTGTTCGTTGACTGATTGCGGGTGTTCTTCATCCCCTACCACTCTCTCTACATGATGCCCATTTAGCAGCTGCTGGAAGTGCTGCTTAAAAACATCTACTATTCCCTGTGCTTCGGTGACTAGGTTTCCTTCACTATTTCGAAGAGCTTGCGTTCCGGGCCTGAAGTCAACTGCCAGTTGTTTGGCTTTCTATAAAACATCCGGATGTTGTTTCTATCGCGGCACTCCTCGATATCCTTGAGCTGGGAGACTGCGTATGCCCTTTTTTTCCTCCGCAGAATCTTTTTCTCCTCCCTTCTTCTGGCTCGATACCTTTACATCGTTGCTCTAGTTATGCGCCGCAACGTTTGTTTGTGTGCATTCTCCGTCACAATATAGTGCAGCCCGACTTAAACTGCAGGCTTCTCCTTTTTGGTCTCTTCCTCACTCTCTATCACTTTTTTACTTTCATCTATGATCTTCCGAAGGGACTGCCCCACTATCCAGCCGAGGTACTACGCACCCGGATACAGACGTGAGAGTATAACACAGAGGTGGGTTTGGTAAACCTATACTTAGAAGCATATGTCTTCTTTATTAAAACATGTGCTTTCTTTCAGCCTGATGAATGGAGTTCACCAGAGCGTCTACCTATTCAACGTTAGCACACAAGAATTTTAAAAATCCACGAAAAAATCAAGAATTTCATCTTTTTCTTGACTTAGGTGTCAAATCAACTTCACTCTTCACATAGCATCGCTTTCAGATGACTTTATTTTAAGAGATTAAAAAAAAAACAAAATCCGTCACAACAACAAACACTTTGCCGCCTTGCGATCATTTACTTCAAATCATGCTGCCAATCTTTTTATTTCTAAGAGAAACATTTCTTATCACAAATCCGGCATCAGTCCCCTTGCCATCGTTGAGCTCTTCATTCGGACAGCTCCCAATTAGTTTGTTGAAAGTCTGGAGGCGGTCTACTGCTGGTCAATCTTGCCGTGACGTGTGTCCTATGTTGGTGACGTTACTTGAGGTGCGGATTGTCACCTGTCAGTTGTCACATGATGAATGAGGAATGGACATTAAATCATATCAGGAATCGAAAAATCCATCGATACTTACTTTTTAAACAGTTCACACGAAAATCAGGTTTAAGAGCCGGTCCAGATTTGACAGTCAGTGAATGTCGCCCAAGTGAGTTCTTAGATTTCCCGGATAAAATTTAGACATCACATGTAGCTCCGGTTCATCTTTAAATGAACCTAGATCACAAGTTAATCTGTAATCCATGGAAAATCTGGTCTGCATAAATTATTTTAACTTAACGTCGATCGCCATTCGATTGGGGGCGAATATCCTAAGAGAAGATCAGGGGGGGGGGGGGGGGAAACGCACAACAGGATATTTCTTTCCGTCAATCTACTTCATGTCAGCGCAAAGAGCACAAACTTATGCAAGAGATTAAGGCACCTCCTTTAGATTATCCTCCGTCCATCGAGAGGGGGCAAAACTGTTTTTGTATGAGCCCATGTGCAACAAGTGTGTTTATCGTTTGTTGAAGGGGCTCCAAAACAAATTTCACGGATTCGCATCTTATCGCAAACTGTTAAAATTCACGAAAAAGTTGTTGAAGGACCAGCAGAAGGGCGGCCAAATCAAATCGCTTTATCACGATCCGCATATTTGGATCCTTATTTACATTTAATTTACATATTTAAAATCTTGTTGCGATTGCGATACGACAGGACTACGACAGAGATACAGATAAACCTTGTAGTTTGCTTTTGTTTGTGCTGCTAAGTGATGCAGGAACATTGCTCTCTCAGATTTGTTGGAGGTATTAGTGTTTTTTTTTTTCAAAGAACTAAGTGAACTGATGCCAACTAACTGATCATTAGGAAATGGCTTTTAATTTGCAATAATGTTGCGCAAACGATATTTTATCTGCAAGTGAATAAAGATTTCATATTGATAACGAAGAATAACTTTTGGAGATTTATTGTTCTCAAGGATCGCACAAATCAAAATGCTTGAAATACTTTTGGGTGCTTATGCATGTGTGAATGCCTAGCTACTAACAATCTCAACGAATAACAAATGATGTTTCTTTTTTTTTTGTAACATACGAGTATGTTTGGGGAAGATTGGCAATCAGAATCGGCAGCTTTGTTGCTTTGCAGTCCTTTGGACTGACTATGCAGAGACTGTTAATGGATCCGTTTAGGAATACTTTTACTGACTTTTAATATGGAAGTTGAAAATTTTAAATTTAGGCTGAGTTGGCTGTCCAGGATACAGTCATACTAAGATGTCATTTCTGGTATCATGGATCTCTCTTCTCCATTAACAACCGGGATGAATAAAAACAACCGAAAATTTTAATGCACCCGATGATGCTCTCGACGTCTGAGGACGCTAGTTCGCTGAGGTCATTGAAGAAAAGGGTGCATAGGAGGTGGAGGATAGTTTCCTCATTATCTGGATCTTCTGCTGTTCGACGTACGGTTACAACTGACCAACACGAACCGACAAACGAGAAACTGCCTACATACATTCGTGTATGACAGTGACCATTGCGGACTCAGTGCCGAAATCACAATTCCCAACGAGATTGCGGAGTTGGAGGAGTTTGTCCAAACGTACCCCTACAATTACAGTAGGACGCGCTGGACACGCTTCTCCAGAGTTTTGACAAGAGCACTCTCCTCGAACTCGCTCTACCCACCGTCCAATAGGAACATGTCAAATGAGGAGATCGACAGATACCTACAACGAATGGACGAGACAATTAAACAAACGATGGACAGAACGATACCTCGGTATCAACAAACTGACAACGTAGACATATACCGCAATGCAACAATTGACGCACTTCACTTACAAAAAAGTAGACTTCTGTCAAGATTAAAAACCTTGCACAGACGGTTTACTGACAGACAAAACTCGGAGGTCAGGACACTCAAGTCGTTGATTAAAAACCTCCAAATGTTAATTAAAGAAAATTACAGGCTTTCTGTAAACTTGCATTGGATCAACAAAATTCGGGCTGTAAAATCTAACAACCCGAGTATGTTCCCGCAAATAAATAAAATATTTCGGAGGAATAATCAAAACGACCTGCCGTGTCTCAAGATCCCCCGAACGACGAACAACGAACAAATACTTATAACAGCAGGCATAGATCCAGGGAACGCAGTCTGTGATGACAACTTCTTTGTGATCGAAGATCCGCAGGAGAAGATAGAGGCTATAGGAGCGACTTTCCAGGAAGTGTATAAGGTGAATGATAGCATTTGCCCGAACCACGACCTGGAGAATCGAGTCCTTGTGCACAACTTCTATCTTCGAAATGATATAGAACACTGGCGATCAGAGAACTTCGGCTTCACCGAGTTCAATGACGATAATATGGCAAATAATGTCATCGCCGATGAGGTGGTACATCCCCCGTTCATATCGAAGGTAGAACTCCAAGCGATCTTCGAATCATTGAGAAGGAAGAAATCCGTGGGTATCGACGGAGTGTCTAACATTGTGCTTAGACACCTCCCTCCAGAAGCGGTAAACATTTACACTATCCTGTTTAACAATGCACTGAATAATGCACATTATCCGGCGCATTGGAAGACAGCGGTGGTACATCCTATTCCCAAAAGGGGTAAGGATACTTCCAATCCGGCAAATCTCCGGTCGATAAGTCCCCTTCCGAATATCAGCAAGGTATTCGAAAAAGTGATCAATAGAGCGCTGTCTAAGTGGGTTGAGGACATGCATATTGTTCCGGATAACCAATTCGGTTTCAAGGCAGGGCATGATACTATACATGCCGCGTCTAAACTGGTGTCGGCTATCCAATGGAACAAAAGCAAGAAACAATGCACGGGTGCCTGCCTGGTTGACTTGGAGAAGGCCTTCGATACCGTATGGCTAGAAGGACTCTTCTACAAGTTGAGTAGGCTGGGCATAAGTAAACCACTGCTGTACATGCTTTGTAATATGCTCACCGGTAGACAGTTCATTGTGAAAAATGGCAATGTGACTTCTGCTGGTACTTTTGATATTAAAAATGGTCTGCAACAGGGTGCGGTAAATTCGCCGATCCTCTTTAACATTTACACCAGCGATCTTGTAGGATCTCTTCACCAAGCTATAGCGTACGCAGACGACTTGATAGCGTACAGATCAGGACCAAAAATCGAGGTCATTGCAATACTCTTGCAGCGTGACTTCGATAAGATCAAGCGATATTGCGACGACTGGAAGTTGAAAATCAACTTCCAGAAGTCGGAAACCATCCTGTTTAGGACGTCGTTATCTGGGGCCTCTGCGGATACCAGAAAGAATTGGCGAAAGTTTTCAATCGTGGGACAGCACGGACAACCATTAGCGTGTCGAAGTGTAGTCAGATACCTTGGGCTCTGGCTAGACCAGTATCTATATTTTAACAAACATATAGATGCTGCTCTGGCCAGAGCCAAAGCGGCTTTCGCTCTCACAAAGAGACTGTTTTATAGCAGCCAACTCGATGCGAGAGTGAAGGTAATCTGCTACATGGCCCTTATCCGGCCCATGCTCGCATATGGTTGTCCCGTGTGGTTCAACGTGGGAGCAAGCTCGATGGAAAGGATTCGGGTGTTTGAGAGGGCTTGCCTCAGGGCTTGCCTTCGCTTATACAGAACACCAGAGTCTGAGTACAAAAAATTCTATTCCAATGAGGTCCTGTATAACAGGGCGAACATAAACAGAGTGGATAATTTCCTGATCAAGATGATTCGGGGGCACATTGCAAGAGCAATGAACTCGATGAATAACCTGATCTCTGGGGCCTTCTACCCCAATGACATGTACCATGAGAGAGTGTGCCTTAACGGCTTCGTTCCGCCAGAGGCGTTCCTCTATCTAGATAGAGAAGGTCTGATCCAGGACAGATTAGCGGTGCCGCTAATCTTCCATGTTGCCCGGACAGCTGCGGATAGGCGACTAACCTACAACCGACACGTCACACACAGCATGCCGGAGCGTCTCCGGTACAGTAGATCGGTATCAGGTCGCGATTTGCGTGATTTTGAACGGCAGCGCCAGAAATTCTGGTGGTTAGGGGATGGAGAGAGAACTCCTTCGTCGGTTCCATTTGATCCGGGGTAGCCTCTCTCAAGGGGCAAAGTTGGCCTTTTTACTATGGCCGGCTTACATAGTTTAGTGTAGGTTAAGTTTAATTTTATATAAAAAAAAAAAACAAAAAAAACAAAAAAAAAAAAAAAAAAAAACAAAAAAAAAAAATTAAAACAAGTTCACAGCACTTTCAAAAAAAAAAAAAAAAAAAAACGCAGCACTTTGCACAAAAAAAAAAAAAAAAATTTACGTATAAATTACGTATTTTAGATTAAGATAGTTTTTAAGGTTTATTTAAGGTAGCTTCTAAGTTAGATTTAAGACTATTTTAAATTAATTTTAAGCAACACAAAAAAATGTTCCTTCACTAAGTTTTTTTTTCAAATAAATTTTCTTAGTCTTCACTTCGTTAAGTTAAGTTATAAATAAGCCTAGTTCGTAAACGTCGAAAGACATAGTTCTAAGCGTTAGGTTTAGCTTAGAGCACCCGCATAGGGTCAGTAAGTTAGAGTTACATTACATAGTAAGTTAGTTAAGCTAGTTTTAAGCGTTTTTGTCTAGCATGTAAGAAAAACTGAATTACCCAATAAAAACTGCATTAAAAATGAAAAAAATGAATAGTTTCCTCATTCTATTCGTCTCTCCAGCTCCTGTAGAATACATTTGTATGGTGTTTTAGCATTTTGGGCTATCGGATAGTGCCCCGTGAGAACACCGATTACATATCTGATCTGTGATCGCTTTAGCAACACCAACTTGACACTAAGCTCCTGATCCAGCTAAGGCCAGATTTTGTAGACTTGACACTTGATCCATTTTCACATCTGTGATTCGTCCTGCTGAAAGCGTCCAACTTGAGCAGATGTTGACATGTAGCGAGGGGTATCCTAAGGGCTGTACCTTTCCTGGCAAGTTCGACAGCCTTGCAGTTTCCCGGGATGTGTCTATGATCACCCAGCAAAGGTAAATGTTGAACTACTTCGTTACGGAGACGAAAGGAAGCTTAAAGTGATTTTTGAAGTGAAAGAGCACGATTACATTGACTTGATTCCCGCTTGACTGTCAGAAAAAATGCTAATAAATGCTAGTATATTGCACTATATTTCAACCAGGACAAGATTTCCACAATCGCTATGATTTCCACATGACGCTACATTGGTCTGGTAGGTGGAAAGAGATGCTCAGATTTAGCTTTCACCCCGTTTTCACTCTTGGAGGTGTCTGTGTAGAAGTGAATTGAACTTGGCATCGTTGTCTCGAAAGTTGCAGTCATATCACTGTTTCGGTGAAATGTAGGCGATTTTTTATTAGATAAAGTTTAATAGATCGGGGATAGAGGAGTGGCTAGCGTAGGAAGGAGCTGGACTACTGCGAGGAGGTTTTTCGATAGAATGTATGGTCGCACTAACAGCCATCTGTTTACAGAACATGTCTAAGCGCAGTAGATGAAACATTATGTCAGAAAAAGACGCTACTTTGAAGTGCGCAATTGGGGGCAATCAGCTAAGGACCGGCTTACTGGAGACGCTTGGTGGCCCAGATTCACCACGAACTGCAGCGCCACCTAGGTAGGTAAGAGGCTACATTTGTTTTCCTTACTTCTTCTAGTAGATTGACTTTCCAGGTAAGTTTCCTACCTAAAAAAAAGACACAAGTATTTTGCATTTTCCGTGAAGGAGGGACTAGTCTATGAAGGGAACTTTGTGTTTCCTCATTAGGAGAAGAAATTCGAGACTTGTCTGGTGAGTAGAAGTAGAGCATTTCAGAGGATTTCCCTGACAGACAGTATCCGGGTGATTGTTTGAGGCTCCAATAGCAATGTCATCTTCAGAAGCAATTACTCTACATCCTGTCCTTTTGAGCTATACTAGTTGCCCATTGAATAACAGATTTCAGAGAAGAGGGGCAAGACGCCACCTTGGGATAATCCGCGACTGGTAAGGTTTTTAGCCGTTGTACCTTCCAGCTGTGTGTTTATAATCCTGCCGGTAAGCAGTCGATCGACCACCTCTCTGAGCGATGTATCCACTTTCAGACTTGTAAGTGCACCTGTGATTGCTTCTGATTTGACATTGTTAGAGGCTCCCTCAATATCAAGGAAGGTGTCTTCCTTTATGCCCATTGATCTTGCAATGATGCGCATGAGCGAATGTAAGGCTGCTTCGACTGATTTGCCTTTTCAGTAAATATGTTGGAATGCAGAGACTATCATTGGTTTGATTCTCTGGTGCAGATGGATATAGTCGTTGAAGAAACGACTGGAACTGGCACAACCGCTGACTATTATCTCGCGACCATAGTTGAGCTACGGTGTTGGAACGAATTGAAGAGCATTGTTGAATACTTCTGTGTGATTTATCGCACCCCTATCCTAAACTTATTTCAATTCTTAAGACCAGCTGTAAGCAAGTGGCTCAGGATGAGAATTAGCGTGGTATGTCCTAATCTGAAGTCTGGTGTTATCAGATACCATATGCGATATGCCCATAGTGCGATCGGCAAGTCTAATAACACTGATCCTTGTAATCAATGGTACTTGTGATTGTACTTGCGAATATGTAAAACATCTAAAAACCCGATGGTCTGTAAATAATTTGTCTGTGGCGTCGTAGACTCCTAGCTCATTATGTAAGGTTTTTGGAATCTGTAATCGATTGGCATTTAAAATTGGAGTTTGATCTTCCATGTCACCATATTCTTATGCACATGTGCAGAGTCTGGAATATAAAGATGTTAGCACTTTGGTGTGTTTTTGTTCCTTCTCTTGTTGTAGTGGAGTTGCATCTTTTTCTTCAATCACCGTCCTAGTGAGCCAGTGAGTGATTTGAGGTTTCATACCCCAGCTCCTTGCCTTGTCAGTGAAGGTCAGACTGGTGCCATTTATCTTGGGAGGGTATATGAGTGGAATTTCATATTTCCTCGTGAAGAGGACGAGTTCTGTTTTGTGGGGGTTAACTCCCAGTCCACAATTGGAGGCCCATCTGGTGAGCCGAATGAGAGCATATTGGAGGATTTCCTTGAGAGTATTTGGGTGCTTACCAGAGGCAGCGATGGCAACGACATCAGCATAGGTGATCACTTTGCATCCTGTCTTGTCTAGGTCCACCAGTAGTTCATTTACTACCAGGTTCCACATAAGAGGTGACAGGACACCACCCTGGGGTGTACCGCAGCAGACAGTTCTCCTGGCCGATGCACCGCCCAGCTGTGTGCTAATAATCCTGCATGTGTGCATTTGATTGATTAACACTCTGAGCGAAGTATCCACGTTCAGATCTGTAAGTGCGTCGATGATCGCTTTGGTTCGTCGTTGTTAAACGCACCCTCAATGTCAAGGAAAGCCACCATAGTATTTATATTCTTTAATACTCAAAGATTTTTCAATGATGCGCACAAGCGAATGTAAGGCTGTCTCAACCGATTTGCCTTTGCAGTACGCATGCTGGGACGGCGAGAGCAAAATTGGGTTAGAGCTCTGTCGTAAGAGGATATCGTTTAGTCTTTCTAGAGTTTTAAGTAGAAATGACGATAGACTGATGGGTCGGAGATTTTTTGGTTCCACATGCGAGCTCCTTCCTGCTTTAGGTAAGAAGATGACCTCCACCTCGGTCCATAGTTTGGGAATATAGACCAGATTTAGACAGCCTGGCATGATGATTTTGAGCCATGGAAGCACAATCGTTGACAGTTACCCCCTTAACTTTCTCATTTCGGAAAATATATGTATAGCCAAATGACGCCGCCTGAGCAAAATCTACACCAAAGATGGATGGAAAGAAATCCCCCTGGAGTTCTTGATACAATTGAGTCAATTTTGTTTTTCATAAATACCCAGGCTTTTTTGTTGTGAAAGACCTACTTCCTGTAAGCGACGAAAAACTGAGAGATCTCGGTTCCCACACAAGTCTCCAGCAATAGTAGTAATATTATCGGTGTTGCGGAGGCACACAGGCTCAATCCGAGTAGCAACTGAACTTCCTTCCCCACCTGCTTCGGGATACACATGCCGACCATAAATTCTATGTATGTAGCTTGCACATCGTTTGAAGAACACAACAAGAATTTTTAGAATTCTCACAATTTCGATGCAGTGTTAAAGCGTGTAGATTAAATGACAACTATGACAGAACTCAATCATCGCAGAATGACTAAGTTCAGGTTACTTTATTATAAAAATTCGTGGGCGTTCACAGAGTTACTCACTGTGGACATGTGCAATGGACCCGATTGCTGTTCTTCATAGCCCTCAAAGCTAAAGCTCTCCGCCTCTGTAATCTACAATCTGGCTATTGCTGGACCGCGCAAAATATGGAAAAACCGCATCGAATTTTCAAGATTTGACTCCCTGCGGAATCTTCTGAAAGCCTGTGGTACGTTTGTAATTTCTTTGTTACAATTATGTACATGAATCCCCTTAATAACAATTTACTCACCTACAAAGGCCACAACCACTCTGAAAGCTGCGAGCGAACACTATGAATCACGATTGAAAACGTGAGCATGAAATAAAAACTAAACCCCATTCCGTGATTGCTCGTGTCGAACTGAATTTGTTATCCAGGACCCAATTTCAAATTAATAAAACACAATCGCTCCGAAAATGTCTTGAATTGCTTGTTGCTCAATTCCATTGTCCACGTGTATTTCTTTTGGTTGAACGTCGTCGTTGCGAAGATCGTGTGTGGGAATTCCGTAATTAGGCCTCCCAGAGGCCGAACAAAAACAATCACAAATTGTCCCGGACTAAATCACTCAGTCCGGACCATTGTTGAGGTCTACATATGTAGCATACAGTGTCGGTGGTGGTGGCGGCATTCATTGCCATCCTTGATCTGTGAAACCCACCAAATTAAGCTCTCTTTGGGAACATACTCGTACCACCGTCAATTGGCTAATAACGCTCGTATAACTCAATCAAGAGCGGTTCAGTTCGAAGATTTCTTCATTTCTGTGCCTGCATTTCGTAATCACTGCTCCTGGAGTGTTGTGTTCCTTTTTTTTTTTCAGTTCTTCCAGACTACTTTTGGTCACAAAAACTGATTTTTTATTTTTTTTGCTACATGGCTTGCACGTCTCATGACTTTATTTTTAGTCCCTGGCGTGCATTCTCTGTGCTGAAGAACAAGATGATCTAGAGAGATCGTTGAACGATATGGAAGCTGAATAAATTTATTACACTGGATCGCTCGGATAATTGAGAGTGCAGTTTTTTTTCCATTGAAAAGGGGAAGGACGAGTCTTGTTTTTATCCTTGCTGACTGCAGTGGGTTCATTAATTTAGAAAACTTTTGTGGGACTGGCATTACGAAGACCACCCTTAGGATAATGATGAATATAGCATTGCTCTAATTTTTAAATAGGGACTACAAGTTGCGTATGTAATCAACATTTTATTGGCTGTAAAGTTGATTCCTTGCATGAATTCAGTTTTTTTTTAAATGGGTAATTACGAGGATGCAATGTAGTTTATAAGACTTCGCATGAAAGCATGAAATGACTGCAACTTCAATCTATGTCCGTTGAAAAATAGACGCAAGAAATTACATACTTACTTTTGTTTATATGGTCTCTTTATACCTTTAAGGCTACTGGATACTAAGGTAAGCCCAATATTCAAGGCATTTGCATATGTACATATGTATGATAGAGGCACAGTTCTTAGACAAAATTTGGTTGCTTGGATTCCTGCATCCCTCTCTCTTCTTTCTCGATGCCGTTATTAATGCAAATGCATTACTTTTTACATTTACTCGCAATCGGTCGTTTATTTGGCCATATAACCCAAGTGGAACGCATTCATTTGAATTCGAATTTGAATATGAATCACGGGCTTTATAACGATATTTTACTAAACTTTTTAAAAAGTGCCCTACTTTCATGAAGCATCTGATTTTTAAAGATAGCGTTACGGCCAGCCAGCACCAATCGTTTTAACCTCTTTTTTTAAGTCCGGGTCATATGTATTCGGGATTTTTGTTCTTTGAAAAACAAGGAAGTGCAGCGTAGTGTGAGACGTGAAGACGCCATTACATCGAATCGCTTGCCTCAAGAACTGAAGAAGCAGCAAGGAAGTAGGACTCTCATCTAACATCACAATCACAAAGGAACCCATTGGTGGTTGGAACTCCGAACAATTTTCAATGAAGAGTATGGATAGTAACCTTCTTATCCGAATAAGGATCAGCTCAGAGATAGAGAGTACCGGAGCTTCTGGTGAAACCGTGATGGCATCCCTGCAGAACTATTTCAACGACAAATACATCGACAGATCTGCTGCACCCGTACAATTTACAACAATTTACAAGGGGACTTATAGTTAAGAGCCATATCCGAAAGGCTTTTTTTGGACCCTTGCTTATGACAATTAATTACTCTCGGACGTTTGTCAGACATTCGCGAGAGGGACCGAGGGACCGTTAAAAACATTTGATGCACTCTGTAATTCGAGCCTCGTTTCTCCCACTGAGTAAACCAACGCTCAAACCACTAGATTCTATAAATCAGTGCATATTTATAGATGTTTGATAAGGTTAGGTTAGGTTAGGTGGTTATCCTCCGTAATCGCAAGGATTCACTTAGACCAACTGAGGTCCATTGTGTTGGCACGTGAGCCAGTTACTTCCGTTACTCCTCAAACCATTTCGATGGACTAATTTCCAGATGTTGGCGATATCTGAGAGTTCCTCAAAGGAGTGTTTCCCCAGGGTTTGCTTTCTAGCTGAGGATAGTGCTGGGCATCCGCAGAGAAAGTGAAAAGGGGATTCCTCTTCTTCTTCGTCCATACAGCTGCGACAGAAATCATTGGCCGGAATTCCAAGCCTCATGGCGTGCCTCCCTAGTACGCAATGACTAGTGAACATTCCAACTAGGATACTTATGCGTGGTCTGCTGATCTGTAGCAGGCGTGTTGTTTTTCTTTTGTTTAATTGTGGCCATGTTTGTCTCGCATGGTATAGAGATTTTGTATCTTGCCGTTTCTCTGGGTAGATACAGCCCCCCCTTCTGCAGTAGAGAGCTACTAATTCGTCTGCTCTGCAGTTTCCTGAAATGTCCGAATGACCAGGAACCCAGCACAGAGTGGGATTGCAATAGTTCGATATCCTATTTAAGGATTGTTGATATTGGTGAGTCGAGTGTCTTTAAAGCTGGTTGGCTGTCGGTGTAGATGACAATGTCCGTGCTCGATACCGATCTCATCAACAGCCACTCAGTTGCTCCATGAATAGCCTTAACCTCCGCTTGGAATACACTACAGTGACTTGGTAGTCTAAAAGACTTTTGCTTATCCAGGGGTGCTGAGAACATGCCTGCCTCCAAAGCGGAATTATTTAAGATCTCATTCTCCGTCCAATTCTGTCGACTGGGAATGCTTGTGTTGTATTTAATCTTGAAGTCTAGGGTCGGTGTTAAGTAATCTGCGACTTCTACTACGTTGCTGAATCAGCTTAAGATTTTGGCACATCCTGTATCATTACTGGTCCACTGTAATGATTCTTTCAGTTTCCAAGTCGATTTTGTCGCTACTTCCTTTCCATAGATATCCAGCGGAATCATATGTAGCATCCTTTCCAGCGCTGCCGTAGGCATTGTGCGAAGAGCACGCGAACCGCAGACGCATGCTGATCGCTGAATTGTACTTATGGCAGTAAGATAGCTGACCTTTTCCAGTGCAGTCCACCAAACCAAGATTCCGTACGCAAGTATTGGTCTTACTACCCCTGTGTACAGCCAGTGTAGTAGATGTTTGAGTAGTTCTTATTATGTTGTTGCTAAGCTAATCCGAAGTTTATTCCAAAATCTCAATTCCACGACTTTTAGATGCCTTCGGACCAATTCACGTAGCATTTTTTTTTCTGCCTCCTACCAGTTTTGACCCTTTAGTCTTTTATGTTCCTTGCTACTCATCTGTAATTCTTAAGGTTTTCGTTTATTTTAAAATATAAATACAAATGTAGGTTAGGTTAAGTTAGTTGAGCCGGCTGGCAGGGAGAGAAAAGACTCCTGCCGCACTCAGCTCAGTGTTAGTGGTGGGTTGACGGGCGCAAAAGAATTCTGCATCCGTCACACTTAGATCAATGTAGATACATTGTGATGTCCTAGGGGCTTAAACCTCCCATACTCTAGAACCTATAAACAAACTATGGATAAGAAGAAGTGTCTTCCAAGTGTTTTAGTTCTAATATGACAGAGTGATGGGCAGCGACATAGAAAGTGTGTGGAATCTTTATGTACATCTTCGTCACCACAACCTCTGCACAGGTCATTCGTACTAAGTTTCATTTTCGTTGTATGATATCTCAGCATATTGTGTCCAGTAATAATGCCTACAAGAGATGACAAAGATTTTTGTTCATTTGTAAAATTCTCTCGGTTTTTTGCGGCCACATTTTCTTGGTTATAGCACAAGAATCAAGCACTCTCCATCTTTCATTTGCAGCTAATAATGTTTTGTTCCCTATCATTTGTTTAATGTGACAGGGCGGGGTTTTTACAGTAGTGTATGCCTGATTTAGTCCAAGTGATGATCCTTTTCTTGCCAGCTCATCAGCTTTCTCGTTACCCGGTACCCCTTAGTGTCCGGGAACCCAGCCGAGTCTTACGTTGTGCTGTGCACCAAGAACCCGTAGCTCTTCGCGACAACGACTTACAAGCTTCGATTTTATTTCAATGGCAGAAATCGCTTTTATTGCCGCTTGGCTGTCAATGAGAAAGGTAATATCGGCGTGTGATAGTGCCTTCATTGCAACCTGATAAGCAGCTGTTGTCACTGCCAGGACCTCAGCTTGGAAAACGCTACTGTAGTCAGGAAATCCGATAGAACTGGATAGTCACAGAGCTTCGGAGTAGAATCCCGCGCCAACACCAATGTCCATCTTGGAGCCATCTGTGAAGATTTGTATCGATGATTCGTAACTCGATAGTTGATTTTCGTGCCATTCTTCTCTACTGGGGAAGGAATGGTCTTACAAAGTCAAGGTAGGGGGTTGTGTAGTTTGTACATACATAATTTTCCGTAAATTTTCGTAGGATCTGCGCATGCCCCGTTATACTGGGTTTCCAGCATCCAGTTTGGCTAAGTCGCAGGGCACTGTTTGCGGCAGACTCCTGTACGAAGATATCAAGGGGTTTAAGGTTGAGTATAGCTTCCAGCCCCGCTGTGGGGGTGGTTCTCATTGCCCCGGTGGTGCCGATGCAGGCCATTCTTTGAGTCTTTGTCATAGTTTTGAGGTTGGTAGCTTTACATAACGCTTGCCACCAGACTAAATTACCATATGTCAGTATCGGTTTAATTACCGCGGTGTAGAGCCACATGGTGATCTTAGGACTAGGACCCCAGGTTTTACCGAATATCCTATTACAGGCATAAAAGCTACCATTGCTTTCTTTGCTCTTGCTTTTATATTGAGATTCCAGTTCCAGTCCGCAGTTCTTGGTCCATGTATTTACCATGGATAAGGTGCTTTCTATTTGGTCGCTAATGATGGATAGGAATTTGCCTGTCGCTGGTAGTGCTAGATCGTCTGCATATGCTACTGCTTTAACACTTTAATGTTTAATGTTTACTTATTTTGGAAATTTCACTTTCAGAAAGTGGTTTCGAAACAGATTAAATAGAATTTCTAGTAGAATTGTAGTAGAATAGACGTTCGATTCGTGTTTAATTAAACATAGCTGTCAGTTTCTCTATGAATATCAACTGTATCTAACATGTGTGTTAACCTTAGACTCAAGATCAGTCACAATCGGGTTTAAGATATTACTACGAATATCACCCAATCTTTCACTATCATCAATGATGTACTCCGATTGACGGAAGGCAACCTTGGAATTCGATGGACTATGACATTTTACCTTAAACACCTCGACTGCGCTAGCGATGTTTTTCTACTTTCAAATCTAATAATAAGACCTTCATCTGAGGGCCCAAAATCTAGTGGAATCCGTTCACCCAAGGGAAAATCAAGCTCTTCAGAAATGAGCTGGAGGCAGCTCAAACGCGTTGCAGTACTGCGAATAAGATGGCGCGCAGACGTTGTTAAGGATATATGCCCGTCGTTGTATTTTGGAAGACTTATCATATCATCTGACGAGGTGAGAACTGAAACTTGGCTGACGACGTGAACTGGGCTCTATGCGGATATTCATTATGTGGCGCAACAACAGTGTCCACAATCCCTATATACAAGTGCAATAAGGCAACTTTGATTTTCTATAGTTATTCTAGACGAAGACTGTCACAGACATCAAATCTGTAACCTCTTCGAAATAGGTTCTCACACGCCTTTGACCCTTGACGAAAAGGACCACCCGGATGTTCTGACGGAATCTACATACAAGTGAACACTTTTCATGCAAATAACTGTAAGCAATCAAATCAAAGTCAAATATCAATCAATCAACAACAAATCAATAAATTCAACAGCAATCAAAAATCAATTCATAAAAATTTCCTTTTTTCCAAATAATCAAATCATTTATGTTCATCTCTCCAACAGTCACATGGACTGACTTTCAATCGCCATAGGAAAGGTAAATTTGAATAGCAACTGATCCCATTGACTTGCAAAAGAACAAGAACCCTACTCTGCCACCGGATTGATCTGCTCATGCAAAACAGCAGCAGTACCTTCGATTTGCATATTGCAATCGAATGTGGAGCAGTAGAAAAGACTGTAACAGGAAAACATCCTCAGCAAAAAAAAAAAAAAAAACAGGAAAGAACGAAACGATTTCCTTCTTTACGACGTCCCTGGTGGTCCTGGGTATTTTGACATTTTTCCATCTCGGTATCAATATTTGACCTGTCCTACATCTGAGAATGATACATCAACTATTATCGTCTCGCATCATCTTATATCTGTCAAATGTCTATGGACGTGAATCCCTTTCCATCAAATCGATAGCGTGCACCTATTCTGTTTGAATGCAGCATGGATAATGGCTCTCGAAATCGAAATCCATTATCTTATTCCCATCGGTATCATAATCGTAAAGCAGCTATTTATACACCTTGTTTAGGTGGAGTGCTACAGAAGACAGACGCGACAGACCTTTGGTATGGCGATGGTACCACCTCAGAAACAAAGTATCGCGGGACTGCAAAACATTACACTATCTACCAGTGTTGATTGGATAATAAACGAAACTGGAAACGAAGAAAAGCGGTCGTTTTCCGTCACTTAACCATATCCTTCGAAACGCGACCGCATCCACCACAGATGCAAACCAATTTAGAGTTTATATGAAACCAATGATTATTTAAGCGGATCCTCTGCAGAGGCTTCAAATTAATAATGAAGTGGTCATATCCAGTTCAACTACTGGGGCAATAAAGGATGCAAAGGATAAGGATGCAGTGGCTTGTCCAAAAAAAAGAAAAAAAATTGCATCCAATCGTAATATACTTTTATCGCGGAGAAAGAATCACTTTGTCGATTGCATTCCATTTTAGGACATACGGATATAGGAGTGGTGCGGCCTGCCAAGATTGTTGCGCGATGTGAGCTGCTGCGGCGTTTTAAATATCTGCGTATTGCAGGGATAAGCCCTGCCACAGATTAACCACTTCTGATTAATGAAACCGTTGATTGAGAATGCTTCATTTTTATGGCGGTAAATTTGATTGTACTGTTGTGCAGCAAATACCGGTAGTTAAGTGTTGTAAGGAAGGGGTGGCTTCTTAAATTTTTTTTTTAGGGAATTAAGTTGCAGTACATGCAGTACAGTTATTTCATATGAAAAGCAATTATTGGGCACTGGGTGTTATTAGAACGAAGGGACGAAATAATTTTGTGCGATGTTACTTGATCGATTGAGATTTAATTTGACAGGAATTAATAATGAACATGAAGCAACTAGCTACTCCTCTGGAGGACATTGCGAATTAACAACAGATCAGATGCTACCTTGTATGGAGGCAAAAAGTATAAGGTTCTTTCTTGTGAAGTGGCTGAAGTTGAAGTTGCTGCCGGCTATCGCTAACACCCTTAGTGCAAAGATAATCATTGTGATACCACATGAATCATGAAAAATTTGCCTGCCTAGTCACTAAGCCAATATGAGCTTTTGAAGTAGCGTAAGTGGATCCTAAAATCCAAATTCATCAGATCACCTAGATCGAAGTGAAGCTTCCCTCTTTGAGAAAGAGCTAGGCAGGTACAGAGAAAGTGTTTTTTCCACTCATGTAGCTGCTTGTAGCCTTGTTCAAATATGTTTTGTCGCTAGACATGCTATACTACTTGTCCACCTAAGATTTGTTCTCTCGATAGCATCCAGCTTAATTTTAAGTTTGCAAGTAGCTGTTGGTATACCTCATGTACCTTTTCTTGGAAGCGTGGTATAGTTGTCTGGCAAGTTTATCAGTTTTACAATTTGCTTGCAGCTTGGCTATCCGGAAAGGTGCGGATATACCTAGCGGATACCACGTTTTTCTTTACTTAAGATTGATCACCATTATTTCTGCCTCGAACACGCTACAATGAATTGGAAAACGAAAAGAGAGGTAGAGATTAAGGAAAACGGTTCCACCAACCCCGTCGTTGATTTTTGAGTCGTGCGTCAGTGTAGAAACGAATCGAATGTACATCCTTCCTCCCAGACTTATCTGGTAGGAATGGTGACTTGGAAGTTTTTATGTGATCCTTGATTTTCTTGTTTTCTAGAGAGATTTCGAATTGTTGCAGAATCGAAGAGTGGCAAAAATCGTTTCTAGACCACTGTGAGTTATCTTCAAGACAAAGAGTTGTACGAGCTGTCGCTAGAATGCTCAGTGCTTCGCTTAAGGGCCCGACCCATAGAGTCCGTCGACGTCGTTTCGTTGAACGTTAGCGTTGACGTTTACGTTTTGCCGGAAGGAACCGTTCCATAAAATCCGTCGCATACCTACGTTGGCAGATAACAGCCTATGACATTATTAAAATTATAAAAAAAAAATTTTAATATTGCTTCTATCCGAAGCCTATAAATATCTAAAAATAATTGTGGGTAGCAGTCGTCGGTTTTGGGTTCGCCCATTGTATGAGGACCGAGACCTCCTTGGATTTTTTGCTCTGAATTTAAATGTCAACCGATTGTCGACAGCGATGACAGTTTCTCAATCCTCTCTCCATATCTCAATGCTTCCACCAATGAATGTGCTTACTCTCAATTCGTGAACGCGTGAACTTCATTATGTGGATGTGTGAATTGTCAATGCATCAACGGATTAAAAAAGTAGAAAGTAAACCTACTTTGTCCGTCGAAGTTTATACATCTGTTGGTTACGGGCCACCTTCCATAAGAATGCGTGTATTCTATTTAGGTGTCAGTTAAAAACGACGCAACAACGGATCGGCGGATTCTATGGGTCGGGCCCATTATGCACAAATGAGCTGAACGTTGAGCTCTACTTGGATAATCGCGGTGTGTGGCTTTATCTAAGGCTGCTCACCAGACAATCACCCCATATCACGTATCGGTCTTATTACCGAGATGTATAATCATTGAGTTACGTGAGGTTTCAAACCCCATCTATTCCCGATAGCTTTTTGGCAAGAGGAAAGTGCTTCTGTAGCTTTTTGACCCTTTTTGAATATTAGGTTTCGAGTTTAATTTCCTAACCAAAATAAAGTTAAGCTTGTACCATTGAGAGGATGGGGGTTAACGAACGAAATTTCATGTTTCTATTTCTTTGACACCCAGACCGCACTACTCAATGATGATCTGCAAGGTGTTGATGTGGTGGTCACAGGAGGATCTAGAATGGAAACCCGCTTCTTCGGCATCGAGTATGTTTTCGAGTATTTACAGCAGGCAACACGCAGATATCTCTCCAGTTTTCGCATTCATTTCCTTTCTTAGGGAGCTTGACAATTATTTCTTGCTTCATTCATCAGGAAAACTCTAAGCTCTCTCTACAAGTGGGCGCAGTAGCTAATTCAATGTTGTTGGTGCTGCGCGTAAGAGATCCACGGTTACGCCGTCCTTCCTTGTTGCTTTTTAGTTGATCGCAGTTATTGGGGTTTGTGGTACATATTCGGGCATTTATTACCTCGGACACCTCAGTCTGACTTGGATGTATATCTCTACAGATTACAATGTTCAAAACTGTAGCTCCTTTCATTTTCTGTGATGGTCCTTGTTCGAAATAAGCAAAGAACCGTCTAAGTATTTTATGGGTATTAGATGGAGCTGTGCCACCTGTCAGCTTTTTGGTAACTCTTTGGTAACAGTTCCGCTGTCGCACATCCTTTCAGCTTCTTCTGTTTCTGTAGTAAGCGTATTGATTGAATTGCGCTTGTCACACTGCACTTCTCTCATCTTCCTGCGATATAGGGATTTTAGCTCGATCCTTTATATTGCTGGAGTAGCAGCAATTTGAGCTTTTAGTTGTTTCCGTTCGTGAAAACGATTTTCACAGCATACTAATGGTCTTAAAGAGTGATGGGCAGTGAGTTTCTAATTGTTTCCACACCTCGCGAAGGATGGTCCTTTAATTTTTGCTACACTGGGGGATCACTTAGTTTATCGATATTGCTACAATACAATGGCAATCTCGAACTATCCTCACATTTGCTCCTCGTCTGTTTCGAACATATAAATGGTAAAATTGATTGGAGATTGCTTGTCTATCATTGAACATCCACCGAATTTTATGGTAGCCATATGCATGTAGATGTAGATATTTCGATAAAAATGTTTTGTCAGAATGAATGTGTGTTCACATTCCAATTGTAAGCCAAATATGTTGCTAAAAATCTTAAATTTAAAGCTTTTATATCTGCATTCTTGTTTTCAACATTTGAACCTTTCAGCGACCCTTAAATCATCAGGCACGAAAATTATTATTTTTTTTTGCAGTGTTCTGAAGCTCACCATCGCTGGATGAAACAAACGGAAACAAAGCAGAACGGCAACCGCAATGACAACCACACCGAGTATATTAAGGCGCACTGCTGTAGATGTGTATAACAGCGAACATAGAACGGAAATTATCGAAATGTCAGCCGCAATGTCTGTGGGGGAATAAACGTCATGCGGCGTTTGTTGGCTTGCTCTGGGTTATTGCATCATCCACACAAGCGGACGCGGCAGTTGTGCGGAGTACATCGAAGCAGGTACATCGCTGTGTGTAGTATTTTTTATTCAATTTTTGTAAGTGGTGTTTTGTGAAACTGTACCTCGATTCAATGGATGATGTTGAGAAAATTGATGTAGAATTATTTTTAACGGAAGTCGAGAAAAGGGGAGCTATTTGGGACTTCCGCAAGGAAGAGTACAAGGATAGAAACAAAAAAGAAGCAGCCTGGTATGAAATATGTTTACTACTGGTTCCGAACTTCACAAAGCATTCCAAACCAGGAAAGAAATTAATTTGTAAGTATTTTGTCTTATCACTGTAGCACATGGTATGTACGTATGTATGTACATATGTATATAGCTGTGTGTCTATGTACTTATTTAAAAGCATAGATTGCAAATACGTATTTCTCCAGCCTCTAAGCATGTCTGCAGATGACGTAGTTTTCGGTGATGACAGGTATAGGCTTGAATTTTGTATTATTGTGTTACTTTAGGATATCTGTACTCCTTCCTTAGAGTCTGTAGTGAAGTGAGCTAGGTTGCCTAGGAAGTAAAATAAAGCTCCCTCTCTCTCCCGAGAATTTCTTGTTAAACGATAACTTGGCACATGCACATACTCTCAGTGAGCAGTTTTTGAGAATAGTGACTAGTACTCCGTTTGGTCTGGCGATTTTTTACAGTCTACAAGGTAAGAATGAACCCTATCATATGCGGCCAAAATTTGACCTCAGATATTACTTTCTATACTTACGGGATGATAGGTGGTTCTACTGTCAAATTATCTGTAAACATTTTTTCAAAAAGATTTGATTTTTTTCCTTTTTTTGAGTTTGGTTAGTTGCCTTTCACTAAAACTGGGAAGGGGAAGTGAAGTTGTTGTTTTCCAATTTTGGCATTCAACAGTAAATTCATGACCCATTCGGGCATTAATGAAGGCTGACAGTGACTCTACGTCAGCTCTATTTCGCTCAGTTGGGTTTTAGCGTCCGTCACTATCAATAGGCTTAGCTCTTGGCGACAATGGCACGTTAACAATTCTTGTTGAACCAAAGTCTGCATTAGGGTCTATTTTTTTACAAAAACTTGGGATATTAAGCCTTGCTTTTCTAACCCCAGTATTGATTAAATATATGTATATCAGTACTCATGCAATGGTGATTTGGTCACCCTTTCACTGTGGACGATTAATTTTTAAGAGCTAGTCTTTCATCCTCATTGGTACTGTTGAAATATTGCTGTTACCCCCTTAAGTCTATACCGGGTATGCATATCGTAACCCAAGTTATGAAGATACATACATATGTATGTTTGATCAGTGTATATTTGAACTTATTTGAGTCTCGGTTAAGACTAGCAGTATGCTGATAGATGCAGTTTACATTCACCTTATTGAATCACAGGCCTTTACTATTGCAGAACAGTAGCCGTCCAACTATGACATGACTGTGTGCTCGACTTGTACTTATTTAACTTTTTTCTATTTTTTTTTTTTTTAATCCTAGGCCGAAAAGTTCAACAAAAATGGCGCAACATTAGAGATTATCATCGAAAGTACACAATTAAATTGCGAAAATCTGGTACAGGATCAGCAAAAAAATTTAAATACGTCTATGATGATAAATTACGTTTTTTAACGTCACTTTTGGGATCAACAGTTCCGGTGACAAATCAACAAGATGAAGAAATCCACGAAATGGTTGAACCTGAAGTGTTTCTGACAGACGACAACTCAGACGACCAATTAACATTTAGTGGCCAAATTAAATTGGAGGATATACCCGTATTACCAACAATCAAAGCTGAAAAAATAAAGAGTGAAACTACAAAATCTGAACTAGAAGGAAAAGTGTGCAAATTTTTCGATAACCTTCCAATGCCACTTCCTTTTGAAGACGAAGACAGATTGTTTCTCGATTCATTATTGCCTACTTTGCGAACCTTCGATACTGACCAAAAATTAGAATTTCGCGTCGAAGTTTTACGTGTAATGCAACACATCAGACAAGCAAAACTGGAAGCAGCTCAAGGCTTTTATGTTACCAACGAAAATATGTAATTTTCAGTTCCAACAACACGTGTATTTTATTTTATAATGAAACAAATTTTTATCATTATGCGTTCAAATCATCTTTTATTTTTCATTATGAATGTATTAATAAAATAAATTTAGTCAGTTATTTAAAAGTTAAGCTGTAAATAAACACACTAATTGAAATTGGGTAATGTTTATAGCAATCATTTTTAACTGAGTTATATGTTCATACATACAATGTATATAACCGAAAACTAATGAGGGTTTTATGTATTATACATTAGCCATTTTCCCGTTACTGTGGAAGGACTCATTCATTTTCCCTATCCACAAAAAATACGCAATAAAAACGAGATCTCAAATTATCGACCTATTGCCAAACTCTCATGCATGCCCAAGCTCTTTGAAAGCATTGTTTACGACTCTTTATATTTTCATTGTAAACCAATCTTCTCTCCATCTGAACATGGATTCTTAAAAGGGAGATCTACTACGACCAACCTAACTGAATTTGTTTCCCAAGCATTACATACATGCATTAGAGAACGGTAATGAAGTTGATGTAATTTCTACAGATTACAGCAAAGCGTTTGACAAAATCTCGCACAAAATTATTTACATCAAACTTAAAGCCCTTGGTTTTCCAACATCCTTTATTTCCTGGATTAGGTCTTATTTAGAGAGTCGCTAATACAGAGTCCTCTTCAGATGTTCTGTATCCGACCCCATCAAAGCCACTTCCGGGATTCTTCAAGGTAGTCATCTCGGCCCATTAATCTTTGTCCTTACTATAAATGATATTGATCTTATCTTAAAGAAATCCAAATTATCCATGTACGCGGATGATAAAAAAATCTTTAAGATGATTTCTTCTCCTTCGGATTCCCTTCTACTTCAAAGTGACCTGAACTTGTTCTTCAATTGCAAATTTAATTTCTTGGAGCTGAATGTGAGTAAATGCCAAGCTATTACCTTCCCCCGCAAGCGCGTTCCTCCCCCTCCTAGGATTTACTACTTCGATAATAAATCCGTTCCTTCAGTCAATTCAATCTGCGATCTAGGTATTATTTGTGACCGAGAGCTCACCCTTGGCTTCATCAAACGCTGGTCTAAAGATTTCTCGAATCTTTATGTCACCAAACCCCTTTACGTTACGTTTGTCAGAGCTACCCTTGAAGTTTGGTCACCTTATCAAGTTACGCATTCTTTGAGAATTGAAGCTGTCCAGCGAAGATTTATACGTTTCGCTCTACGTGGTCTCTCTTGGGATGATAGATATAATTTGCCTCGTTACGAAGATCGGGTAAAACTGATTAATTTACAAACTCTTGGAAAGCGGCGTCATGTTGCTGACATACTCTTTCTACATCAACTGTAAGTAGGTTTGATTGATTCTCCCGTTTTACTACAAATGATCTACCTATACACTAACCCTCGCAACCTTAGGTACACCTTAGTGTACCCCTCTTTCGTCTTGCTCGTCACCGGACCAACTATGGGCACTTTGAACCCATGTCTAGAATAATGCGTTCGGCCAACGAAGCGCATATGATCATTGATTTTCATATTAGCCGATCGTCCCTCAGAAAGCTCCTCCACACCTCCTCATAGCTCTCCTCCCTCCGAAATTCCCCCCATACTTAAATTTAAGATAAAAAAAAAAAAATTAGTCTTAGTTTTTAAGTTTAGCATTAAGTTCCCGCTTGTACTAAGCCTAAATAAATAAATAAATTACGTTATTCATAAATTGTATATTTTATTTGAACTGTATTGTGCTATGGTCTTTGAGACCCATGGAAACTCAATTTTAAGGATCTGAAAGCAGCCCACTCTTGAAAATGTAACTTGAAAAGCTTCGAATCGCAATTTTGTAAGCAGAAGCATTTATGTTCAGAATGAAAAAAAAGAGACAAACTTAGTTAACCAATCGCCATTTTAAGAGCTAAGAGGGGTTCTCATTCTATATTTTGGAAGTCATATGAAAATGTCTACGGAGCTGCATACACACCTTTAATGCAAAACCAACTTCTACTTGTTACACCCATCATAGTTTATCGAAATGACTTGAAAATCAAATGTTTCCAACGTATATAAGGGCCTTTCCAAAGGTTAACAACTAGATTTCTGAAAACGTACATACAGTATGCGGATCTTTCCTTACGGCATGGCTCGACGCAATGTGCCATTTGAGATAAATTTATATAACTACAAATAGCCTTACATGGAAAGCATTCGTAGCAATAGGTTCTCTAAGCCACTCTTAGCGACATTGCAAGTGGCTCATAAAGTATACTCTTCGCTTTTCTCAATTTTTAGTGAAATTCCCTATCTGCCTGGAAAGGATATCCCAATATCCATGGTATAATACTCTGTCCTTCATCTTTTGATCCTGTTGTGGAAAAATTGGTGTAGCAATGTTATGAAATTTAATAGATAATGGTATGAGCGTACGAGATACAAAATATTGAAAAAATATAATTTTTGTAATTGTCTACAGTGCTTTTTGCTGAGAGAACCGCTGATTTCTTGCAAACGTTCGGGAGCATTCGTTTAGGGTTCATGAGAAATCCAATCGTCAGAGGTGGCCCTGACCGAGGATGCGAGAAGGCCCAACGCAGGTGGTTTGTATGCATACTATGTGTCGAACCCAATTCACTTAATTGAGAGCAAAAATTTAGCGGCAGTAAATTTCCTGTCCGATTGTCGGAATGTCTTGATACATTCAAACCTTGTAGTTTAATTGTCTTTTGTTTTTTAAAATTCGTCGAAAATCTTTGGCACGGAATCCGTCCTACTACGAAAAGCAAAAGGAGATATGAAATAACAAATCGAATACCAAATTTCAATCATTCAGACCCAAAAGTAGACTTCTGTGCTGAGCCCTGGTAAAGAGCGTCAATCTTTATCGTACTTTTAAGGAAACGTAAAATTTCGACCAGGGATAGAGATTGAACTGATTCCGATCCTAAAGCTTTCAAACGCAGAGGGACAGTCAGACAGACATCTTCGCTCTCTAGACAGAATATGCACGCTGGGTCTTCAATAATTCCCATGTTCGTAATTATAGTTAGACAAATGCACCTTTTGGTACAGTTCTTGCGTTGTTTGTATCATCGGACCTTATTGCTTCAAAAATGAAACCCAAGTTGACGTTACAGTGAATGAAAATCGTGAATGAAACGATGGTCGCTGATACGATACGACTACCGAGACCTTCGACTTATTGGAATCACAATTCGTAGACAAGTTTATTTTAAGCAATGCACCTCTCAATTGGCCTCTAAAATCCTGCGATTTGAAACCTATCTATTATTTCCCATCGGGCTACTTGATGCACTAATTTATGCTGACAAATCGGTAACAATAGGTACCATGGAATCTATACGCCCACCATTACACTAAGAAGTGTCCAAAAATATGATGGACAGGGAGGATTAGAATCAAGAACAGCAACAGTGGCCCTCGCCACGAATTAATTTTTTGAATTAAAAGAATATTTTTGAGTTAAAATTCATGTCATTTTTGCTGTGCATGCCTCGCAAAACCTCTCGATTAACTAACACAAATGACTATCAGAAGGTGGAGTAATGATGGGCCAATTGAATACAAGAAATGGCATACAACTGACTAGTCTTGACTAGCCAATCACTATGGGAACCATTCCCTTAACGCATTCCCTTTAATAAACACAAAAGTATTCTTAAAAGCCTTCAAAAGCTGAATAGGAGGCTAAACAGAAAAGCTACTGTTGCCTTCCATGCAGCAGTAGAATATTTGGGAAAATCGGGGACCAAACTGAAAATAATACTTTGGATGTACGGCTATAGTAGAACCTTAATTGACTTATGGTGTTCTCGTTTGGAAGAAGACCGCCAGCAAAACCATCAACTATCATCAGCTATCACGAAAATAGGGTGTACCACCAGTGCAACTAAAACTACAACCATTACAGCGGAACCAGAGGCTATCCTCAACTGTTTTTCGCTAGATATCTTTGTAAAAACTTCAGCAGCAATTAGTGCCCTAAGAATACTTCAATCGGACAACAAGAGATAAGGGATCATTCTTTGATCCTTAAGAAATATTTGGGCAATGTACCTGCTGTGGACTACATGACACCGCACCTAGATTTCACTAGGTTTTTCTCAAGCAGAGAGAGAGGAATGGAACAACGGTCAGCTGCGTAGCAAGCAATCCATCTAGATTAAAAGAAAAAAGAAAAACCAAATGTCCCTGAAAACAGCACAACGTCTGTGTTGGACGTGAAGAAGTACCAGGTAATGAGAAGGTCGATAAATTAGCGAAAAGCGGTTCGGAATCAAGAAGACTCCTCGATATACGTCCCGCCTTGCACACTATAGCTCGTAGCTGGCTTCATTAATCTAGGGAAGGCAAATAACAGATGATTCTCCCTAGACCCTACACATTTCTGGTGCAGCCACAAGATGAATTTGCTCTTACTTTGACAAATCAAAATATGACTGGCTAATGCAAAATAAATGAAAATCTCTTTCAACCCTGGTAGGAGAACAATATTCTGCGGTTCAACATGAAAAAACTACAAGTAACGGAAGAAGATCTATGTCGAGGATGAGGAGATAAAGAAGTCAGTGGGTTGCGTCCTACGCACTTTCTCTATCACTGTCCAGGTCTCATCCACCTTGGACATACATTTTTCAGGTGACACTTCTTCCAGGACCTAGATGAAATATCTAGTACACCTGTGAGTGACATCATGAACTAAATTAATTCAACTGGACTGTTCATTGCAAGCAAGAACAAGTTGAACCATAGATACAGAACAAGGTTAGCGAATGAGTAAGGGTACCCCTATGGGTATCACAATCGATCTGCATTTACCTAAGTGCTTCACTTCATCTATCCACAAACCTATCCTAACCTATTCTTAAAAGCTTTAGGTAAGAAAAGACAGTAAAACGTTGATGTGTACATATATTCCTAAGTCGATTGAAAATTTTGACGCTTAGATATGCCATCCTTATCCCAGTTAAGGAACTCAAACGACACGCTTTATACTTAAAAGGAAACTTGCCTTGCACTTGGGGTGTACAACCATTACAAATTCCAAAATTATAAATTCTCTTAAGTAAGATACACATCTCACCTATGTGGAAAATCCAGTGAAAAAATCTTTCGATGACAAATGAAATATTCGAATGACTCCCTTGATGACCAATTTAGAATGATTTCGTATTAATTTTTATTGTCGACGGCAAAACGCCCCATATAAAGATGCAGGAATGTGAGAAGGATTCCTCTCTACGAACGGGTTGACTCTGCGATGTGACAAACTCCCGCAAGGACAATATGCGAAAAAGCTGACTGAATGACTGATTGACTGATCGATTGATCAATGTGAGGAACTTCGTGACATACTCAATCTACGTGATGATACTTTAAATGATCAGATTTATAAGAAAGGGGTAGGACATCATCATCCATCAACTGAGGCGGTGAGCTATGTATTTCCTAAGCGATGGATCTTGTCAGCTTTTCTACTCCAATTAAGAGCAACTCTTGTATCTTTTATTCGCACACACAAAGTCTCAGGTTTAACAGAGGATTTTTATTAATCAAAAATAATTGGATCACTGAGTTTTTGTTGTGCTTACAGATGGAACTCTGTCAAAATTCCAAGAGATACAATTATATTTTTATGATGGATTTAGTGATTTTTTTAGCTTGTGTGGGTATTTATTATTGCAACCTGATGCTCATGGTAGCCGTGGCGATATGATGCGACGTACAAAAAATAAAGTATCGCACAGTTCAACGGTACATACACGTTCACTTAAGGGTATTTGTGTGCTTCATGGAATATAAAATCCTTAAAAAAATATTCCTCGAGTTTTTAGCTTATAACACTTAAGGATTACCAACTCCTTTCCATAAGGAGTCGTTCAACTCAACAACAGAGGCGCGGGCTATATGACGGTTTCTTTTTGAAATGTGTGTTACTGCACAATGATAAGACGCCTGAAATATTGACAGATATTTATTTACAAGTATCGGCAGGAAAAAATTTTTTTGTTTTACGCTTGATCTTGATCATAATGATTGTGTATAATATCCTACACAGGGTAAGCTCATCGAGCAAGAGACCTTTTCCCCCATGGGTGTCATAATTGGTCTGTATTGGCCTGAGTGGCCAACCAACTTGCAGTGCGCAACTGGAGGCAGTTAGCTAAGGACCGGGCTAACTGGAGAGGCTTGTTGGTTGAGGCCCAGGTTCACCCCGAACTGTAGCGCCACCTAAGTAAGTAAGTAAGTAGCGAAGAGGTTTTATCTTCTTCCTCGCCATATCCATAAACCTAACTTAACCTACGCTTGATCAACGTTGGGAGTTATTCAAAAATTGTCAAAGAAAAACATTACTGCAGGAACGATGTTCGAAAGCTCTACGAAAAGTTAAAATAAGCATGTCAAGGCTTCGAAGCCAGAACAGTAGCCTGCCATGACGAACAAAGTAACCTAGTAGTAGAATCGGAGTCGGTGCTGGAAATATCGAAGAAATATTTCTGCAGACTGTTAAACGGTAATGGCGATAAACTTTCCGCTGTCAGGCAGTGTGATCCATTCAATAATGACCACGATAGGCCATAAAACCTGATCTAAATGAAGTAAAGATACATAGCTATCTCTTTACCTAAAACAAACAAAACTGCGGGAGTAGACTGCCGAACTCATCTGTACAATTTAATAAAAGCCCGGTGTATGTAATCTCACAGTCGTTTACTCGTTCCTCAAGAAGGGAGACCCTCCAAACCACGCCAAAGAAAGAAGTTTAAGATTTTGTCAGTAAAACTGAGTGAATGCCTAAAACTGTTCGTCAACAGCCTGATATGGACCTGTAAGCTCGGTGCTAGGCTGGGAAATTTACACATTACGGATACTAGCCAAAACCCACGCACACAACACCTCTTCATCGACTTCAAAGTTGGCAGAGTGGATAGAGATGAAGTACACCGAGCCATGTCTAGAATTGATATCTATGCCAAGGACGATGATGGAAAACTTTCGATGTTCCATCAAAGGAGGTAATAAAGGTGAAGGTCTATCACGGGATTTCTACAATATAATACTTGAAAGCCAATAGCAGAGATTACAAGCCTTTATTAGGAGAACTTAGTGGGCTTTCAGGCGGGCATTTGCGACTGAGAAGGAGGTAGCTAAGACAGGCTTATCGCCGAATGCAACAAACAATGTATATGCTCTGTGGTGGCATGGACTTTGTCAACAACGGATGAGGCTCTCCTTGGTTGCTTTGTGAGAAAAATTCTTCGGTCGTTTTCGTTTCTGGTGCAATAGCCACCTTGTCGTACTCGAACGTAGCATCATCAAGAGTATAATTCGTGTGCCTATTGATCTACAATCAAATTGTAATGCAGTGAGATCATCTCTTTATGATCTTACACTCGTCTTCGTCCTTCGAGTCATGCCTGGGGTTCGACGCTATACTCAATACCTAAGCAATCATAACATCTTTCCGGAAGCAACTCTACCATGAGATGGTTACACCATTAGAACGAGGCATATTAGCCGGGACTCTATGTGCCATGCATAATCAGATGGTTTGTATATTTCAGTGTAAGGCCAGTGCTCCCAGATGCTTGAAAACATTCTGTCATTCGACTAAGAATGCTAGAAAAGATAATCACAGTGTCCATTAAACATGTACTTCAGTCTGTTACGTAGGACTCTTAGACCCTAGTAGCTGCTTGGGCCACGGATTAGCCAATGTCTTGCTTAACCACTAACGATCTACATAATCTTTCACGTATTGTACCTGTCTGGAATGGATGATACCATTCTTTCTCTCATATTTATCCTTGAAAAAAAGTTGAAGTATCAGGGAAGCCACTCTGTTCACATCGGTGGTCCTATCTATCTATGCCTGCTTGGTTAAAAGTACATATATATTGAAATGTTTCCAGGATTAGGCGTGGTAAATCACCATCCTTTCAGCTGGTGGTAATAGAATGAACATACTACGAAAAGTTCCCAAGTTCAAGAGCCCTATGGAAGAGCATACCTTAACGTACTGATAAATACTTGTATAAAGGAGTTTCTTGCACCAAATTTATATAATAGAGTGACCCAAGTAAATACTAAACCTTGTCCTTACGAAAGCGTAAGCTAATCATTTGCAGGGCGATGCCATGAACTCAACATAGTAATTGTTCCCCAAACACAAATTGCACTTCCTGCCAGACAATAATGTACGGAACTAAGTGAGTACAAAGGCCTGGCGGATCTACAGCAGACAGGTAAAAATTGTTGCTCACATCCTATCACTGCACTCCATGAATTATTTTAGTACTCAACAAAGGAATAAACCCTTAGCGTCCATTAGAATCCCACAGTTCCCGATACGGATGTCCGGACACAGTTTGTCTGCATCTGAATTTTTTTTTTTTTTTCTCCCACCTTGATTGGTCTTTTCGAGGTCCACCTCTTGTGTTGGGTCTCTAAAGTGATTTACAGACGAAGCAAAACCAGGACAATGGACGATCTTTACAAAATTTTTATTGCACTTACAATACGTTCCATTATTTGGCATTGTCTGGACTTGCGATAAAAATTATGCTACTTTTGTTTGGCGAACAATGTCCTTTTGGCATACACAAGCATAACAACAATAAAGGATGAAATTAATTGTTTGGCAGGACTGTGAAAAGGAGTTCAAAATTCTAACGCAGTGTCAAGGTGGTCGTCGTCTGTCGGTCTAGATGTATTATTGTTGAGTTTTTCAAAATTGAAAAATCGAACGTCCAGCATAGATGTCCCTTTGCGACACGCGTTACTGGAACAGAAGGTTTTCGCAGAATCAATGATGACCATTAAGAGGCTATTTGAAAAGTATTCGAAAACAATTTGATTGCTTTTGTAATGAAGCTACGAATCGAATCGATGAGATACAGTACGTTTGCCATTTTATTCTCTTTGGAAATGAAACTGAACTTCAAGCGCAGGAGTATTTTGAAATAAATTAAATATGTAGCACGTCAATGATTTTCCATTGTGTAATGGTGGGCGTGTGCAAAATGGAAAAGCAGACTGGAGATGCTGCGTCTTGGAACGAATTTATTCTTTGTGAGCCAATAAATTTTAAAACTTTTAGATAACGTCCATACACATGCATACATATGTATGTATGTACCTATGATACGATCGAGTAGAATTTTTTACAAAATTATACAAAATGTGAAGTATTGCTCGGTCTTATCTGAACAGGGGTAAACAAAACTTACGCATTCTTCGAGGACTTTAAAACGAAGTTTGACTCCATAGACAAAAAGTCCTTTTTCTATAAACAGGACTGCAGTATGGGATGGAAAAGCCGTTTCAAACTGGTTAAAGTCGCTGAAGGGTGTTAGGCTAGGTTAGGTAAATGGGTGCCCTTGTTGCAAGGTGGTCAACGGTTCACTTAGACCACTAAGAGTCCATTGTGCCCAATATTTAAAAACCCTGGGCACGTAAATATCAATCTTCGACCGCTAAGTTAAACCACCCAGATAAATGTATGAATCTCAGGAGTTTGCTTAGCTCAATGTTACCTAACTCGTCCTGTTCTGAAAAGAAGTAACTGCCAAGAGCACGTTTTCTTTTACTGGCCAGCGCTGGACAGTCACAAAGGAGGTGACGAACGGATTCTATTTCCTCTTCGTCCCTGCAGCTGCTACCTAGCCGTGTTGTGTGGTTACCTATCACACAGTGTCCTGTCACGACGCCAACAGCTATTCGGATATCCCTTCGACTTAGTTCCATAGCATTGATAGATCTCTTTTTATCGTAGACTGGCCATAATGATCTGGCTGTTGCGCATGTATCTAATCGGTACCAGCGTTTATTGGCCTCCTCATTGGCCTCGATTTCTACCTCCCTTTGCAGTGTACTGAGCAGTATAATGGCCTCAGAGAGGGCCCGTGAGGAGTTCATAAGCGACCATTCTCTGGCTAGTTCGTCCTCTTTTTCGTTACCGGAGATATCCGTGTGGCCAGGTACCCAACACAGGGTCACCGTATTGGCCGCTGAGATGTCATCCTGTCGCTTTCTACAGATTTTTCAGAGCTTGAATCTTATCGATGTGGACTGCAAAGCCTTAATGGCTGCTTGACTGTCGACATAGATGCTGACTATTTTGTTTTATTGCAGCAGCTTCAGCTTGGAAAACACTGCACCTGTCCTCAAGTCTAAGCGAGCGAAATGTGTTTCGAGACTCACAGTTTACACCGGCACCCGTACCAGCGATAATTTTAGATCCGTCGGTGAAGATGGCCAGTTCATTCTAGAAAGGGACTCTGCTTTCATTTCTTTCCTCTCTGCTAAGAATTCTAATAAAGAATTCCCGGTTGCAGTTTGGTAGTGGGATGATGTAGTCCGTTTCCGTCCGGACTCTCGATGCATTCCATCGATTTAGAACTGAGGCATGACCAAAAGGTTTAGCTATATATGGACCAGCTTCCCTTAGTCTTAGTGCAGTTTTAGCTGCCGAACTTGCACAGTATATGTCAAGTGGAAGCAGTTTCAGTATTGTTTCCAGAGCTGCTGTTGGTGTTGATCTCATCGATCCCATCACTCCCAGACAGCCTGCCCGTTGAATTTCAACTTTCAAGTTGGTATTTCTTCTCGAGAGTTTTCCACCGGACTACCGAACCGTAGGATAAGATGGGTCTTACTACCGATGTATATAGCCAGTATAGGCTTGAATCCTCATGATTTCCCGAAGGCTCTTCTGTATGCATATAATGGCACAAAGGCCTTCTTGATTCGATTGTCAATACTACGCCGAGATATTTAGCGGTTTTCTGAGGTTTCAGATCGATACCGTTCATACGAGGGTATTTGTATTCTGGTATCGATCTTTTCCTCGTGAAAAGTTCTAACTCCGTTTTCGTCGCGCTCACTTCCAGCCCCCTGCCTTTGACCCAGTTATTTACTAGTAGTAGTGCATAATTGAGTCCTTCGGTGAGTACGGGAAGGAATTCACCCGATACCAGGATGGCAACACCATCGGCGAGGCGTAGGCCGCTACGTTGAAGCCATTCGTTTCTAGTGTGCTTAACATCTCATCCACAACTAGGAGCCACAAAAGTGGCGATAGAACTCCGCCCTGGGGAGGGCCCCGCTTAACTCTCATTCTACCTTTTGTGTCTCCAAGGGTGGAGTTGATTATGCGGGTACGTAGCATTTGTTCGATCCATCTGCATACTCCCGAATGTATTTGGGCCCTATGCAGACTGTCTACTATGGCTTCAGTACTGCGTGATGCGTGATTACCTATTCCTCTTACTTGGCTGACGGCAAGTATTTAATTACTTGTTAAAGGTTGCGCTACAGACTGGGGTGGACCTGGGCCCAAAGCTACAAGCGTCTCCAACCAACTCGATCTTAAGCTAGCTGCCTCCAGTTTCGCATGCTGTTGGCTGAGGTCGCCTTCCAGTGTGCCACATGAGCCGCAGTTTTCCTCTTCTGCGTCGTCTTTCGAGAGTGAATTAGAAGACTTTCCAGGCCCGAAGCATTAGTGTCCAGTCCATTTCGCTCTACATAAGTCAGTAACCTCAGTCGTTGGTGCTTCAATCTTCTTCTACTCACGAAAAGTCCACTATCAATATCGTCGGTGTACATTAGTTACTCGTCTTTATAAATGCTGCAATATGTGGGCTCAAAATCGATGAAAAGGTGGTGGGTATTGGGATTTGCTGTTATGTGAAATGTGTGTAATGGTGGATTTTTCCGGCCAGGAACCTCACTGATAAGAATCAAGTTGTTGACCAGCAGCTATTGGCGTTCACAGTTTGTAAGTGAGGAGACTAACACTTCAATAGTTCGTCTAGTTAAGACGGCGTCCTTTCTTCAGAATAGGACAGTCGATGCTGGCGTTTCATGTATGAAAATGATTTGGTGCATGCTCCTTATCAAGTCATCTCCAAGTCACTACACTGTACGTAGACCTTTGGCATGCACATATCCGAGTAGGACAGAATGGGAAAGCGGTCGGCAACCTACATAACTCTCAATTCATCTCTATCAACATAGACTGATCAAATACGGACATAGGCGTGGGGTCTGGTATTTTCTGCTCAAATCAGATAGACCTCTCATTAAGCATCCCGCCTTGCGCACTAAAGTCCGAAGCAATTTTTAAGCGCATAATGGAGGCACACAACAGATGCCACTTTTACGACACTTGTCCTACCACAAGTAGTATTTTAACCTATTTGGACAGAAAAGGGTTGACAGGTTTATGCTAAAGGATAGGAAATCTCTTCCATAGGAAATCACGATGTGAAAATGCGACTAATTGCAATTAGAGCTAGATTCGTGGATGCCACACGCCTCTGTGAGATAATCAATGCTTGGAGGATTATGCCAACAGTATAATGATCCGAGTCAATATTACCAGTACTTTCGTTGTGTCATCAGATTCGAGTAACTGGTTACGAGAAACTCCATTTTAACAACTTCAACAATGAAACTGATTTATGTATAATTTATGGTATAACAGACTTCTCCAACTTATTTCCCAATAAATTTTCAATTAATGTAAAATAAATATTTTACTATCTTTGATAACGAATACATTAATTAAAACATTCCTGTCTATCTAAAATGATAATATCTCCAAGGACATTTGTAGTGCTGCTACCTGCAGTCATAGATGGTTTCTCTACATTCACGAAGGAAACCCACTTTTTACAGAATACCTACCGCAGGTGACAAAGAAAGGTTCGTAATTCCTTCGCTTTTCCTGCATTTCTTTTCAAAACACATTTCTTTAATCCACTCCAACATAAAAAAACAGATAGTATTTTAGAGCTCGTTCCAAAAAAGGATAACCAAACGGAAGCACAAGGTAGTCTCGTTCATTACGTAAGACTTATAAAACCGAAAAATGTAATCTGAAAAAAAAAAAATCATAAACTGAGATAATATAAATCCTTAATGAAAATAATTTATCCACGTGAGATGAAATGATCCATCCGGGGTGATGCCCTTACGTTCACCGAGATTAATAATCGATCTCATCACAATATATGTATCTTTTAACATCATCCAAGAGGCCATTATGTACTATCCACTGTGAGATTACCCTACAAAAACTGAGCTAAGAATATTAAACACATAAACATCATCATGAGTACCGCAAATTGAAAACAAAAAAAAAATTAATCAGCGTTTTAATCGTAAACAGAAATCCATTTAGCAGTTTGCAAAGTTATGATAAAAATCGCATGCATAATTTATGGACCACACAGGGTAGCTGGCCTTAAGAAAAGGCGCCGAGATTTTTAATACAAGTGGTTATTCACTTCGAGATTGGGATTTCACGTCATCTATAGTGACAGATAGTTAGATCTTGCCTTGCCACTTAACAATCCTGGTCGTGGAACTACCGCTTAATGCATATTACTACAAAAATGAAAGTTCTCGCAATATCTATGTATCGCAATTTAAGCGTAGATTATGGTCTTCATAATAGCCCAACTAAGTAAGCAATTAGAAGCGCAATCAAACACGGTAGTGTTTGTAATATCTAAGGGCCTAGGCATCTTCGTAATTTTTGATCAACTGAAAACATAGCCCCTTTGAGTGCCTCCTAAGTGCCTCTTTGTGCATGTAGTATTTCTAATTTAACGGGACATATTATATCATAAGAGAAGACGCTGGATAAGAGGGCATTATATCAATGTTCCATTTTATATACGACAAATCGTGTAAGGGACTGTTGTACCCTTCTAGTTGTTTTATAGAATTGTGCACCAGAAAATAGAGCAATATTCATGGAACGGTTGTACTAGAGACAGATATAGAACGCAATCCACATTCGCGCGACCAAAATATTCGCGAGAGTTTAACCTCACAATCCTTTTGTACATACAACGAATGACAAGAGAAATTCGCAGATTGCTGCGACTAGAAAAAAAATGGCTGTCAAGTCGAACATATCAAAATTTGCGAACATTCGCAACGAACGTTCGTATTCGCAAGTCGCTGAGCTGTGAATTGGTCTACCAAGCGTTTCAAGCTAGTGCGATCTTTAGCCAGCTTCCACCAGTTTTGCGCGCTAAGTTGACTGACGTGCTCCTCCTTTTGCGCAGTCTACCTCTACTTCGCCGTCCCTCGAGGGTGGCTATACGATCCGAGGTGAACCTGGGCCTCAAGCAACAAGCGTCCCAAGCCAGTTTGATCGTTAGCCAGGCTCCACCAGTTTTGCGCGCAAAGTTGGCTGACGTCCCCCTTAACTTGCGCAGTCTTCCTCTACTCCGCCGTCTCTCGGGGGTGGATTAGAAGACTTTTCGGGTAACTTAAGATGGCTCTACGATCCGAGGTGAACCTGGGCCTCAAGCAACAAGCGTCCCAAGCCAGTTTGATCTTTAGCCAGGCTCCACCAGTTTTGCGCGCTAAGTTGACTGACGTGCTCCTCCACTTGCGCAGTCTACCTCTACTTCGCCGTCCCTCGAGGGTGGCTATACGATCCGAGGTGAACCTGGGCCTCAAGCAACAAGCGTCCCAAGCCAGTTTGATTTTTAGCCAGGCTCCACCAGTTTTGCGCGCAAAGTTGGCTGACGTCCCCCTCCACTTGCGCTGTCTTCCTCTACTCCGCCGTCCCTCGGGGGTGGATTCGAAGATCTTTCGGGTTATTTAAGATGGCTCTACGATCCGAGGTGAACCTGGGCCTCAAGCAACAAGCGTCCCAAGCCAGTTTGATTTTTAGCCAGGCTCCACCAGTTTTGCGCGCAAAGTTGGCTGACGTCCCCCTCCACTTGCGCTGTCTTCCTCTACTCCGCCGTCCCTCGGGGGTGGATTCGAAGATCTTTCGGGTTATTTAAGATGGCTCTACGATCCGAGGTGAACCTGGGCCTCAAGCAACAAGCGTCCCAAGCCAGTTTGATTTTTAGCCAGGCTCCACCAGTTTTGCGCGCTAAGTTGGCTGACGTCCCCCTCCACTTGCGCAGTCTTCCTCTACTCCGCCGTCTCTCGGGGGTGGATTCGAAGACTTTTCGGGTAACTTAAGTTGGCTCTACGATCCGAGGTGAACCTGGGCCTCAAGCAACAAGCGTCCCAAGCCAGTTTGATCTTTAGCCAGGCTCCACCAGTTTTGCGCGCTAAGTTGGCTGACGTCCCCCTCCACTTGCGCAGTCTTCCTCTACTCCGCCGTCTCTCGGGGGTGAATTCGAAGACTTTTCGGGTAACTTAAGATGGCTCTACGATCCGAGGTGAACCTGGGCCTCAAGCAACAAGCGTCCCAAGCCAGTTTGATCTTTAGCCAGGCTCCACCAGTTTTGCGCGCTAAGTTGGCTGACGTCCCCCTCCACTTGCGCAGTCTTCCTCTACTCCGACGTCCCTCGGGGGTGGATTCGAAGATCTTTCGGGTTATTTAAGATGGCTCTACGATCCGAGGTGAACCTGGGCCTCAAGCAACAAGCGTCCCAAGCCAGTTTGATCTTTAGCCAGGCTCCACCAGTTTTGCGCGCTAAGTTGGCTGACGTCCCCCTCCACTTGCGCAGTCTACCTCTACTCCAGCGTCCCTCTAGGGTGGATTCGTAAATTTTCCGGGCCGGAGCATTAGGGTCCATAGGCTATACATGAACTGGTCAAAGAACCGTGCCTTGGGATACAGCAGCATGAAATACCATCAACGAACCCCCCAAAACAACGACTGGAAAAAAAACTTTGAACAACTTTACAGAGAATTGGGGAGACATTAAGATTTATCGTCTTACACACGATACAATTGTGCAACACCGAATCAAACGTTGTCTCGATATCAAGCAGTATCATACCAGTTGACTTTCCTATTCTACGGTTCCTTTTCGTGCTATTATGTAAATATTATAAAGGACCTGATGACAAGTGCTGTGACTACGCCTAAAGTCAAACTGTTCATCGGGATATATCCTCAGATCATCTATGTACAATTTTCAGTGTTTTTTCCTTCAATACCTTTTGATAAAGTTTACTAGGAAAAGTAAAAGTCCTTTTCTGCAAGTTTGGGAACGTTAATGTTAGCAGAGTTCTGGACGTGATTTGAAAATTGTTGAATAGTGGAATCGACGCCTTGTAGTCGTCTTGAAATAGTTTCAAGAGCCGTGAGATTATTTCTAAATCTTCTTTATATTTCCGCCCGAAAACCTGTCCAATTGGCTTTATCAAATCTTGAAAATATTGCACTTTCCTCACCCGACCAAAGAAGTGTACAAATAACCGGATTGTAATCAGAGTGCATTTAAAGACCTTTTAATTTTAGGATTTGTCGACAACATTAAGCCACCAAGATCGAGTGATCTAAGACTCGTCTTATTTAATTTTATAGAGCTATGGTAAAGGTCGTGATCTTAGAAACCAAAACGTTGAAGTTATGGCCGCAATGCAACAGAAAATGTGCTGAAAAGCCATCAAAAATTACCGAAACAAAAATCGATGTTTGCAAAACTTACCGTCGCGGTTATTTAAATCATGTTGTATCCCATAAGGGCTTATTCCGAAATTTAGGACAGTAGAAATATTTTATTTAAATACCTACAACTTTCTTTTTAATTTGAATTAAAAACCTAAAGCTCATCAAGAAAAACCAAGTATTTCGCAATCTCTAACCATAAAATTTTCGAATTGAAAATCATTTTAAGGATAAAACAATTTCAACTACACAAACTCAGCATTTTGATATACTGATAGTGCTATTTCCGATATAGCAAAATATCTTAGATAAATCTTAGGAAATTCCAAAGCACAGATACAATCATCTCTTTCACTTTGACTTACTTGGAATAGGAGCGATCACAATAAATTCTTAACAAATCCAGTCAACACAAGTCAATCGAAATTTAAATAACCGAACTGATACATTGAGTTGAGTAAAATTAAATCAAATATTTATCATACATGAGAAGTCCACAAGCCTGATAAGAATTTGCCCGCCTTCCACTTCACCCACAATCCTTTATACTTGTTTACATAAATATTCCAAATAATTCTTCGCATAAATTCTAATGTTACGGTATCCGCCCACGGATAGTTGCTTTGGCGCTATCTAGGCTAATAATCCAATATAACTCGTATTCGTTATTTTAAAATCTAACAAATCCAAAGTAAACAAATAATAAAAAGAACGAAAAGTGATACTGCAAAAAAAAAAAAAATCACAATTTCATTGATATGAATATTTTTTGTTAACCCTCACTTGTAAATAGGTACACAAACGTCGCACGCGATCATTTTTTATCACGCATTCGAGTAGATATCTCAATTGATCGACAACGAACTCGTCCAGATAATAAGGGTTAGATCGGCGTTTGTCATTCGAATGCTTATGTAGATCGATAGCATACACTCAAGTGTCACCTAAATTTATTTACACAAAATTCTGGAACCAAGTCTTGCATGCAGATATGTATATCATAAAATTGATAAATATAAGAATATGTGTATGCGCACAGAGGTTCTCTCTTGGCAACTAGGAAGTGATCACTGTATGATCATACGAATATGTATGATCAGATCATTTCAATGAACACAATACCTAAACCGAGACCCAGATTATTATTGTTATAAATGTTTGTTGCGGGACAAAACGTCACTGTAGCTAGCACACGGTTTCCCCACCTCAATACTGAAAAAAGTACATGTCAATCCTCTAATCAACCATGCTGCGATCGACGCTGGCCATAATCCCAGTATTCTGAGTGTCCGAACCATCTGTGAGATACGAATGCGCATATGCATACATCACGCAATAGTAATGAAAAATTATTGCGAGGAAATATGAACAGATCACCACAACCTTCGGCGATCGCGCATCCCGTAACCTCTTGAGAATTCTAAAGCCACCAAAACAGAGTATCGAAAATCAGTGGCAGCAACGACAATAAGCCATCCAGGAAGCCACAACTAATGTGCTGGGTTTCACGAGATCTCCATCAAGAAGCCTTTGGTCTGACAAAGAATGTTGGCAGGCACATTTAGGAAAGAGAGCGCTGCAAAGAAGGATGAGGGCCACAAGAAAGGGTACCCTCTCAACGCTTCCTCAACGTAGCTTTGAGTGGTTGTCCAGCCCAGAAGGAAACTTACTTGCAAATTTCCTACACGGGATTTTTTTTAAAGAGCAATCAAATCGCAGAAGAACTCAAGACTCTATTCAAGCAATAAACTGAATTTTATCCAGAGGTAAAATTTTTGATCTTGTTTAAGTCGAGTCTGGCTAGATATCTTCGAAAAAGTATTCGCCAAGGGTGTGTTCGTTCTCAGAGCCGGCAGGGCAGGACAAGTGTACAAAAGGTGGGTTGTAGCCTGTTACCCTGCTTCGTATCTACGGCTTTTGCAGAAGTAGTTGAAGGGTGCACCTAGCCTCCTGACATTACTGCCTATAAGACAATGCCATGAGGGCCCCTACTATATTTCTTAAGATTTTCCTTTCATCAGGGTCGGTAAAAATCTCATCGAGACTTTTGGTGTCAGACAACGATTTTTTGAGTCTAATCTAACCTGGAGGGACAACGCAGAAGAGGTCGAGAATAAGTAGAAATGGATTTGAACAACGAATCTTCTGCTCAGTAATCCAACGCACTAACTCCTCTACAGTACCCAGAAGAATGACAAAGGACACTTAAAATTTAAAGTTTGAGATGCGCTTTGTCTTCTTCTTCTTCTTTCTTTTGTTCGGTGAGGTTATGATCAGGATTATAGGGACCATAATCTTCCCGCTTCACTGCAAACTTACTGGTCCGCCTGTGGGGTTCGTCGATTCTACCTCAGAAAGTATCTGCCGGCCTTCTGGTTTCGGATCACCTCGACGCTGAGGCCAATCAAATGCTGCTGTTTTTGTATTTGTGTGATCCAGGAGGGTTTTTGGCCTGCCTCTCTTCCGCTGTTTTGTAGGAACGTTGACTGACATTGCCCTTTTGACAGGGTTCCCTCCGTTAAATATAGCAATACCAACTAAGCCGGTCATACTCCCCTCCAGCTCGTAGCAGCGACCAGTCATGCTTCCAACGTTCTTCAACGTTCAACGCTTAAGCCGTTGCATTATTTTGCTATCCCCCTCGTCCCAAGATCACAACCATGCGTAGCATTAGTAGTGCCTTTCTTTTTAGCGTTCTTTGCCATAATGCTAGTGGAAGCGAATTTGTGTTTGACACGTGCATGCTCCTGTTATATGTTGTTGTCGAATTTTTCTTTTATAACAACGGTAATCTCCAGTCGTGATTTATCATCCCCTTAGTCAGCTTTTACGATAAGCGCTATTCATTGGGGGCGCTGCAGAGATATTCTTTGCCCCTCCCTGCACGGAGAAAGATGCAATTTGTGATGGTAAAAGATAGAACACTTATCTTCAAGTAAGATTGTTCTTTACAGAACTCTTTCTTGAATGTTAAGGATTAATTTTCCGTATAAATTTGTGAATAAAATATCCGCTGAGTGTTTGAAAAGTTTGTGTATTTTCTATTTGTCGGATTTTGCAGATATTTTCGAAAATATCCTGGATCCAATGCAAAATGCTCAATGAGTGCAGTCTTGCTATAAGCTTGACTATTGTTTGCTGTTCTAAACATAACAAAATCTAGACTCGTTACCTATGAGTACGGGCATGAATTGATTCATTACACATAAAAAAACCGTGTATCCTCAGTATATTAGCAGACATCAAACAAATGTAAATACAGCATTATAAGTGATTTAAGACGCTTACAGCATTTTCTCAGATGCATCATTTTGCACTCGACAAGTCGTGATATATGCCTACTATGTTCACCGATCATTATGCATAGTGCAGCATCTGCAAATATCCCTAGGCGTAGACGCAGCTAAAGCAAACAAATTTCCCAGAAGAGATTAATCATTTAAAGCCAAAGATTTTCACTTCACGCACACATCAATATAACAATTTTGATGGTCCTTGCTTACTGTCGCACTTATACCGTCGGCGTCGGTGCAGCATTGGGGCTTCCATAGAAGCTGTTCATAATGGGTTTGCAGCACGTGAATTATTATCCCAACAATACCGGCCCCATATGGGTTCATTATGACTCCATCATATTGTGTGGAAAGTGCCCTCAGTCAAGTCTGGACTCCACTGACACTTCGACTCTCGCATGGGGTGCCTACATATCCGCCGCCTGTGTCCTTTCGATCTTTGCCTCCACTATGATAATAATCATAATGATGATGATGACGGTGATTATATCGCAACTGGTTTCTGTGTTATGCGTTGATGGTGAATGGCTTTGATGTATGGACTGACGTCGTGTTTGAGAGGTTCCAACCCGATTCGATCGGGATTAGTGAGTGCGCCTTTAGAGTGTGCAATGTCTCGCACCGTTGGGGAGCACTCATAAGTGTCGTCCTCGTTGCGGTCATTTTCTAAAAATACCAATTTCTTACTGCCATCAGGGTAGTATGTGATACAAACTCTAGAATTAAGTAATCTTTGCTAATATTTCAGAGACTGGACACTTTGTTGGTGGGTAATTGTATTGCAAGATTGATTTAATCTCTGATGTATGACGATGTCCCGCGGGGCGGTCGTGAAGAGTTTATAATGTACCGACAATTATATCACAAAAAATCACTTACATGGGAATTTCTTTATTATTATCAAGATTTTTTTATAGAACCGGAAATTGAAGCATTGCTGTTGGAGAGAATGTTACGTGATTTTATCGATTTACCAAAGCAGACCGGTTAGTTGGATAAAAATCGATTTTCATTGACAGATTCTTGGCGTTGAAGGTGACAAGAAATCCACAAGGAAACAGAGGCAGGCAATATCTTATAAGAAGTTTCGTAACTAGACAAGGAGGCAATACACTCGATGTACATAGCTTTATAATGTATCCATGATGCTATGATATCTGTGACCAAGGATAGAGAAAACGTTAGATAGAGTGTCTGAACTTCTTTAACGGCCTATTATCCTGCAACTTAAGAAGATAAAATTGCCAAAAATAGGGAAAAACTTCTGTAGTTTTCCAAGGAGTCTGAAATCATCAGTCAGTGTGTGTGAGGATGTTTATCTGTGGGGCTTAAGTGTTCGGAATGAGTGTTGGAATATCTTTCGTCATCCTTTCAATTAGCTGCGTAAATGGTAAAGATTTTATTCTATCGGTTGCTGCGAAATTTTATAAAAATAAAGCCCATAATTTTGCACTCTCAGCCATGCAATGTCTTCCTCTGTCTGCTTATCGTAGGAGGAAAGATCCTTAGGAACACAATATCTCCACCAATCTATTGTATTTCAAAAGAAAACCAGTCAGGGTTTTACGAGTATAAGCGAATCTGCATCACGCGAAAGGTGCTACAACGCTTAGCAAGCGATTCGGAGGAAATAACTCTTGGTCTCACCCAGGAACCTTGAGTCATTGGCGGACAAATGAAAGGTAATTCAAATTGATTTATAAGCTTGGGGAGCAAATACTCATTTTCTTCGTATTTCGAAATTTATTTAATGGCTTGTAATGGCTTGTAATGGGCGCCGTGGCTCAAGTGGTTAGTGCGTTGGATCACTGAGCGGAAGGTTCGAGGTTCGAATCCCAGAGAACACGAACAAATTTTTTCACGGTCCTACTTCTCGCGAATGTCTGACAAACGTCTGAGAGTAATAACTGTCATGAGAAAGCTTCTCAATATGCCTTTCGGATATGGCTCTAAACTGTAGGTCCCTTCCATTTGTGTGAAAAATATAACACGCACAACATGAATGGTCGCGAGAAGCTAGGCCCTGGACCACATACGTCCGTTGCGCTAAGTATTTGTATTTTGTATTGTGGCCTGTTCACTTTTAGGATTGCGTACACTTTCTAGTATCCTGTGTGGGTTCTTAGTTCTCCAAGAGTTGATGTTACACTTGTTGACAAATCCATTCAGGTCAGGTGAAGAGTTTATCGTCAAAATCGCCAATTTCTTCCATGCAATTAGAATACTCCGATACTGCAATACTTCATCGCAGTAGTTGATGCACCACCCTTACTTCACACGGAAACATGTACAAGATTTGGTGCAACACTTGTCGCAGAGGCCACGGAGAAATGTCAACTTGTGTCATTTTGTTGATGTTTCTAGTATTTGCCAGACGAGAACGAAGAGGCGAAGCATGTTAACTGAAAATGAAATCGAAACTTGCCTTCAGAGTGTGCTAAGATATTCCAAAAGTCTGCAGAAACATAAAACCAAGTCAGAGCTGAAGCTCTCTTAAGCTCTCATGAACCAGTAAACCCGTTACATATCTTGCTAACCGATGCTATTGTGTTAATTTTTTTGCAGTCTTAATCGACAGATTCCAATCAGCTGTCTTTTTGTTCTGAAATTAGCCAAGTCAGTTCAACATACTATGTGCCCATAATGCACATGCATACACAGTGTACTCTCTCATTACGGACACCCCTCATAAGTGGACACTCCTCATAACCGGACACCTCTCATAAGCGGACAAATCTTTGGGAACCGTCGGTGTCCGCTTATAAGGGAGTACTCTGTACACAGGAAGTGTAAGATTGAAATGTTAGATGAAACAAGAGGATATCCAGTATGTGGAGTTTGATGTTCTTAACTTAGTCATTTAGGGTCCTTAGCAAGGTTGGTATTTGGACAAGCCTGCTCCTGATCCTTCCCCTAACGTCATTTGATGGATGACCACTGTATCGAAGCACATGCGTCAAATCGGGACAATTTTCGTAAGCTAGGTTTCCACTACACTTGTTATGTTAAAACCAGTAGGCGGCTACATAAGCAAGCCCCTAATCGTTAGCCCCTAATTTGTCAGTTGGCATAGGTTAGTTATAATAAAATTGAGAAAATATTTCCCTGTTACTAAGGGAATAAAACTTATTTTCAAAAATCTTTATTTGGAAACCAACTTGAGAGTGCGTTGACCACCAAATTGATTCTGTTTCTCAAAGGTTCACTTCCAGTGTCTATCGCGACGTTTCTCCCAGTTCCTGCCACACGACTGTATTTATTGTGTTTTCCTTCTTTTAAAGATCATTCGACACGATTTGACTTGGTTCCTTAGTTAATCTTCTTAACTTCCTCAGAAGTTCACATCAAAAATACAAAATTACTACCCACAAAGAGAAAGAGAAGCGCGATTTTGAGCTTCTTCCTTCCTTTTTTTTTTTTTTTAATTATGTGTGTGCAGAGCATCATGAGCGTCATCATATCTGAACCAAAAGTCCTGACAGCAGTAATGAAGGGATTAATCAGAGAAGAATATATGATACAACTCGGCTTAATATGAGCTTAATGCCATGCACCTTACGCAGATCTTAAAAGATACAAAAAGAAGGAGATCAACAATTTTCCCAGTGAAGTGCAATTTTTTTTTTTTTTTTTTTGTTGATTACTTTGGTGTTCTTACAACACGACGACGTATCTGTACGATGAACCGATGGATTCTCCAGTCTGCCTTGATGTTGAAAGTATGTGCGCACGCCGGCCGGCTATATGAGGTATGCGCGGATTTTTTACCTCTTTCAACAGCATGGAGACGCATTAAAGATTTATACCTTCTCGGTTTGATGTTTGCGTGCTAAGCGCTGCTTTAATTCTATTTAATTATCAAGGATCGCGAGCCGTGTGTCCGAAGCAACGTCATATGTTTACAGATTGAATTTTTATTTCTTAAGTCTACCTTATGAAGTCGTGATAAGATTTGGAGGTCGGTCTACATAAGCTGATGGTAAGGTCGTTTGATGTACAAGTTAATGAGATGGAAATTGTTACTTGGTTCGTTCGTGAGTGTAGGATGTGTGCTTGTTGTTTAGGTAACGTAAGTTTTCCTACGAATGAAGTGCGACAATCGGTGTGGGGCTTGCAAACAGTGTAGCAGGATCGTTTTCTGTATATAGCTTACCTTGAAGTTTCTCTGATGATGATGCAGTGTACTATGTACGTGTGCAGATATTTGCTCCTTGGAAAAAAGCTTAGTTACCTGCGGTCGGTAAAAGTTTAAATGGTGGAATAATTTCAATCATGTGTACCTATCCATGCCAAAAAGCGGGAACTTTGCGAATTCAGCAATTTTTGGTCTTTTTCCTACTTTTTGCCCTCAAGGGATGCAGCTTCTTTCCCAAAACACATCCGAGCAACCGAAAAAAACTGAAAACAAACAAAAACAACACATTTAAGTAGAATTTTGACCTAGTTAGATAAGATTCACTTTCCGACTCATCGTAAAGGAATTGACGATCAGTGTTGTGTACCACAATCCTTGTTGTGTAGCACAATCTCACAAGGTTGCTTAAAAATATGTAGTTGAGCTGTCCTTAGCTGCATTACATGAACCTAATTAGGAATCACATGGAATCGGATATAAAAGAAACCTGAACAAGGTCCAAGGACTTAGTCCATGGAAAGTTCGCAAGGCACCAAACCTAGTGCACCATAATGCTCCAGCTCTATGGAATAGCAGGGAACAGGGGTTAGGAACCTGACATTTAATTTTCTAATCTTGCTTGTTCCTTTTTCCATGTTCCTTGCCCTTGTTTTTGCTTGGACAGTTATAACACAATCTCTTAAATACTTCTCAGATAGCATACCATACCAACACCAGGCTTGCATATATCGCCGCATAGTTTCGCTGAATAGAATAGGTGATTGGAATCTATCCGCCTGCTTACTACTAAAAGCGCGATTCAGTAATACTAGTTGCTCACTTAGATGGTCGATAATAAGAGGTGGGTTCAAGCAAGGTATAAAGTCAGCTTGATCTGTGGCTAAATGATTGTATCTACGTAAGATTAAACATGAGCCTTTCTTTTGCTGCGTTTTTTAATCCATAGTTTCGTATTCTGTCAAAGCGAATGGGACCAAAATTTAGTCTGCAGATGAATACTTGTTTTTTTTTATTTTCAGAGAGTAGTATAAGAAGCTAACTTCATTTATGTGCATACTGCGGAAATTCAAGCTGAACAATGAATGTCCTCTTCCAATGCAAAATGTATCTCCATCTACCTCTCATTCTATCCAAATTCTTTCGATCAACGCCCTGTTATTGAGTCCTTTTTTTGGCATCATATCCTATCGGTGTGCCGAAAGCCGACAATTCACTCCTTCATAATCCAAATCAAGTGCTGAAAATTGCTGCTGATCCCTGATTCTGCTAATAATCATTTTGCTGCTGAGTAGAAGCTCCTTACTTGAATAGTTGACGACCGGTTGTAACTTCTTCTTTACTCCTGATGCCAAGATACGATTTGCCGGTACGCACGCGTACCTTTAGTGAAGTCCAAGGTATTATTAAAAATATTTGGCAGAACCACTGCCGTCCGCTATAAAACCAGTGCTACCTTAAAAAAAAATATTCACCAGGCAGCACCCAATAATCCAGTCTAGTGTTCATCAAGGGCACACCTTTGTGTGGATACCCGTTTCAGTGGTCCCAACCCGAGACTGCGGCATTAATTTGCACCCCATCGGATCAAACATGAATTGGCCAATGAATTTTAATTGTAACAATTCTAATCCGTGGAATCATTATACGGCGGCAAGAAAGCCTCTGGAGAAGTCTATGTGAGGTGATGGATGAATCTTTGCCACGCAATGACTGGTCGTTTCCTAAACCTATTCCATGCAGTGCATGCGTATCGTTTCATCGATGCAGAAGCGTTGCGCTTCGAGTGCATAATTAATTGAGAACGGTAGTGGCGGAGTTTTTGGTCAAAGCGCGTGAAAAGTGTCTTAAAATGCGAGAAGCTTGTATTCTGATGAAGTTCGTGCTTGAATTCAATTAAAATGAATCGATGAAGCGTTGAGGTGTCAACAAAACACTTTATGTAGATTCACCATCAGCTCGGGACAACATGCAGAGCAGAGCAGACCATGTAGTAGGATTCCTTTTGGAGGATTTGTAGACCATTGGATGATTCTGCAGTAGTGGGATACATGATGGTGGAAGGAATTAGTCGAAAGGTTACATTAAAATGCAATCACATTGTAGTCATCAGCTGTGTTTCTTATTCATGGATTTACTGGGTATATTTGTAATTACAAGTAAGACAAGGGCAAGTAGCGGCTACCGCCGCTTGGTGTGGCACTTACTTGTTTGAGTTTTTTTTTTCATGCAAGAGGCCAAAATGTTAAGACTAAAATCATATTACTTGGAGTTTTCAATGAGATCATGGATTGTTCATATCAGACTGCTCGCATACTTTAGAATTCTATCGAGAAGGAAAAGTGGAGCTGTGAAATTTCTTTGACCATACACCTCGTTACACGTTCTTGTTGTCCTTAGTGGTTGTACATATGTAACTTCACAATTTTCTAAGAAAACATACATATGTATGTGTATAAGAAAAAAAATATTTTCACGAAGTACTGTGCATCCGAAACATGATGTTGAAGTTCAACTTAAGATTTACACTCAAAAACAGAAAAATTAAGTGACATAATTGGCCACAAAAAGGGACTTAGGCTGATAGACTTTGCTACAGGAAGAAATCGCAGTAAAACATTAAAAATATTGGAATCCAACAAAGTAGCAAATTCCTGAGACATGGTAACCCTGCAAATTCGCCGGTCTCGGGCATGCTGCTTTCAGATGTCAGTACCAATCGCTCTGACATCCACGATAAATTGATTTTGAAGCGGGGGTTCGGTCTTCCAGAGCTCGCATTCAAGTAATCTCTTAGCTGGAGCGTTGTTGTCAATGCGCCCGATGGGGCCGAGCCAATGTAGTCGACGTATCTTGTCTTCTTGACACGTCCACATCTTTTTTCAGCGCATGGAGTACGCGGTATATTTTCCTCCATTTGCCCTCGACAGGACCGAAAATTCGACGAAGAACTTTGCGTTCGGAAGCGCGCAAGATATTTGCTGGGAGCCGTATAGCAGGATTTGCTTTAGTAGGAGCGGCGCGCTCTCCCAACTAGCACTAGGTGCTGTTTTAATACCACGACCATTGTAACCTGGCTATTGAATAGTGTTGATGAGAAGTCCCTTAATCCAACCTGCAAAATTTAAAAAGAAATATAGCTCTACAATATTTTTCCTGAGACGTCCTTAAGTGAGTTGATGAAGGGTTTGTCTAAAGAACGTTATCCAGCCCTAGCTAGTGCCGGTCAGGGGCATACATACATAGTGGATAAGAGTCTTTTTCTCTCTTGTGGCATTTCATCTGCGGCAGTGTATTTTGTGAGATACCTAGTCCGCCTGGGTGGTTTACTATCGGCGAGTTCCCCGTGGTGATCGCTGAATTTCTGGCGATGTCCTTACGCAGTCTGTTTCAGAAAGACTGAGATGATTTTTACCTTAATAGAGGAATGTGAACTAATTGTGCAGGTGAGCAGTGGAGGGTTGAGCATTGTCTGGCCAGTTCATCAGCATGTTCTTCTTCATAAACGTAACTGTGACCTGGAACACAGTGTTACCTTAAATTGACTATCTTGCGAGGTTGGCTCATTTCGGCATTTCTGCAATAGTTTGGAGGATATAATAGCCGAGGCAAAGGCTTTTATAGTAGTTTGGATATGGTGCTCTTTTGCTTGGCGTTATGTTTGCGCATAGCTTTATCTTGCGACAGGCTTTGTTCATAGCGGGTAATTCCGTCCGAAAGTTCAAGAATTCATAAAAACACTGACACCGACTCCGCAGTCCATCTTTGAGCCGACTCTATGGATTGTTAAATTGAAATCCTCAATCACCTGTCCGTCTTGCAATTCCGTTCTTGTGGGGATTTAAGCATACATATGTCGAAACTCTTTGTGAATATAATTTTAGGTATAATGTAATAAAGTTGGAGTCGAAACGAGTTCTCTCAGTAGAGAATCCAGAGTATAATTATGATCGTAGCACCCAGACTATCTACATAAGTGCTCATCGGACTATGTGCTGAAGTTTTTGGTATGAACAGATCTAGGAGTGGTGCGGAGACACCGTTAGACCATATTGTCCGTAAAGCGCCTGTGATGCCTACATATGCTGTCCTCTGTACCTTGTTAAGTTTAATAATCTTATAGTCTTTTCTATGGGAATTAGACGTACTACGGTCTACAGTCATAGCGCAAATTTTGGTTGCAGGTTCCAACGAAGGTTTTTTTTTCTACTTCCAGTTTCCAATTAAGTTTAGGGCCTAGAATAACTCCTAGTTACCTAGAACGGGGTGATATCCCTATCATTGGCGAATGGTTGGCCATTTATTCGAAGAAGTGTGAGGTATTTTGGTTTCGGTGGTAAAGAACAGTAATCCAGTTTTCCTGGATTTGATGCCAAGACCACATTTTTTGGCCCAGGTGTTTACCTTACTCAGAGCATTTTCCATGATTCCGCTTATCAGGGACAGAAACATTCCTAGTAGGTACTGGTATCACCATGTCACCCGAATATCACTGATTGTGTCCTCCGAGTAAAGAGTTTGAACCTCATTTGTTTTGCCAAACCGAAGTAGCATCGGTTTCCATGGGTCAGCCCTCGTCAAATCTCCACTAAGGTGTCATTTTTGGACTTGATTTAAACTGCATAAATAGCTCGAAGTTAGACCTAACAACATTGACGCTTTGTCCTTAGCGGTGTTCAGATGGTGTTGAGTTTGACGCACAGTTTACCCCGGATTAGTCTCATACCCGACGTGAAGTCTTATTTCGATCACTAAATATACACGGCCAGCTCCTTCTTTGTTCTTAGTAGCCGATTAGTGCAGTCGTTTCTGTCGAAAATTCTAGTGGTATCCTTTTATCAACGACTAGTTGAGTCAGCTTGCTTAAACCGCATCACAGTCGGCTATTGATATTACTTTAGGCTTCGTGGAACTATGCGTAAGTATAATACTCCCTCTAAGGCCGTTTATTCATTAAGCTCCTTAACCTGTGCAAAAGAGAAAGTCGCATGCCTCTTTGATTCAATTGTCGATATTCGTCTTCCAGCTTGGCTTTGAATCTTCAGAAATCTATCCAGCGCCGAATTTATTTCCATTTAACTGCACTGATGCCGAAAGCCTTTAGTACGAAATTTGTTAAATGTTTTAAGATATTTGGATTCCTAAAAATCGAAGTGGGGGCGTGTCATCGTTCAAACCGTAGCTCCTAACACCCTCTACGTATTTTTCATTTTACACAAAGATTATCCGTCTCATTGGGGAGACGTACTCATTTCTTGCGTACGTTTACGACTATAAGCGGCCATTGAAATTTTTCCAATATCACAATCAGATTTTATTGACTTTCTTTTTTACAATAAAGAAAAAGAATAAGGACTTGTGTCATATACCGAACTTGGTTGCTCGAAAACTGATATTTCACTGTACGTCAGATAAATCTACAAATATTTACACTATTTGCAAATATTTATCTGTTTTCATACCACTAAGCAATATCTACGGACTTGCAACAAATACTCACTGTTGTCGCTGCATGTATGTACATATACAGAATGGTTTCTCCGCCCACGCAATGTCGATCCAGCGACCAGACGTTAAAGTTTATTTGCATACAATCGGTTTACAAGGGATCATCATCAAATCGATTTCCTTGTCATTCAACACCCCCACAACAATTTGCTCATTGTTGGTCGCGTGTTTCGATTTCTGACAAAATATACAAATTGGATTTACAATGGTTTTAATTGCGTGGTGTTATAAAAAAAATAAAAGTTTATGTATCAATAAGAGACTAAAAAAAAATGAAAGTTTGCGAACTATGATTTCCGGTTGTTCTATTGTGAGACTATCCTACAATGCGAGGGTGGTCAGGACTGAACAAATCGATTTTCGGATGAGGTAAGGCAATCAGTTTGTATTAGAAGATCAATGAAGCTTACCTTGGTGTGGGTGGGGTGATAATCATCCAGTTTAGAATGCCACACCCGTTTTTCGTTTGAAAAAATTGTTCTTTTTAGTCAACTGACTATCGCCGGTTCTATTGAATTAGGGATCAAAATCTTACTCCTCCACGGGGCGGTAATGAGAGTAAGCAGCTGCAATAACTGACTGAATTGACATCTTAAGATTGAGTGTAGAGGTGAGGGCGCGTCACCTTATCATTGCGGCCACATTGATTTCTTCGAATTGAGTTCCCTTATGATTCCTGAATACGCGAAAAATCCATGCCTTTGTATCCTATACCCCAAGATAGAATTTATTTACATAAGTGACGATGACGCCTTACGGCGACACAAAAATATTCTGCGGTTTCTTCATCCTCGTTGCACATTCTGCATACGTTATTCATAGTCATGAGGTATCTTTTGACTCGACAGCGTTCAGAAAGAAATCGTGTGAATTTTCTAATCTGACTTCGAGTTTGTCCTAGGAGTTGTTTCATACAAATTTTGACTGTTACCTTCGGTTTTCGTCCAATCATGTTGAGCTCGATCTTTGAGGGTTGATTGGTAATCCACAAAATGGTTTTGGCATCATGGAGGTCGCCTATATGGTCGTCCTGTCCGAAAACCTAAACTCTACGAACGCTACACAGCTTTGCTGTTGGAGAGAATATGTTTATATTTTCTCTGAGATACAGTTCCGCTTGAAATACGAAGTTACATTTATCTAGTCATGTTTAACTGAGTATTTATCTATTAACACCGTATACTCCAGCCCTGACTCCTTCAAAGCAAATGCATGTTTGTTCCGTTCTCAGTTACGGTCGTCTGACCATGTAACTCTGAAGTCTTAACTGAATTAAAATAACGTTATTGATTGCCGGTATTATTTTAAAGCATTTACTCTTAGACCAGAAGTAGGTTCATTATACACTTAATCCACAAACTACCAGCAGAAGCAAATGCTTCTAACACAATTTCTTAAGGGCTATGAAAACATACCTGAACATATGGTGTCGACGCAACGAGAAATATTAAGCGCACAGTGGGCGCCGTGGCCAAGTGGTTAGTGCGTTGGATCGCTGAGCAGGAGGTTCGACGTTCAACTCCCAGAAAACACAAAAAAAAGTTTTTCACGGTTTCACCTCTCGCGAATATCTGACAAACGTTCATAGTAATAACTGTCATGAAAAAGCTTCTCAATTCGCCTTTCGGAGGTCGCTTCTATTTGTGTGAAAAAATATAACACGCACAACACGAATGGTTGCGAGAAGCTAGGCCCTGGACCACATACGGTCTGTTGCGCCGGTACGGTGCGCACAGGAAATGGAATGTGTGTTCGCCTACTTCAGGATCAACATACCACAATGCAGGCATGGTAACCAATTGTAATACACATCCGTCCACGAAATTTCTTAAACAATTTACTTTGCATTGCTATGTAGGTGGAGCGTCTGCCGAGGTTTCGTAATTGTTTTTTTTTTTGTACCATAAGTTTCGTTATACGAGTATGTGAATCCTTACATTTGCTATTGATGCTGTTCGCCTGCTTTTTGTAGTTTTGCTAACAGCGTGTGGTTTTTGGATTTGTTCCCTACTGCCCATCAGATTAAGCATTCGAACGCTAATGTCTGGACGTCTTTAGTTTTCAATTCAAATTCCCGTCCAGAGAAGGGACCAGGTATTAAGGGGTTTTGAACATTGAAAGTATTTTATCTCTTCTATCGTTAGTGCAAAATTCAGAATTCGGTGAAAGATCGGTTTATCGCTAGGCCTAAGAAAGCAGCTCAAATGCTTCATGTTTTTTGTGCGCATTGCAGGAATTCGCTGATGATAGAGAGAAGTTTACCTCAAGTTATAACAAATTTTGCAAAAATTTCCTTTTTATGCAAGAGCCAAAGAAGTGGCAACACAATCCACTCATGGTGTTATTAATAATGTCGAAATTTTTGTCCCGTCGGCTACTATCGATGTACATACATAGGTATGTATCTATGCGGGCTTTTGCAGCAGTTAGCAACACTCCTGTCTATAGTGCGGAAAGTGCCTTCTATATTGAGAAATGTTTCCAGAGTCAATAACCCCCAATACACCTAGAAAGCGCAAAGCTGTTTTAATCGATTTTCCGTTCGGTTGGATGTGGAGAAAGATATTCGAGGTGAGTTGCTTTTTGGCGAGTTAGCTGGCTCCTCTTATTTAAATAAACGCTGTGTATTGGACATGCCAGCTGCAACTTTGTAATAATCACAAAATCGAATATCCAAAAAAAGTACCAGACTTAGTACGGAGACAAACTATCATTTTGTATCACATAAAAATGCCCCTACACAAATGTAAGGTCAATATAAAGATTCTTAAGAAAGCAAATATTTATCACTGATCTTTGTGACACATCCAGTCGAAAAATATAAACAGAAATCTTCTCAGAATATGATATAGCACACTAGCCATTTTCAATGAAATATCGCTTGGTGTAAAAAATTCTGAGAGACTATGTACGTGGGTGCGTCAAAAAAATAATATGAAATAGGAAACATGAGCGCGTGCTCAAAATGAAAACTCTAGAATAACCGGACTAATCCACTTAAGATGGACACCACCCTTACAAATAACCCTTGCACACGCATTTCAAAATTGCCTTTTTCAAGAATTTCAACAGAACGAAAAATGACAAGATAAATCTGAAAAAAGGACAATACAAGTAGCTGTCAAAATAACTCATTTGAAATAATTGTTCGTTCCTTTTGTTCATAGAAAGGATGTTCGAACAAAAAATTGACAAAACGGAAGGAAATTTCAGAATCCATAGAAATTTGAACGTACACCGTTTGTAGAACTGCTCTAATCCTTTCGTTTCAAAGGAGGTTTTGAAAATATATACATATGTACATATGTACACTGACCATAAGTGTTTTGTTTATCATATTGTGGATTAATAGTTTCATTTAGTCACTTGCCTGCTGCTATTTGGGTGATGAAGGTCCATCTTCCAAAAGATATCAGGATTGATTTTAATTTTTTTTTTTTCGGAATGCTTTCTATCGTCGCTACCTGACCGAGTGGAATGAATCGAATTTGAATGAAACTATCTGCAAAAAAATTTAGACTCCATAAGAAAGAATTGGTAAATTTTATCTTCAATGTTATTCCTCTGAACACATGCCAATTTCTATAAACTCGGAAAAGGACAACCATTCCATCCTTTCAGACGTAATGAACATTAAGATGCAAACAATTTTCTAATAGAGTCTTAAGGACTGCTTGTCATTCAATCAGTCATTGCATAATGCCTATACCACACACAGGCACCCATCTTAGGTCTTTCATTCATAACAGCTCAGCCAGGAGTTTTCATTTGTTATGCTTGCTTTCTTTTTCACAATTTGGATGAAGTCGTAAGAAGGATTATCAACGTTTTAATGAAGTCCTGTTCGATAATTGACATCCCATCTGTAAGGCAATACACTTGAGAATTACGTTGGAACTAGAATTGCAATCAAAGCATGTATTGAATGTATTTTCATTTGCAAGGATTTGTCACACATCCTGCATGTGTAGCATGTGTGCCACCTACGATGATAGGTCAAACAGTTTATGTGTCAATTACGACAGATGTGGCGGTTTTGAGGACATTAAATGTTTGCAAGTTCTCCCAGACTGATTATGAGGGTTTAGGTATCCCTAAAGGCGGCGTAGAAGTGTGGCCAATGAAGAGGGCGATTACTTTTAACGCAATTTTCGCACTCTTATCTAACGATCTAAACAAAAAAGACATAAAATTGAGTCCTTAATGAAATGGAATAGTCATTGAATTAAAAAAAAATTGCTAAACAATAAAATTTGATCCTCTCGACAAGTGCTGCCGATTATAGTTCAAATGGAACTAACTGCATTCAAAACTTTAATTAAACAAATGTACTTTTGAAAAAAAAAAAACAATCAGTTGACAAGTTAAATTCATGATACAATGTAATGCAGTTCAATGGCTCTCTGTTCTTTCATGGACAGTCTTCGATATCTTATCAAATAGATCTCCTAATTGGTGGAGTACAATGGATCTACAAACTGTATTGTTTCAAACTATCTATCTAACAAACAGCAAATTACTTTTCACCAAAATGTTTTAGTTTGCATAGCTTAAAGGACGATTTTTGAAATAGTATCTCGCATATGCTAGCCCAATCCATACGAATTCAACTTCAACAAATCTACCTGAGCACGTGCTCATATTAGCGGAGGATTCTTACTCCCTAAAAGCTTGTTATTGATTTTTATATCGCATTGCATACCTATACGAATCTAATAGTTCTGAAGGTCCTTTCAGGCTCTGTCCTATCTGTTTGTTCCTTGCGTCCCCGGACCTAAAAGTTGATTTGACTTGTGGCTTCCTGGAAAGTGTGCCTCCATCAGAATCTCATTTGTTCTCTTCAAAATTTCCGTCATATGTCCTACGACATAAGTCCGACTGCTCAGCTGGGCACAATGTAACATGAGGAGTAGTTTATTTCTAACTGCCGGTTGATAGATACTTAGAATGTGTTCTTTATGCTTTCTGCACAGTCGACATGCATCTGATTCAGATTCTTGTTGAGATGTTGTCAAATCCTTCACTGTATTGTCAGTTAGCCAGTAAAAATTCTTAAATCCTTTTTGCTACGAATAGTCTTTTTTTGGCTTACTACTGGCGCTTCTTTGCCTATATAAATTGCCCATTCATTCTCCTCGGCTTGGTATCTAAGTCAAGTTATTGTTAGACATTCCACAAACAAGCTTTAACCTTACAGTGTAGGAATCCAGGGCTCTGAGTTCCGCTTAGCTTTCCGATAGACTGTGTATGCGCCCAACAATGGTCTTTCTTCTCAAGCATCCTCGTACACATAGGTAGGTAGATGGGTGCCTTGTGACATAGAGTCACTGCTCACGTAGACCAGGTCGGTCCATTGTGCCCAATCTTTTAACCCTGGAAACATTGCGAAACCGCTGTTAGAACCACCCAGATAATGATATGAATCTCAGGAGGTCCGTCAGCTCTACATTTCCTAAGTCCTCCAGTTCCGAAAAGAAGTAACTTCCGAGAGTCCTCATTCTTATGACGGATAGGGCAGGACAATCACACAGCAGATGACGAACAGATTCAATTTCTTCTTCGTCCCAGCAACTTCTGCAAAAGTCGTTATGTAGCATACCGAGTCATTCTGCCTTTTCATTTCCTCTGATATCCATGTGCCCTGGTATCCAGCAGAGCGTCACCGCATTGGCTCTAGATATCTCGTTTAGGAATGACTTGCAGATTCTCACAAGCCTCGACTTGATTACCGCGGAGACCAGAGCCTATAAGACAGTGATCGTTTTGCCAACCATATTACTCTCGGGAATAATTTCAGCAGCCTGTATGATGGCTGTGACTTCGGCCTGAAAGACGCTGCAGTCGTCGTGAATTGTAAAGGAGTGGTTTATTCCTAGGGCTTTACAATAAACTCCGGCTCCCGTGCCAATGTCCATCTTAGAACCATCGGTATAGAATGACAGCTCCTTTTTCATGCTCCCACGGTTCTTCCAGTACACTCTGTCAGAAATTCTTGTAGCGAATCTCCTTTCAAAAGCTTTTATCGGGTTCATGTGATCAGTTTCCGTCGACCTGTTGGTAGTCTCCCATCGATACAAAATGGATGCATGACCGTAGAGGCTCGATGACCATAGTCGAGTATAGATCAAGCCGAATGAAACTAAGCATGGTTTCCATGGATCCCATGACTCCTATACACGCCGCCCTCTGGATTTTGGTGAGGTTTGAGAGCTGGTATTGCTTCTCAAGTACCATCCTTATACACATAGTTCGATAGAATCAGACTGCCATAAGTCCAAGATATTTAGCCCCTTTCGAGAAGTCGATAACAACATTTTCCAGTTTTATTTGATCGATAACTTGTGTCCTCTTTGTGGAAAATTGTGAGACGAATGTCCATGTAGATGTCAAGTTAAGGGCACTTTTCATAAATTTAGCAATTGCGCCTTCAAACATGTCCTTACGCTGATAATTGCAACGTAAATGTATCCTTGTTATCAGAATTTAGGAGTTTGTCAATTACTACAGCCCATACCAAGGACAGTACTTTTCTCTTGGGGCAGTTTCCTGGTGAAGTTTGAAATTTCGTTTTATCACTCACAGTTAGAAATGACGAAAATTTTGGAAACATGGCCACTAATGGGTACACATGACCAAGCACTGGATGCTCTTTTCTCTTTTTTGTGCGATGAATATTCATATAACTATATGCGGCTATGGAACTTCTTAAGCACCTGGAGCCAGCAGTCACCAAACCTGCACCAGCATTAAATTGTCGCGTACCAAATGTACGAGTATATTTTGCCGACAAGAAAGGCAACCGCAGAATGTATGCACTTCTCTCGGTGCATCTTCAATTATGACCAGTTGTACCCTTATAATCAATTGAAAAATGCCAAGCACATAATGACATCTTCCAGGTGTATCTTCTAGAATGGAGATATCCAAAAGTATTCATTTCGATCGAACAATTGTCATCCAGCAGAACAGATGTGCAACTTTATTATATGTTGTATGTCTTGGCCACACGACCTGATTTGTTTATTTTGAGACATTAAGACGAGGCGTCCTGTCGGTCTATTCACCACACACTGAATCATCCTAATTGAATAGTAAATAAGAATACCAACAAAAAGACATTAGCCTAATGAAGTTTGAATGACTTAAGGGCATCCCAATGCTAAAAAAAAAAAAAAAATAACTTATAAGGACGTACTGAGGAGAATTTTTAGAAATAACTCTATTACTTTCGAATGACTATACACATAAAGAAAAAAAAATCATTTCTGCTTCCTGCAGGGACATGGCATGCGCCATTCAATAATGCACCAAAGGACATTCGATTGTCATTTGCAGAGAAAAAGTCGTATATTATTTACCTGCGTGGGTTTTTCGATACACTGACTGTGTATAGAGATGTCCCCTGTGTTTGCAAAACAAAACGCACATTCTCACGTGAGGTCCTTTTGCAAGGAACAATGATATTCTTTGTTTACATTTTCCGTGTTTTGACCACAGTGTAACCAAAATATAGACCATTAACAATAAAAGAAGGCCTAAGAACAATACAGCAAATGAACATGAAACCAGGAACAAGGAACAATATGAGACTTTGTCTAGGGTTTTACGATATCTTGCTTAGTAGTATCACCCCCCGAAATCAAGGCCATAAAAATGTATGAAAAGTGCATATAGTGTGACAGAAAGTGACAATTGTGTAAAAATTTGAACAGTCTACTCTGCTGGTTGGTGAAAATATTCCAGGAATCAAGGGAAATTCTGTAAAATTGAGGTGTCATCATATTTCGAAGGACACCCAATACGATAGCAATTACTCAGTAGATAGATTTTTTTTTTTGATTTTATTATTTATGTGGGCTGCAATCTGCTGGTTGAGGGTGACCTATTGGCGCACGTGGAGGTAGTAGAGATGATTAGTAGTGATAATCAGTTGGACACACATCTGCTGGGAGTGCTCTCATTGCACCAAAGTTCAGATCATGAACATGGAGTTCGATAAAATAGTGACGCTTGGTTCCTTTTTGACTGTAAATACATATGCACGTAAGCAATAGTTGCAAATGGCAAGGATAGAAGAAATATTTTACAATACAGATGGCGAAAATATCGTCTTCAAAAGTCAGGTCGTAAAATTTTCGAAGAATTCCACCTCACAACGTTCATGAATCTTGGAGATCTCTTTCACAAAACGAACCACTACAGTGAAATTGAAAAGATCTATTTTTAAGAAATACTATACACAGACAGGAATATCTCAAGGAAGCGTATTGGAACGGTGTCAGCCGGTAATAATAACCACAGTTGCTGGTCTTGTCCGATGTCAAGAAGGTGATGGGCTTAAAAAAGGATGATGCTTTACGACTCAATAGTTCAACATAAATTATATGCGGCTTTATCATAGGATAGATAAAGATAGGAACAATCCGTACCCAGGAATGAAATTCTAGCGATATACAAATATGGTCGCTAACAGGAAGAAACCTTCCTCCTCTTGAACCAATGGAAGAAACGTCCTGACATGGAGAACAAACCGCTAAACGAATAAAAAACTAACGATACGATCGTGAAACCAGCACAAACCTCAAAACTTGAAACTACATTGAGGCTTCTCGAAAGTCTCTAATAATTGTGAACAGGCAGACCTACGATTAAAAGCCAGAAGCGGGGAACAACAAAACGCCCGGAAACAGGATGACAAAAGCCTGTACCCTTATCTCCTAGCATTTCTGCCTTAAATCGACAGAAATCAGGTGAAATGAAACTGGAAAACGACTCTAAATGACAAAGGCCTGCAAATCTCGCAGCCACCCCACAGATGCGTCACAAGATTAAGCTCTAGATACTACCTCATCCGTAACTGACCATGCCAGAGCAGCGAAGCGAAGGTAAAGTAGAGAAATGCTCCTGCTAGAAGCTTTGTGGAAATGTTGACGGCAAAAAGGTTTGGCCAAATTAAGGGTGGGTGAGGATCTGGATCCAGACGGAGGATACTTGGAAGGTACCAAAAACTGCAAGTGGTATAAATTAATTTGTACCGTCCCAAGCAGCCCCTAATGACCTCATATTGTGGATGGTCGCAGAAAACCTGGACGTAGCTTTGATTGGTTTTTTTCATATTTCAAGCAATCGGGTACGGAGTCTAAACTAAAAACACCTTTATACCGACGCGACGGTCGTCTTGTCTTCTCAGATAGGCTTAATCTCAGCCTTTCGTTCTTTCTTCTAAATTATTGTAGTTTGTTCCATGCGGAAATGCTTCCTAAATAAAAACATGGTATCACTCCTAGGTACTTGCATCTTTTCGGATACCCAATCAGTAACAAAATCCCTGGAGTCTGTTAAAGAGATGCCGGAGCAGTTCAAAATTCACCTCAATTCCGTGCTGGAGCATAAGGATACTCCCGCGAATTGTAATGCTAATGAACTTACCAGACGTGGAATAACAATACCCATTCTATCGATAAAAGGTACCCGATGGAACGTTGAGCAAAACTCTACAGAGCACAGTAGGATGGTTGTTTTATGTATGTGTGAATTTTTGGACCAACCGATGTCTTTAACGGCAAAATTGTTTACGACATAGCAATTACTGAGGTACGAGTGTCTCCTTCATGAATTGCATGACAGAGATTTTGTTGCAGATCCTAAATGGATGCGAAAAAAAAAAAAAAAAAAATTCTCGATAGAATAAAAGCCTTGTTTTAGGAAAAAGTATTCTTCTTTGGATAACATTGATAGCTTGGCATCAATCGTAGCCGGAGCCAGAGTTTATTGCGAAAACCTAAGAATAAACCATTTCATTAGAACTTATGGCGACTGCAGTGTCTTTCAATCGAAGTCACGGTCATTATACAGCCTTTGGAAATTATACGTAGGAGCAATATCAATGGTGAAACGATTGCTGTCTTTATAGATGTAGGACAGCTAATCAGCCATTGAGGCTATGGACTCTGTAGTAATCAAAACGAGGCATGTGATGATCTGAAAATCGTTTTTAAACGAAATATCTAGATCCAATTCGCCGATCAAGGCATATGGATATCCCAGAAAACGAAAGGCCTGATGAGATTGCAAGGATCACAGGCTCTCCCTTCTGTATCGATCCAAGAATTAGAAAACCCGCCTAGGGCACATATGCAATTCCTGCCTGTTGCTATATTGCTATGGCCGGCCTTTAGCAAAAAGAGATCTATTTCTCTTGTGAAACTTAGGCGCCATGATACACTGGAATATTCCTGCATAACTACTGAGCATGGTGCCACTGATACTCATACGGAACGCCTCGGTGTACAACTACTGCAGAAGCTCAAGGGACGAGGAAGAAATTGCATCTGCTATGTGACTATCTCGCCCTATCCCTCGGAATTGGGAGTACTCTTGGTAGTTACTTCTTCTACAAACTGGAGCACTTGAGTAATGTTGAGCTTGTAGACCTCCCGAGATTTACATCACTATCTGGACAGTTCTAACGCAAGGGATATAGCTTATTTTATAGTGCTCCCGGGTTAAATAAATGGGCACATTATACCAAAACTGTTGGTCTAAGTGAGCCGTGACTTTATAAGTCATAAGACAACCAATTAGATACATAACCTAACCTAACAATAAGTCGTCCATCTGAGGCTTGCATGAAAGGGTATAGTGTATTCTTTTCTATTTTGGCAGCAGCCAATCCCGTCAACCCAATTTCTTAGACCAATTGTTTGTGTATATACATATATATATTTCGCGAATAGCTTTATGGAAATTTTTATTTATTCATTAATAAATTGCAAAAATCTGCTTCCCAATGGAAGAGTTCATCTAATCTACAATCGTAATCTAATCTACAATCTAAAGCAAATACGCAGGCCACAACTGACACTTTCGTGTTGACATCGCTTTTGAGTGATAAGTGGATTCTCGTTCGGAGAAATGTTGAAAATGCCTTCATATGACTTCCGTTAGGAATACAATTTGCATAAAGTGAGAATTGGGTAAACCCCACAAATGCTTATGGGCATTTTTAAGAATATCTCTGAGCCGAGCATCAGTGCTTTTATTCGAATCCCAGAAACACTACAACGTTTTTCCACTCCCACGCGAATGTCTAACGAATTTCCGGGAGTAATAAATGCACATATTTACATACATATATCAATGGGCAAAATCGTTGCATATGAAACGACAAATATCCTTAAGAGACAACTTTTCATGCTTGGTGCGCATTGCGGTCGGACGCCTTCATTGAGGAAAAATAGGCGCATGATAAGTGAGTATTTCTGACACGGAGTCGAAGATAATGATGTGCAAGGCATGTACTTAGTTCCAACAAGATGGGGCAACTTACAATAAATCGGGTGCAACGTTGAATGTCTTGCGTAAAAAGTTCCCAGTACGCACTATTTTACGTTATGGTAGTCAACTAATCAGCAAGGACATGCAACAAACCGCCTTTGGATTCCTTTTTGTAAAGTTACGCTAAAAGTCGTGTCTATGCCAGGAAACCGAAAACAACCGCCAAGTTATAGTAGCCGAGATACCCACCGAAATTTACGAAAAAGACGTAGAAAATTACATCGAAAGGATCAAGGTTCAGAGACGCCCATTTATTGGATAATATTTTTCATAAATAATGGATTACATAACATATTCTATGATAATAACGTAACATAATCCGATGATTTCCATGAATTTATGTTTTTTTTTTTTAAGAAAAAGTTCGGAAGCTCGAATTGGATCACCCAACTCTGAAAACTTGTAATTCTCAACGAAAGAACACAAAGAATTGCATCTAGGCAATCCCACATCTATGTACACTTCCAATCAACGGAAAGTGTAAAAATCCTTGCTTTCGATAATGAAAATGATTCTAGATAGCTCAGCTCTTTTTTTTTTAAATTAACAAGACGAAAACATTACCTGAAACAAAATAAACTAGAAATCTCTTATCTCTTGTCGCACTCATATTACAGGAAACTGCAGGACATCACAAGTACGATTTACAATAACTAACCCTGACCAATACTGAAAATGTAATTAGGTACTTGTTTGGCTATAATTTGAGAAGAGCCCACAGCAGGTTGTTATCTCAGCATAATCTTAACAACACGAGCTCATGCTGATATTTAGTGTTTGAAATCGATTTTGTCAACGAAGGATAGTATTGCTACCTTTATTCCTTGCGATCGTCTTTCCGTACTAAATCGGATTTTCACAGAAAAGTATCAAAGCGAGTTTATTACTTAAGTCCGTTCTTATGGCAAAAGACTATGTACTCGGCTTAGAGTCCATAAGAGTCTTAGTTAATTTTCTTTTCTTAAATTTAATTACGATTTCAATTCGTAGAAATGTTTTATCCAAGCCGAATTTTGTTTTTAATTTGACTTGGATAAGGATATGCATTTACATATTATCAAATAATCGGTGGAAATCTCTGTAATCAGAGATTTTTATTTATCGCAGTTCAATAAAGGAAAAGGTGTTTGGTCGGAAATACGTCTACCAATTCGGAACCAGATAATTACAGATTTTCACTGCCTGTAAGTGTTCCAATTAAATTAATAAATTTTCCAAATAGGGCGGATCAAATATTGATCACTACGATTTGGGAGAAAATGCTCAATGAATGGACACAGGATAGTAAATTTATTATGGCGACGGCTGATGGAAAATGTTATTCCTGAGAGAGTAGGTGTGGGCACTTAAAAGAGAAACTGCGATAAGTAGGCTAGCACATCCCATCCTACCGTTTTGTTTTGTTCTTTAAGAAAAAATACCGCTTTAATTAGGGAGTTTCCATTCGATTTTGTAAGGAGTCAGTATCAATGAAATACAGTTCTATAACGCATATGTACATATGTATGTGTGTGGTAAATATGGAAGAAGGTATCAATTTGATGAATGAATCATTTCCTCGTGTGAGTGAAGAATTTGAGTATCTAGTGGATGTTAAATTTCGTACACTCAGAGCCTGTGGCCAATAATGGCTTCCCGAAAAAAATTAGGATTCACTCGACTTTTAAATTTAAGTACACAAATGTATACTGGCAATAGGTGACAGGATTAAGTGTATTCAAAATCTGCAGTAGCCTAGCAGAGCCCATGGAACAATAAGCGACATGTTTTGTAAAGCATAGATGTTTCATAATTTCATTGGTAATGATGGACGCCGTGGATCAGTGAACTACTGAGCTGGAGGTTCGACGTTCGGATTCCAGAAAACACGAACAAAATTGTTCACGGTCTTACCTCTAGCGAATGTCGGACAAAGGTCCGAGAGCAATGCCATGAGATGTTTCTTAATTTGCCTTTCGGAAATGGCTCTAAGCTGTAAGTCCCATTCATTTAGTGGGAAAAAACTGCAACACACAGAACACTAACGGTCGCAAAAATCACTGTTGCACTAATTATTTAATTTTTGTATTTTTTTAACATGTTTACGTTAGTTTTCAGTCGTTTACACAAAGCTACATCATCAAGGTCGGTGCCGACCTCACACCGACGTCTGATGTTAAAAAAGGATTTAGGCAAGGTGATGCGCTATCATGTGACTTCTTCAACATCATACTGGAAAGAACTATGCAAAACTTACAAGCCAACACGCTCAATCTTTCCAATGCCTATGCAACAACTGGTTTTCGCCGATGACATTGACATAATTGACAGAACACAGTGGGCTGTCACTGGTGCGTTCGCTAGTATTAAAATGGAAGCTGCCAAAATGAGTTCAGCTGTAAATAAGGGCAAAACCAAGTACATACATAAGTATTTGCTATCAGTAAGAAGGGACACAACATCGACGAATTGGACAGAATTTCATAGTCGACAGATATAACTTTGGGGTAGTAAGGGACCTTGTTTACCTTGGCTGTGCTACAAATTCCGAAAATAATTTCTCAGCAGAAATCAAAAGAAATAGTAACTCTACCTTATGAAGAAGATTGAAAGAACTTTTTTTCTAAGGAAAAAGCCCTATGTGCCTTCCTTGACATTGAGGGCGCTTTCGATAACACTGGATACAGCTCAATAGAGAGAGCAATCAGTAGCAGACGAATCGGAGATTCGACCAGCAAATGGATAAGAGCCATGCTTGAAAGTCGAATTATTACTTCCTTCTCGGGAGGAGTGTCAGTGTCTGTGACCGCAGCTAAGGGCTGTCCCCAAAGCGGAGTTGTCTCTGCGCTTCTATGGTCACTAGTCATAGACAGCCTTCTAGTCGATCTTCATAGATAGGCTATATCGCGATTGGTTATGCGGATGATTTGGCGATACTTATTAATGGCAAGCACGGCGCAACCATCTCTAGCGTCATGCAAGGTGCTTCACTATACGTGTTACAATGGTGCAGCAGAGAAGGACTATCCATCAATCCCTGCAAAACTATTCTAGTGCCTTTTACTAGGAAAAGACTGGTCAATCTAGGACCTATCATTATCAAAGGCACTACTCTAGCTTATTCCAGTGAAGTCAAATACCTACGGGTCATCCTCGACAAACGGCTGACCTGGAATTCTCATATCAAGTTCGCCATCGAGCGTTCTACTAGCGCCATGTGAGACTGTAGGCGCCTGTACGGCAGAACTTGGGGTCTAAATCCAAAAATGATACTTTGGATGTAAACAATGATGGTGAGGCCTATTATCTCATACGCGGCCATCATCTGGTAGCCGAAAGTTACTGAACGGACAACGGCAAATAAACTTCAGAAGTTACAAACAGTTGCCTGTCTCAGTATCACAGGTTCTATGCGTACCTGCTAGACGGTAGCTTTAGAAGCAATTGTTGGACTTTCGCCCCTTCATATCTTCATTAGGAAGACAGCTGCTAGATGTGCTATCAAGTTGTAAATAGAATACAAGTATAAATCAGGTGACCATGTGGGACATCTGAAAATTCTTGACGCAATCCCCAAAAGAGAAATGTGTTGTACCATCCCTGACACCATGGTCAAGGAGTACTGTTTCGGTAGGTTATTTGAGTTGGAGTTGGAGCTGGTGTCTTTGGACCCAACACCAAAGTCTCAATACCTATGGGAATGTGTCCCACAGTATTTCAGGCTGAACTCCATGCCATTGAAATCTGCGCTAGGTTAAACCTTAGTAAGGGTATTAAGGGCGCTAGAATATATGTATTTTCAGATAGTCAGGCAGCACTCAAAGCGCTGTCGTCCAATTTAGTGGAATCCATATCAGTTAAAAGCTCACTGCAATCCCTGGCCAGACTAAACAAGGTAAAACTTGGATGGGTCCCCGGCCATCAAGGGATTGCAGGCAACGAGTTAGCAGATGAACTAGCTAGGGCTGGCTCAGAATCTGCGCTCATAGGACCTGAGCCTTACTTTGGCATCAACTGGTCTTTCGCCACAGCGCTGATTACTAACTGGGAACACAAAGTTCGCCTGGACCACTGGGAAATTGTCCCAGGGTTGAGACAATCCAAATTACTAATCAAATCTTACTCCTATAAGGATATACTTTACCTTAATAAGGAAAGTATCAGGAAGCTGGTGGGCTTTCTCACGGGCCACTGTGGCTTGAGATATCACCTTAACAAACTTGACCTAAGCTCAGACACGGAATGTATGTAGGTTCTGCTGGGAGGAGGACGAATCATCCGAACACATTCTCTGCAATTGCCCAGCGTTACATTGGTTAAGGAGACGTATTTTCCATAAAGAAATATGTACGCCAGCGGAAATGAAAAACTCTGCTACTAAGGGTATACTATCCTTCATTAGGGAGGCAGTATGTCTCTTAGACTAACCAAACCCTTATTATACAATAGATCTTGTGTCTGCCACATGGGCAAGGGTTCTATCTTAAAAACAAAAAACTTTGCCAATAGCTGTTTCTTTGGGCTAAGAAAGCAATTGACTAATATGATCCTATCCCGAACAACGAACTTAGTTAAAAATTATTTAAAAATTGCAGATACCTCGACATTTACATTGTAATCGTGATAATGACCTTGTCTTAACCAAAGTCCAAATCACAAATAAATGTAGACTCTAACAGGTTAGTCATTAAAGAACTCCTGTACCACAGGAGCGTTCATCACACACATAATCTCAACTGAAATTCGTTTTCTCGCTTCACCTCCAAAAGAATACCATCCAAATGTATGAAAGTATACCTCATTAAAAATATGATTTAATTCATGTCCAGACCTCATTTTCAAATTATTGACACGCGTTGATGACGTTGATCGGTGGCACGGACCTGATAACCCATTAAAATCATGAATCAATCTCTTTTACCTAAAAATACGAGCAATGAATGAGTTTCATTTTATTTTTATTTGACAGTCAACACGTGGATAAGCTTACTGGAACAAAGCGCAGCACTTAGCGTAGAACTTCTGCACTGACTCATCGGATATGGCGCACGATCATGTTTATATAAAAAAAAAAATATTTTATATCAGATTTTCAGATCGTAGCTCTTAGGAGATTTTCTATTTAATCTTTTTACGACTTCCTTCGATGCGGAAAGGAAATTTTGAAAAATTGTCTATATTTTGAATGATTGCCGCCGCATGCCTTGTTAAGCCGTCGTGCTGGACCGCACGTGACTACGACAAGCCGGTAGTTGATTACCACAAAAAAAAAAAAAAAAATTGGGGAAATATGCGGTAGTGATTGAGGCCGCCGCTAATTGATTTTTGAATTCAATTTAATGCCATTTCAATTTTAACACAGTTCGCTCATAGTTTGATCCTTCCACGCAAGGATACGAATAATTTGAGAAATTTCACACAGTGTTTCTCCCGCCTTCATCATTCAAAGGAAGTGCAATGAAAGGACACCTTTTTTGGGATAGAAAACTATTAAATTTGAGACGTTTTTAAGGTGCGTGAAATGTACTCTATTCGGATTCTTAGTTGGAAAGTGTAGAATATGACACTTTCCCATTTCTTCGTCGGGGTGTGTAGGCGATGGTACCTTTTTTGATGGAAAATAATTATAAATGTGAATTTGTGGTAAAAATTGTGAAATTCTAATCTGGCAGGAAACATCTCAATTGTGATTATTAAGGGAATATCCTGTTCCACCAGAGAGATTCAATGAGCCATTCTACCATATAATTAGAAAAGGGACAGATTGTAGAAAAGGAAGTGGAAGTAAGTGTAAGATTACTTCGTTGATTGAATGGTCACTTTCTTCTCTGACATGAAGCACACGCTAAAAGCAGTAAATTGCAGTCTATTCAAGGATTATGCTGACTTAGATGACGGTATGCTTAAAAAAACATTGTCCAATAATTAACAGATTATGACGGATTCAATGGACTTTCTGAATAGAAAAACTTATTAGTGCCACCTAGGAAGCTATTGCGTTGCTGTTTTTTCTTACATCTTCGGCGCCAAATTAGTGTTTTTTCGACCAATGAGTACAATTTTCTAAACACATATGTGTACATACAAACGTTTTTACATATTTAGAACTAAAAAAATTGCGGAGGATATCTCTGACCTACGGGGTTCTTATGAGAATTTCGCTTATAAGCCGTTGTCTTTTGGCTGACTAAAAACTGCACGCACTTAAAAAAAGAGGTACAAAACTGTGTCTCAACTACGTCTTGTTAATCAATTAGCGAAGACATTTAACTATGCAAAGCGGATACTATGCCTATTTGGGACATGCCTTTAGATGCTTCGAATATTAGATAACACCAGCCTTCTATGGAGACAGCTACTATTTTTGTGTAGCTTCGTAATCAGAGGCAAGCTATTGATCAATCCCTGGTCGATCGGGTGATGATAACCCGTATTCAGGGTAAACTTCCCCACAATAGATGGGAAATATTATTTGCAGTTCTTTGAAAAAGTTTGAACAAACAATACTCGTGAAATTATCGCTTGAAATATTTGGATTTCAAGATGTCAGCTGCAGCGTGAAATTTGCGAACAATGGATCATCTCGTCATCTCTCCAAACTTCTAGTGGACTGTATTATGTATTTTCTTGTGCTGAGTATAGATTAGGTAAGGTTAGATGCTTGCCCCAGTCGAGAGCTGATACTCATTTAAACCGAAGACCAGGTCCACCGTGAACACGATTAAAAGATGTGCCGGAACCTTCCGGTATTTGGGGCGTCGCCCTTCTACCTTTTCATCTCTACAGGTACTACACCAAGCGTTGGAGCATACCCAGTCGGCGCTTTTGAGAATCTTGCCAAATGTCGTTGGCCCAAGAAGTGCCAGAAAACTATTACTGGCAAGAGTCGTTAGTTCAACAGTGCTCTATGCATCCTCGACCTGGGCGGGTGCGTTGAAAGTTAAGAATAATAGACGGTGGGTGAACAGTGTCTACAGACTAAACGCGTTAAGACTTATACCGGCGTATAAGCTGACATGAGTCCCTTAGACATCCTAGCGATGCAGTAAAAGGATTTCAGGACAGAAGATATGAAAGCGCAACAGCTACAGATATAAGAAGACAAATGAGTACAATATTACCGAGAACGTGGCAGCAACGATAGAATACCTCAAGTAATGATAGGTGGGCATATAAGCTTACCCCCAGGATAGAAGCCTGGGTGAGCACATGAATAAATGAACCACCAACTGACGCAATTTCTGTGGTCCACAGCGGGTACGCCGATACGCCGATACCTATACCGCTTTAGGCTCAAAAACTCACTAAAGTGCCCAGCATGCGCTGGTTGCGACCAAGACTGGGATACGTCGTTTTTAACTGCCCAAGGTTCCTGAGAAGAAACAAAGATTGGAAAGAGAGATAAGTACTACACTTAATACTTGAAATATAATGGAAGAGGTCAGGTTTAGTCAGTAAGAATCTGACAGTACCGTGTAACTTGGAGTGCGGTGCCAATGCAAGGTACCCCTTCCCCTTAGAAAAAAAAAAAAAAAACACCCAGTAGACTTAATGCTTTTTATCAGTATAAACCATTCTGGTTGCCTTCTTGATGTTAAGGTCTGGGCAGATTCGCATAGACAGGAGATAGGCATTGATGCTGTTCCATCTGAAGATGATTTGGATCATTTTGTTGGCGATTTTAAGGCTTTTATTGGTGCCTGAGTCCATACATCCGTGTATTACAATCGTTTATCATATTCATAGAGAGCTCGGCTGTTGCTTATCAAATTGCCATGATTTCCGCTTGACAGGTACTGCAGTGATCTGGAAGTCTATTGGCGATTTTTACACGGGTGGGTGAGTGTACATACATACATATATAGTTGGAATTCCTGTTTCATATTTTATCTCAAAATCGTAAAATGGATGGTTGACCAGAGTCCGCAAGTGATGGGTACTAACTCTCGTCATTTGCTTCTCTGAGCCTTAGTGTTGCAGGAAGAATTTGATGATTTGTATCCAATGCAGTAGTAGGGCTTGTTCTAAGCCTGCTTGTTAAGCAGATGCATTCAATTCTTGTTTACCTCCATGTATGGGTCTTACAATTGCTGTATTGCTGTATGCATTCAATAATAAGCCCACCCGAGGATTAGAGTCCCGCTTTGGAGCGTGGCTTATGTATTGAGCTGGTATCCAAGTATCAGATTAAGAACTGTAAAGTTCTCTAATGTACCCATGTACTCCTTTGTATTTTTACCGATCACCCATACAAATTTACAAACATGCCTACCTATGCATTTTTATTTTAAGTGCAAGATACACGATGTGTCTCAAGTCTCAACATTTTGATTAAGAAAAAGGCGGCAAGCAAAGACGTCAACTGTGATTTATTCCAACTCATAATAAACGCGGTATACTCATGCATGTAGCATACATATTTGTCAAACTTATATGACCGCCTACTGGACGACACCTCTATTTTACTATTCACAAGCAAAACGTACTTGCGGTTGTAGATTTTTCGGGGGCGTCTCCGTGGCAAACCGCTTTTTCACCCGAATGATCTTTTTCCAAAATCCAAATAATGGGAAAAGCAAATAGAATCTGCTCCGACAGAGTCCCCTGGCTTACTTGTTGCTAGGACAAAGGATCGATTTCGTTCTTTACGTAATGTTATTATTTTACACACAACAAAAAAAAGTGTCATTGTCCGATTCCTTGGGACATTATCGATTTACTTACTCTTACTTTGGTCTTTCTCAATTTTTCTTGCTCATTCTTTCGTATCTGTTACAATGGAAAAACTGTCCGTCCTATCTTTGAGACACTGCGCAGCAATTTCACGTATAAATGCACATCGATGACCGCCTTTTCATGCCAATCAAAAGAGAAGAAGCAGAAAACAAAGTATATCTATATAGAGTAATCGATTATCGCCATTTAAGGACCTGTGCAGAATACATATCTTTTTTTTTTGGGTCTTTTTTGTATCTTCTTGTGGTCACCAGTCGGTATCATTAGAACGTTAATTCTTGGCATTGTCATCCAAAGTTTACTAACCGTATGCCGAAATATTTCTTTGAACTACCCACTGACCGAATGTAAAAGAACGGGCAGTGTCGGCAAATGTATCTCAGACCAAAGGGCATATCGCACGCTTTGTGAACTGAGCAGTAGATTTGAGAAATTCAAAGGAATAAAGTGTTGAGATTTGTTGATGGCATATAGTTTTTTTTTTCTTGTGGTCGTATTTTGTTCATTTAGGCGTGGACAACTTGTGTTGTAAAAGTTCCATTTTTATTTTTTGTTTGTTTTTTATTTAAAGTCATGGAGCGGATAATCCTACTCTGGAGGGATTTCACATGTTCACGTCGTGGAACATTGATTGGTTTGCCCCCATTCCACAAAATATTCTTGTTTAGGATTTTATTGATGAAGCCTAAATGGGGAGAAGTGTGTAACGAACATCGCGTCTACTCGGATTGTTAAAGTTCCATATCATAGTTGAACCATTTCATCGGAAACGATATTAGAAGAAACGATTAACAAGCTAGGATCTCACAACAAGTCATTCTCAGTGAGTCGTTTGCCTGGAGGGTAGTGAGTAGTGAGTCCCCCAGCAAGCTTTTATATTCATTTTAATCACATGCAAATTTTGACTTTATTCTTCAGATTGAAAGACCTGAAGTGAAGTGATCTACGTGTGACTTAGTTGTCTAGTACGAATAGATTTTCTCATGGAAGAAGAATCCAATATTGTGCAGGCTTATCTGGTTAATCCATTGTTAGAATTTCGGATTGGCATGACTTCTAACGTTCCAATGATACTAAATAGCTTACCGCTGTACATTGTGTTGTGTTTTACACAGATCTAAAACGGGTTACACCTGTTGAAGTGAGTGCCAGGATGATTCGCCGAATCTTAGTAAATGCAAATCTGTACGCTCGAGCTCTAAGAAAAGTGCCACTGCTAAGAAAAGTACATGTACAGCGACGCATTGCTTTTGCTAAGCTCTACCAATTGCTACACGATCCTTTCCAGGTAACAAAGCAGTGGAAAAATGTATTATGTAATAATTCTGTTTCGGTTGCACGGTAAACAGTTTTTTGGTCGCCCAAAAGTGGAGGCGTACAATCCGCGGTACACAAAACCCACTGTGAAGCATGGAGGTGATAGTGTAATGGCATGGGGTTGTCTTTCTTCTTGGGACTTTGGTCCAGTATATCTTATCGACCAAAGAAACCTACGTGGATATATTGCGAAATGTCATGTTGCCGTGGGCCGTGAAAAATATGTCGCTGAAATGACGGTTCCAACAGGATAACGATCCCAAATATTCGGCGAAACCGGCAAAACTGTGGTTTGAGCAAAACAATGTCGATGTTTTGCAGTGGCCTTCTCAATCTTCGGCTCTAAATCCGATCGAGAATCTCTGGAACGTGTTAAAGATTGAAGTGAGCAAACGGCACCCTTCTAATAAAGCTAATCTTCGGAGAGTCATCCAGGAAGATTGGTATTCAATACCTTTGGAAAAATGCCAAAAATTAGTGAACTCCATGAACTCCATCGTCGAGTGGAATTAGTGATTACAAATAAAGGGTTTGTAACCAAGTATTAACTCTCCATCCAAAATTAATTAAGAAAAAAATAATATGAATGCGTTTTTCTTTATTATGTCTGGGTGTTCCTATTTTTTTGGCCAGAAGATTTCTGACTGCATTTAACTGACGGAAAGTTCCAGTTCGAGTCTCTGCTAACATCAATAGTATCTATTTTCTCATGCTTTAAACTTTGTCTAACGATTCAAGAATAATAGTATATTTCTTTAATTGAGTTCCATTTTTTGAATAAAAATTAGTTTTTGTAGCTTCAAAAGGCAAACATTGTATTTCAGATTTTTTACGATAGGTATGTACCTAGGATAACTTGCACTTACAGTCGGCTTTGGTTGTCCTTTTCCTTTCAATATTCCGGAAAACAAACTTTAAGGGCTAAAGTTTCAATTTTTGTTATGACGTGTCTTCTCTTCATGTACGAGCTGCACTAAGCCACACCATTTAGTGCGATTTCTGGCAATGCAGTTGATCTGACTTCTGCTCTTCTTCATCTGCCATGAGTCTTCACTATCTGTTTTCGACATGTATTTCTCGCTGGGCAGCCTTTTGTCGACCCTGGTAAGCGAGTTCTATTGCGTTTAATAGTTGGCTATGCAACTGTCAATCTTCCGAAGAATTCAATGCCGCTTATGTTGTCGAATGGTGGTAGTGCCTATAAGTTACTGATCTGATCTTTGGAAGAAGTTTGCATCATACATATTTAGCACAACTTTCTGAACGTAAACTTGATTTTCCTGGTGATGTAACTATATATGTATTATATGTAGCTACTCATAGGTGGCTGATGCAACATTAAGAAACCTTAATAATAACTAAATAACTTTCAGTGGGCACCGTGGCTCAAGTGTTTAGTATATTGGATCGCTAAGCGGGAGGTTTAACGTTCGAATCCCGGAAAACACCAAAAACGGTTCACGGTCATACCTTTCGCGAATGTCTGACAAACGTCCGAGAGTAATAACTGTCATGAGAAAGCTTCTCAATTTGCCTTTCGGATATGGCTCTAAACTGTAGGTCCATTCCATTTGTGTGAGGAAATATAACACGCACAACACGAATTGCGAGAAGCTAGATCCTGGACTTGGGGATGTTTCAATGCAATTCTGCCATTACGTCCCTGGAGATATGAAAAGTTGCACCATCTTGCTGAAACAATACGGAATTAAAAGTTATTCGTTTTCAGCATAGCTCTCGATTGACTCTTACTCTGCGACTATTTTCTGCAAATAATTAAGGTCCGCTAATGCACCGTGAAACTGCACACCACACAATGACTGGTTCTGGTTGCAGTTTCGTCTCAAGGACCATCAATGGGTTACTGCCGCTCCATATTCGCAATTTTCTTTATGGAAATTCGCTTTTAAGTCAAAATGTGCCTCGTCAGACATACAAATGCGGTTTATGAAGCTGATATTCTCGCCTACAATTCGAAGAATTCTCTGGAAAATTTACAAGCAATTCGGCAAGTTCATTCGTTGGATTCAGTTTGCCTGCAATTTGAATGTTGTATGGAAAAAAGTTCAAATCTTTATGCAGATTGTCTGCTAATATCAATTTAAAAAGCTAAACTCCTTGTCGACATGGAGTGGCAGATGCTACAATGCAAATCGTTTCTAACGTCCAAACTGAATTTCGATTAAAAGGTTTTCTTCAATTATCCAAAGCTCAGAAAAGCGTTAACCAGCCTAATTTTTCTAGTCCATCTGCTCAGAGTAGTGCCTCCAAACTCCCTCGCTGAACCACACGGGGCAACCATATACCAGCATGGGCCGAATGAGGGTCATGTAGCAGATTAATTTCACCCTCGCATCGAGTTGGCTGCTATAAAACAGTCTCTTTGACGCGAAAGCCGCTTTGGCTCTGGCCAGAGCAGGATCTATATGTTTTTTAAAATATAAATACAGGTCTAGCCAGAACCCAAGGTATCTGACTACATTTCGAGACGCTAATGGTTGTCCGTGCTGTTTTACGATTGAGAACTTCCGCCAATTCTTTCTGGTATCCGCAGAGGCCCCAGATAACGACGTCCTAAACAGGATGGTTTCCGACTTCTGGAAGTTGATTTTCAACTTGATCTTATCGAAGTCACCCTGCAAGAGTATTGCAATGACCTCGATCTTTGGTCCTGATGTGTACGCTATCAAGTCGTCTGCGTACGCTATAGCATGGTGAAGAGATCCTACAAGATCACTTGTGTAAATGTTAAAGAGGATCGGCGAATTTACCGCACCCTGTTGCAGACCATTTTTAATATCAAACGTACCAGCAGAAGTCACATTGCCATTTTTCACAATGAACTGTCTACCGGTGAGCATGTTACAAAACATGTATAGCAGTGGTTTACTTATGCCCAGCCTACTCAACTTGTAAAAGAGTCCCTCTAGCCATACGGTATCGAAGGCCTTCTCCAAGTCAACCAGGCAGGCACCCGTGCATTGTTTCTTGCTTTTGTTCCATTGGATATCCGACACCAGTTTAGACGCGGCATGTACAGTATCATGTCCCGCCTTAAGACCGAATTGGTTATCCGGAACAATATTCATGTCCTCAACCCACTTAGACAGGGCTCTATTGCTGATGTTCGGAAGGAAACTTCTCGACCGGATATTTGCCGGATTGGACGTATCTTTACCCCTTTTGGGAATAGGATGTACCACCGCTGTCTTCCAATGCACCGGATAATGTGCATTTTTCAGCGCATTGTAAAACAGGGTGGTGTAAATGTTTACCGCTTCTGGAGGGATGTTAGACACTCCGTCGATACTCACGGATTTCTTCCTTCTCAATGAGTCGAAGAACGCTTGGAGTTCTACCTTCGATATGAACGGGGTATGTACCTCCACATTGGCGATAACATTAATTGATTTTTTTTGGTAGAGTATTTCATTAGCAACCCCATATGTACATAAGAATGATACTGTTTACAAGATATGTCGATTTTATTACTGTTTTTAGTGAAAGAGAACCAATTGGTTTGAGCTAAAATATCTGCATGTAAATAATAAAAAAAAATCCTTTCATCCTTAAGGCGACTTAAGATATACATATGTACATATAAAAACACATTCCAGGAGTTCAATTGCAAGGCACGTGTACCAATTTTTATTCTTTATTCAATCCCTCCAGGTTTATCAGAGTAATCCCATTCGTTGCACCAATAAAAACGTCAAAAAATATATTGAAAAATAATATTGAGAGTTTCAAAGCAAAACTGGGTTAAAATCTTTTTTTTTTTTTTTTTTTAAATCCCACGAATATATCCCATTTTTTTAAGGATCTGCACGCGTGTGTGGGCCCTGGATTCAAAGATCACGAAAGATCTTTCTTTCTTCCTTATTTATGCATCAGAGCAGTTGCATAACCTGTGCGTAGGGTTTTCCTCTTCATTCAACTCAATTGATTTCGAACAAAAAATTTAGAAAATTAGAAAATAGAATAAAAGACCACCCCGGATAAATGATCTCGATTTTAGCTATGTTTCACAACTACTCACTGCCATGGTAGCGGGTTTTGATAATTTATTCACGTGTGGATACAAATATGTGCTCTGGTATGCAAGGTGATTAACATATCTGTGACGGCACAAGAGACCTGGACTCACGCCTAAATAATTGGATCAAAGGATCCTTTTCAAAATATCCTCTTTTAAATGAATTGGTGATACAATTTTTTTTTTTTTTTTGGGCAAACACATCTCCATGGCGTATAGTGTTGACGCCTTTTTGTCTTGCCGCTGGAACGGTAGGACCTTTTTCTCTAATAAAAAAATAAAAAAAATGGACGAAATTAAAAAGAAGCCATCATGCCGCCTTTTTGATTAACAAGGCTATTGGAGGCTAAATTCCAAAGAGAAATCAAAAATCTTATATAATTGACTTACCGAGTATCTTCTCTCGACTATCGCATGGTTCTCATTCAAATTCCTACTTCTTCGGTAGCTTTGAAATCAATTCCCCTCGTGAAACCGATATCCGACGAATTGGATCGCGCCATATGCAAATAATGATAAATGCATTGCTGCCAACTGGCTGCGGCAACGGTTGCCCCAACAATACATCGTAAAGTTGGCCATTGTCAGGAATTATTGGTATGTCGCCACTTCGGGACAGTGTCCTGGCAATTGCACTAATTCGTGAGAATGTTTTACATGGCAAGTTCCAATGAATATTGTACACAGTGTGGATGAAGTATTTCCGAAAACAATTTTTCAAATTATCTGATGATCCAATTATTGCGTGTGAAAATTTTCCAGAGTACTGAGAATGGAACTGTATGTGAACGACTATGTGATTTTTCAGTAATCAAACAGTTGGTGTGAAATGACTTGTGACCTTTTGGAAAAAAAACTTTGATAATTTAAAGTAATTCAGGCAAAATGCAACATGCACGTCAGGCGAATACATATGTTGGCTTTTGGTAAGTTATTGGGACCGTCAACGCAAAAATACTGTGGATAACTTGAATGGCAATTACCATACCTTTGTTGACACCTGCGGCGGTTGTTGGGTGAAATAAACTTTTGATTAAATATGTCCCTGCTTTCTTCCCTAACCTTCCCATACCGATCTTAATAATTATGTACATGATGCGCAGCACTATAAAACTCGTCGTAGGTTTTTTGTGAATAACTCGATTCGGAGAACCTATGACTCCCGCATTGCGGATTTGACGGTTGACGTAACAACATCCAAACTTCGACTCCTTCGCAAATTGACAGTTGGCTTTCAAAAACCAGTCAAAGGTTTTGTACTGATATGACGACAACATTAGGTTTCACTGTTTTAGCAAAAAGCTTTATTATGAAGAGCAAGATGCAAGGTCGACATAATTGCGTCAGTTATAACTTGAAAAGGCACCTCCTCTTGCTCAAACTCTTTACGGGGCAGGCTTGCCGTTTGTGTTCGGTCATTCAACTTGTGCATACCCTTTTTGCCCATCTGAGTTTGTGTTATGTATGTCTCATGCATGTTCGCATTCTGTTGCTCCGTATTTCGTTGTCTTTGTTGCCGGCGTTTTTCCTTCATACCATAGCTACGAAATCATGCACAGCTTCCCACTTCTTTTCCCTTGACAAAATCTTTTGAGAAAGGGATTTAGACTCTCCTAGAGTTCCTTCTAGTACTCCCCTTGTCATTTCGTGTCGGTAGCATTGGAAAATGATGTGTGTTGCGTCTTCAATTGTATCCGTATGAGTACAACCTGGACACTAGGGAATACTATCGTGGTTGGCTTGTACAGGTATGCCCGCAAAAATCCGTGGCCCGTTAGCATTTAGTTTGGATAGAAATATATTTGTCCATGCTTTTGTTTTCTTCAACAGTCGTACGAATATTGGGAATCAATTTGTAGGTCCACCGTTAACAGGGTTCATCGCTTCTGCCATTTGTAAGTCCAGCAATCTTCCACAAAAGAGTGATCAACTCAATTATTAATATTTCTCCAACAATATGCAGATTCCTGCAACTAGTTCAAATATTGCAAGGATTTGGAAGGGACTGCTCAAAAAGAAAGGGCCATGAAGTTTAAAGCCATATCAGAAAGGCAAATTGAAAAGCTTTCGCATTACAGTCATTACTTTCGCTAGAGTTGGAGCCATTAAAGACTTTTTGGTGTTTTCTGGAATTCGGACTTCGAAAACCCTGGCTCAGTAGTTCAACGCACTAATCACTGAGCTACGGCGCCACTGAACCATGGCCCATCGTAATCCAACTGAGAAATTTCGGATCTTGTTCCTATGACTCCCGCATTGCATTTGTATTTCTCTTTTATGTCTTGGTTCTCTGATTGCTGTTCCCCAACGAGGCTCGAACCTGCATCAGTTCGGTCGCATGCAAACTAACTCAGTTGGCAAGAGTTATTCACTTGATCTCTGCGCTAATGTTATCGTCTGGTTTTGAGTGTCCCTCTCCTTGATAACATATACTTTGTTGTGCCCTCGTTTACCTCTAGACCCATTCCCATTTACATGCAGTCGCTTCAGCCTCTATACTTCTGCCGGTGACAGCCCGCTGAGTTCTGCCAAAAATGCCTGCATAGTTGGAGTATGCAAGTAATGCATCGTTTTTTTAACATGAAAGGTCCTGGGGTGGTCATTACCGACTTTGGAGCGGCGGGCGCTCTCCATCGACATCTTACTCAAGCGAGGTTTTGGCAGAGATGCCAAAATTAGAGAGAGACTAATGACTCTGTAATTGACGTAGTTGAAGGGTCTCCTTTGTTGCGGATCGGGGAAACGATGCTGAAATTCCATTCTCTCTCTTTTCGACTCCATAGTCCGGGAGATAAGCCGAGAAAAACAGCTGCCTTGTTGTACTTATATATGTTTGAACACTGCTATCCTCACCCCAGATTGGTCAGGTGCATGGAAGCCAGTTCTGGTGCCTGACAGTGGAATTTTGGTTTTCGTCGCTATTAAACGACTTGCAGACACAGCTTTCGCATATTCTCAGCTTCGACTAAGATTCTATACAAGGCTTCCTTCTCCATCTCTACGAGTGCCTGTTAGGGGTATGTTGCCGTGCAATGTTTTAGTTACCAAGTGGTGAAACTTCTAGACATCGTTTCTGGAGTAGCCCCTCTCTAGATCATCGATCGAGCGCTTCTCATACTCTTTCCTTTTCCTTCGGAGGAGCTGATGTATCTCCTGTCTCGTTGAGCTCACGAGCAGCTCTCGCCCTTCTTTTACTTTGGGGTTTCTTGGTGGAGCTCTGGTGAAACCCAGCACATCGTGATGGCTTGTTGACTGCACTGACACTGGTCATCGGCATTTGGTGTTTGTAGCATGAAATTTTGCGAGTGGCTACGGAATATGCGACTTGCGAAAGTTATGGCAATTAAGCTCATGTTGACGTTCACTTACATATCGAAAGCTCAAGACTTCTTGCCAAACTCTGTCGCGTATAGTATATTTGCACCCTATGTTATTTTTATCTGTCATCGTAATAAATGTCACAGTTCGCCATTGTTCTTTACCTGGGCCATCCTATCGCATTTATTGGATGGCGGTTAAGTCTGCTTTATAGCAGTGTAGAGCCTCTGCTAATTGTTCAGTTACGCGCTGCTTGTTAGTTGTCCGAAAGTCCTTGAAAAAAAAAGTTTCGCAGAGTCGTCAATAATAAGATCATACTTATCCTTGCTTGTTGTTTGATTCGTAACATATTTTGCCATGTTGGAACAAAGCCTCCAGGAGGCCATTAACTGGATTGCTATAAGGGAAGATGCCGGATAATGTGGTCAGAAAGCATTGCATTGTGCAAATAATTTTGCCAGTGACTGTATATTTTTATGTCGATGCACTTATTCACCAATTTAGAATTTGCTTGAACAACGTCATATCTACATTTTAATCGATATTTTCATCTAAATGACTCGGGTTTCCATTCTTCGAAAATAGAGTAACTTAAGCACAATTCGCGTGCTTCGAAATTCTCACAGCCCTTACTGTCTACACCAATATTTAAAAAATTTAAATTGACCTCCTCCTTTCGTGTCAATATATCCCCGATAACCCTTAATACCAAATTTGATAGATACAAGGTATTCCCCAACGTTTATGATGTTCCGCCTTTAAATACTATCCTGCTGATTGTAACGTTAATTCAAATTAAAAACATAAATCATTCTATGAATTGAAAAATACATTTTCTTCCATAAACAACACAAAAAAGAAGTAAACCAACAGTGTTCTCAGAGCGAAATTCACAGAATTCATTAAATCCAAATAATAGTCCTGCCTGTTGTCAAATTAAATTCGTTTCGCTACATGAAAGTCACCTGTTTTACAACCTTGGTAAATATATCCTTCTTAAACAGGTACCTGTTCAATTCTTGGGGAAAACCACTTTGGCGAAATTCCATGCATAACTTGTACCTGTTGTAGAAAATTAAGGACACGTATTACACCAAAAACAATTGCAGAGCATAATTATGAGAAACAATAATGAAACTTCAAATCCTTTTTTGCACTTTGCAACCTCGAAGTCTGAGCACATCCCATTGTGCAATGAAACGGCAAGAGGATAAGTCCTGAAAGTGGACTGAATGTAATTTGTACTGTTTTGATCTCACTATCCTGGAACTTAGCGAAATCTTTTTCTTCTTATATACGGTTTATAGTCATCTGAGAAAGAATCAAAATTTAAGTCATAAAATGATCTTTGAGGATTGGTCAGGGATTTTTACGTATCACATAGATACCTGGATGAGGATAAATGTCCCATTCATATAGAGAATCTTTTTGTACCAAAAAGGATCGTGGTATTGTTCATGTTTAACAGCGATGTGTACGTAAATAAATCGATTTTGATTTTTTTCCTTTGGCATGGTGAAGAAGATGAAAATTCGTGTAGAGAAAGTCCTCAATAATATCTCGAACTGAGAATCATTTTTGAGAATCTGGTACATAACTGATGAAGAATAAGATGAAGGGAACATAGGATGTCGCAAGAATTATGGTGGAATCTTTCTTTTATTTCGGGCTTTTATAGGATTGACATAATTGAATGAACAGATAGATGAGGGAGAAATAGGCAAGAATTCGGATTCCCATTCATATGATGTGTGTACATGCATCCATTTGACATTTAGAATGGAAATTCACAAATAGCTACCTTTAGACGCTGAGTTATGACAGTCATGACCGACAAAAGTTGATTGCCATGAGTGAGTGAATCTTTTCTTTAATTTGCTTTGCGGTTTTTCTATGTCATTATATCTTAGATGAGGATAAGAGAACGAAAAAGAACCCGACAAAAAGAAATCCACAATGGATCAGGACAGCGATTGATGAGATATCAAATACCAAAAAGATCGATCTGTAACCGGCTAAAGTACCAAATACATACCATGCTCTTGCATTGATTGCTAGAATCTTTTTCTTAATCAAACGGAGATGTATACTGAAGTTGGAGTTGTTTTTAAAAATATTAGTAACAGACCGTCTGGGGTTCAGGGCTTAGTTCCTCACGACCATACATGATGTTCTTATTAAATGTGTTCGCACAAATGAATAGGACCGTCGCGTCAGTTAAGTTTTTTAGTTTCGTGAAGCCGTTAAGGCCCAGGTGAGATCAGGTTGTTTATCGAGTTATTGCTCGTGCAATGTGATTTCCAGTCATCTTGATCAAGAAGCTATCAAATCTGATTAGATTAACCTCGTCCGGTATAGACGTCATTGGAATAGATTTTCTCTGATCGCAGTGCCGCATATCATTTCGAAAGTAGAAGTTAGGCGGCATGACTCGATTTTCCAGGTCCTGGTTCGGGCGAATGCTATCATTCAGCTTGTAGACTTCTTGCAAACTAGCTCCTACAGCTTCTACCTTCTCCTGCGGATGTTTGATCCAAAGGAAGTTGTCACCACTGACTGCGTTCGCTGCATCTATTCCTGCTGTTGATTGTGCGTCATATCGTCGATATTCCTGTGGTATATGTACATATCTGTCGCATTTAACAAATCAAACTTCTTGTTTGCAATGCAAAACTGTGTAGTTTATATCCTTCTCTGTGAACCACATGTTACAGATATCACTCTTCTTAACTGTCATTACACTCTAGCCATTGATGATGGGGGTATCACCACATCCCTGGATATCAATGACTTCTTTTCCGCTTGAATTACACGAACACTATTCCAGAAGATGAGTTAACCCCTCGCACGCGGACCTTGTGGCTACTTGTTGCTGCTTCTTTTGCGGTTTCTAATGCCCGTATAATCAGTTTGCGTACATCTTCCAAGCAGAGTTCTTTTCTAGAAATCAAGTTTTGATAATCTACACACACTGTAGCTGTGATGAAGTTGAGATTAACTTATCTACGAAATGTTTGCAATGGCTGAGCCACCACGAATGACTATCCGATTGTCGCATCCATAGGGACAAACCAGTCACCGCATGGTCAACCGACGAAACAGAAAAGGACGTTCTGAAAGAGTTGTCATCGTTGTTGGTGTAATCGGTTTAATTGATCGCCGACATGTTGTAAAGCTCCCATCCTGTGATCATCCACTTGGTCCGAATGTTACATACCATGCAGCATTGCACTGCACTGCAAAACAAAAACCTAATCCAACAAATCCAATCTTTTTCTCTCTCTTCTCGGCACAATGAGCAATGTGGAGCACCCTAAGAATGTAATCCATGTGTACGCCGTAGATACAAATACCGTGGTGTGCATACAAGTATTTCTATATAAGCACTTGTTTGTGGTACAATCTCAACCTCATTCAATTATCACAATACTCCAGGTTGAAAACGCGAGAGGACGACAATCGAATCTATTTGGTTGGGGTCACGTACGTATGGCGCGAATCCAAGTAATTCTTTCGGAGGAAACCAGACAAGCCGATGGGATCTGTGTATGCGTGAATTCAATTTGATTGCGGTTATTCGCGGCAAGTAGACTCTGGTCTTGTAAAATTCGATTCGAAGGATGTCGAACAAGATATTCACTTTGGATAAAAATCCGATATCCATGAGCATTGGTGTAGCCGTAGCGTATACGCGTACATCCCATTGAAATGGTGCAACTATGGGAGGTAGTTCCGGGAAATGAGTGGTAAGATACCTCTTTTAGATGTTGCGCTCTTGATGATCGCTTGATTGGGTTAACCATGGTGCTAATAGATGTTATAAACGATTTCGATGATGTAAAATAATTGTTTTTTTCGTTTACAATCATCTTTTTCTTAATTGGAACTATAGATTCTTTTTTTGGATTTTTACTGCCTTCGGGTATACGACGGATTCTACATAGATACAAGTTAATTAGTTTACAGTAACGAGTGTAAGCCGTAAAGGAAATACACGACATTTGTTGTTGTTCCATTGCGTATTTTACTATGGAATTGATGTGTTTTGCAAAAAGTTTTATGATCCTTGTGTCATTGGGGTCTTTGAGCGGTTGTACCTATTAGCTTCAGGTGATGAAAACATCATTGATGTACATCTTAAAGACCCATTCACAGCATGTGAAGCCTTATTTTGATAGAATTGGTCTCACTACTAGGTACCTGTAACTAACAGCAAACTTAACTTAACTTTCGTCAAATCATCAACATTCCCATGATCTGCTGATGTAATCTACCCAGTCTTAGTTTTTTCTAGTTAAGGTAACATTTGTTTCTTCCAATGTTACCTCATCCCCACAACTTTCACCTACGTTAAATATGTACATCTAGCGTAGGTTTAAGACTCTGGTAAACCATTTCATCAGCGTACCGAGAGTGTTTGAAAGGATAAGTTAATGTTAATAGATTTTTTCCGTAATTCACTAATAATAACAACACATCTTAGCAGTCTTGAATATTAAAATAATCTAGGTTACCAGTTACGGTAGCATCGTTAACCTTTATCTTGGAGTCGTTTACTTTTAAGTCACCTTAAACTAAATCTGAACTCTTTGCAATAATAAGTCTAAAAGAGGAAATGCGTGACTTACTTACTTAAAAAAAACCATAAACGAGCTAAAGAATTGCTATCGCTCTATAGAAGATATGGAAAACAAACTCATAAACTACTCGTATCTTCTCAACAAAATGGACAAAATTCCAGACAGTTCTACCAAAAATCTATGAAGCAGACGTCAACTCCACGGGATGGTTTTCATCTCTAACTCTAAAATCTGTAACTTTTCTTTGTCAGGTTTCTTCTAGATCTGAATCTCATGCACGACCAAATGGAACTCTGCTTTGGTGTAAACTATTTCGAAAAATATAAAAGATGTTTTTTGATCGACAAGTTTAAAGGCTTTGTCATTCTTCCCACATAAAAATAAAAATAGAATTTCGTACTTCTGCTTACAGGCAGAATCCTTTAATCAATATCTATCACAAGTAAATGGATGACTGCCAAGGATTTGTTAAGTTTATACTGAGAACTGTATAGATGATGACTGGTCCATTTCTCCGGTGTAGTATCAATGGTATGCGCGCTGCTTTTCGGTTCTGGTCAAGCTTCAAACCGATTGGAAAATTTTGATCTCTCAGAAAGTTGAGCATTTCATTCAGATCAACGAATTAAAGCTTTTAGTGAACACTGCAAAGCATGCTTCCTCAAAATTGAGACATCATTGTACCTAAGTATCTAGATAAATTCTCTGAAATCGCTCTGAGCTCATATTTCTTACGATTGATTCGCTGGTCGCAAAGCTATAATGTCAGCTAACTACATCGTAGCTCTCTAAACGTAAATATAATTGATATCAGGTTGTTATCAGAAATTGTTTGCATTCTTTGACCATCTGCTTCTATTAGATGTAAATTCATCCATCTCAGTCTTTCTTACCTAATTTCTCGCCATCGAAGAATAATCTCAGAATTTTTTACGTGGAAACTCACTATTTCTGGGACGTTTTGCAATGTATCAAAAGCGGTTCTACGTTTCACAAAACAAGTATCAAAACTATCCACTTCTTGGATAATGAATAAAGTGATACTGTCATAAACTCAGTTTCAGATAAAAAATTCTCTTAAAATGCATTTTAGTCGTATCCATCAAAATAACTACTTAAGCGCATGCATATGTCATCCATATGATTTATCTTTCCAAACACTACTTCCTAAGTTGAGCCAACTTAAGGACATTTATGTGACGCCAGACGAATTTTTCTCTGTCCAAGCAATAAAATATGACACTTAAAGAAAAATTTATGGAAGAACTCTTAAAACATTGCACTTCTTATGCACATCCTTACAGGATATCAAATTTCTAGAAGGAACATTAGAAGTGTGCAACAACACTTACACTGACTACTCTCGTAGCACAGCTACTTTTTCGTCTACGTCGACAGATTAACAATCTGCCAAATGAACTGTTTATGAGACTTTATCTCGTGAAATGTCCACCCTCAGTTACGTCCCTAGTTCCGTATTGAATATCCTTAGGCGGACTAAGCTGCACTTCCTCATTTCTTGATTCAATTCCAAATACGAGCATAACAATTATCTCAAGTCTTAATCGCTTCGAACGCACAAAGATCGTTTTTTTTTTCTTTATTTCTGCCAGAAAATTGGTCCTCGGGGACTACCAATGAAATACAGTGGATCGTAGGTACGAACGAGTATGTGAATATCCTGTTCATATCGCACATGTGTGACCATGTTCCGAAATATCAGGACAATAAAAATGAATATAATACGAGCGAAACCGGATTACACTTCCTTAAAGGTAAGAAAAAAAAAAAATGAAAAAAAAAATTAATAAGAAAAAAGGGAGGACAGAACCAAAGGTAAGCAGGGTGGACGACGAAAAGGATCATTCATATGCATATTGGGTATGCAAAAAAGGTGACACTTTCTGAGGTAACATTACATTTGGCCAACGCAACAATGTAATTTGATCGTTGGATATTGCACACCCATTTCCTGTAATGCGCGTGTCCTTCTTTCTTTAGTCCAATTATAAAGATTTGCATGAATGAAAATTTTGGAAGAATATTTTCTTGAAAAGAAAAAAAAAACGTTTTGTGGAATGCTGTTTGACAGGGTTTCCTTCCTTTAAAAAAAAAAATAGAAATATCCTTAAGCATATGATTAGAGTAGTTAGGGCACACTTTGCCTATTCTTAGATATCAGTTTTCCCTTACAATCTGGCTGCTGTAACAGTTGTTGCAACATTAGGCAAGTGTTAACTTTGATGGAAATTTGAATATACGTTCACTCCTTCGTCCTTTTTATGTGGAATATGTGATTAATGTCTTTTTTCGTAGATTTATGGGGCGTTGCAAAGGATTGGCACGCGTGCGCAGGGTATGCGGCTACTTGTCACGCATTGAAAACAACAAAACATTAAATTGATATGAGTTTTATTTTAAAGGATATTATACACAACTTTGTTTGAATATGGTTCAGGGCGGCTACTATGGCCGGAAGTCGTTATTGTGTTCCACCACGTGCATTTGTTACGCTTGACTGACAGTTCAGTGAACGGTGTGTTCTTTTCGAAATTGCTGATTACCCTTTAAAAAGAAAGAAAAATTATTTTTGTCTGGACAATGAATTTATAAATCCTCGGGTGAGTAAAATTTGAATGATGATGAGGGAGTTATACAGGAAAAACCAAAGGACTTTGGTCATTACCGTGGGGACATTTGTTTCCACGCTCTTGATAGAAACAATCTACATATATATGTATGTGCATAGGCAGCCAGTAATTTTTTAAAGCCTTTTCTATCGGTAGTAAGCATTTATCAGAACAGATAAAGCGGTTAGCAAGGATCTACTTTACGGACCAAGGAAGGAACTATCGCTTTTAGCGTAAGAAGTCGATAAGTAGCTAAGTTCTATATTATTCGCTAGGTTAGAGAGGATATGATCAAGGTTGTATACAATCACATGTTATACTATGTGCAGGTTAGCACTTTCAGCAGCTACTAAACGGGTGTCAATTAGAGAGAGTGACAACGCAAAAGAGATCTCACAGCCAGTCGACGAAGTAGTTTTTATTCTCAGTTTGGAGAAGGTTGCCACAGCTGTTATGAAGCAAATTTTTCGCCACGTAGCAATATGGCTTCCATCAATGCTGATCGACTATAGACCAAACCTTCACGCTAAGACAAATCCTAGAAAAGAACAGCGAATTTCAAATCAAATCGAATTTCCACACATCCATACATATGTATGTAAATATAGCGAACTTCGGAGGTACGATTTTTAATGCGTCAATTCAGAAAACGCAGGCGATATCGACATCATCGGCAGTCTCAGCGACCGTTGGAGAGGCTTTCACGGCAATTGAAGATATATAAGTCTGAAGGTCAACGTGGACAAACCCAAATATTTGTTATCGAAAAACAAACCAACATCTGCCCACTGCTTACGACAAAACGTCACTATCTACAGCTATAACTTCGAGGTAGTTATGGAGTTCAGTTACTTTAGAGTAAATGTTAGGTCTATGAATGACTACTTAGTGGAGATCCGGCGAAGATTTACCCTAGAAAACCGCTGCTGCTTCGGTTTAGCAGAACAACTGGATTCAAAACTCCTTACGCGAAGGACGAAAATGCAGCTTTACATAACTTTAATCCTGCTAGTCGTGCTATATAACACCGAGTGCTAGACGATAGGAAAGCAGAAGGAGAAGACTTAACCGCAAACTCAATAAGCTGTACCAAGATGTTGATGTAGTCCAGAAGGTGAAAATACGTCGTCGACGCTGGCTTAGTCACATAGAGTAAATGAACAACAACGATCCTGCCAAAAAAGTCACCGAATCCCAACCTTCAGGTTAGAGATGACAAGGAAGACCGATCGTTCGTTATAAGTACCAATTTGTCGTGGATGCTTAGTCTAACAAAGTGGAAGATGTAAGTAAAAATCTACCTCACTCTATTATTTACAAAAGGGTTCATAAAAAAGGGCAATCAAATCCCAGAAGCCCTCAGACTCTACAGAGTCCATTGTAATACCAGGATGCAACTTCGTTTTGGTGTAGGTGGAGAAATTCAGATTTTATTCGTTTCTCTATTATGCTTGGTGGATGTTATTGCTGTTCCCCTGACGTGGCTTAAACTTACAGTGGCCACCACCATCCTTAAGGCGGCCCAAGCCCCAAAATTTCTTATAAATCCATTAGACTTGAATTAGGCTTGTAAGAAGGCTGATTCAACGAGTTTCAAATTTTCATGGCAATAGTGAGACTACTCTCTAAACAAAAACACCAAAATCCTAACTTACACTTGATGGATTCCGGACAATTTAAACATTCCACTCGTTGTCGCCGTACACAAATCGGAACAAACCAACAACTACGTTTGTACAGATGAAAGGATGCAAACACATAATGTTTTCCCCAATGAAAAACAAAAAAGATAAAAATAACTGCAATAAGAAGTCAAAAAGGTGTTTTTTTTTAAATAATTTTTTTAATATAAAAAATAGTATTTGTAAAAATATCCTTAAAAATAGTTTTGTGTCTTCCATTTGTTTGCTTAAGCTATAGTAAGTAAGCTAAGTCCTAAATCTAAGTTTTAAATCATTGTCTTCCATTAAAAATTAACTTATAATCTAAAATACTACATGTCGTATTAACTTTAAGGCACATTAGTTCATTTTGTTTCTTTTTTTCTACAATTTACAAAAACATTTACAATTCTTGACTAGAGAGCTTTATACAAGAGATTCACTTGAATCAGGAACAAACTTTTACTTCATCCTACCTTCTGAGGACAGTCAGTATGTGGATATTTGCAAAAAAAAAAAACACTATCTAAGCATCACTGGACTTTGAGTGTCTCTTTTCTTTTTCATAAATGAAATAAATTTACTGCTCCTGCCAAGATGAGATATAATCCAACAATTCTTCATCATCGGGAGTGTCAGCACCCATGGGGTCATAATTATCAAAAGGTTCAAACTTAAACTGAATATGATTATCGCTGCTAGATGATTGCATGTATCTACTACTGCTGCCACTGCCACCAATTGAGATATCCGAACTGTATGATGGTGCTGGAGATGCAGATGCTTCGGAATTGTAGGAGTTTTGAAGCATAAATTCATCTGGACTGCCTTCAGCTGGATAGTAAGATGATGATGATGACGAAGGTGATGGAGAACCAAGCGATGATCCTTGACTGTCGCCGTCATCAAGTAAATCCTGAAGCCCCCGAATATACTCCACAGCCATGCGTAGAGTGTCGACTTTGCTTAGTTTCTTACTGGCTCCACGACCACCATTTGATAAAGCACTAACAATGGTTGGTGGGATGTGTTGACGTAAGGTGGCGAATCCGTTATTCACTTGTTTCACACGGTTCCTCTCGCGGGCATTGCGCCTGGCTACCGATGGTATCTGCTCCCCATATGGCATATTATTGTAGGTGTACTTCTTCTTGGCAATAGGTCCACCCGCACTGGACATCATGTTGATGCCGTTCATGCCGAGAATTGAAGTTACCTTACGGTTACTTGGAGCTGGAGCGATCTGCTTCTGTTGCTGCTGGTACATGATTGTAGTACCTGCTGGAACCATGATGTACTTTTGTTGTGATTGCATCATATGCGGATTTTGGGTGCATACACTTGTCATTGTAAAGTTCGTTAACAAATCACTTCTTTTTAATTGTATTCCACTGTACGCCGATGGTTATCCGCACACAACCTACGCACACGAAACTTCAAACTCAACTGATATGACAATACACCGTGTGTGTAGATAAAGATATTTTTGTCGATCGTTAAAAAAGTAAACAAAACAAGAGATGAACAGAAAAATCGTTGTTTTCTTTTTTTTTTCGTTTTTAGACGAAGTAGAGTTGCGTTTAAATATGTTCACCGTCTGGAATCTGATTCCGAAATGATACCCTTCGTCCTGAACCTCGCCGTTTTTGTACTCTTCCGTTGGCGGATACCTGCTATCTGTACGATCAGTGCTCATAGAAGTCTGCATCGCACATACACCAGAAATTGCGCACTATACACACGCACACAACACTACCCCTGTTGCTCATGGAAACGAGTGCAAAGAAGGAGAAGCAAAAGAGGAAAGCAAAAGGCTAAAAAAAAACAGGTTCGGTCTGCACACCACAGCTCGTTCACTCTGAGGGGTGTTTCAGTGGAAAATCCACTCGTTGTGCAGAAGCAGGTACTCTAGATTACGCACGTAGTCTATGGACATGAGTACATTTGTCGAATTTGGGCGAAAAAGACTCACGCACGGTTTGCATATAGGAAATTACGCGTGCCGTTTACGAGTTTTCTGCGGGAACGTATTTTTGAATAAGTTTGAAAATAACTAAGCCGGGTAAGGGATCTGAAAGAAAAGCTTGGATCAGTAAACCTATGCGTAAACGTTGCAATACGTTATCTTTTGCTTCACGTTTTAATATAAAAAAACCTTATTGCAGGCCCTTCTTAAATCGTTGCTTAGCATTTTTAGAGAACTAGATTTACTAGATTCCTTCTTTCCGTATCCTTTCTGTGAAAACTAATGACTTTGGTTCTACTCGGACTTTTGTAACGCAAACGTGACGTAAATAGTTGTGAGCAAAAGGCGCACAGGACTCATATATGTACATATGCCGTAGATTTAAATGAAAATCATTGAAAAGCAACCAACGATAACCATACACCGATGTATTTTATTTATATCCTTTTCCTTTTCCATCTTGCTTTCTAATTTTCGTAGGAGGACAATAATATTCTTTTAGTCCTTGTGATTCTTGAACTTATACGACCTTCTTTTGCGTTTTCTTTTCTTTTGCTTTGCTTTTCTTATAACTATTTTTTGTGTATCATGTATTTTGTATGTACGCTCAATCTTATGTACAAATATATACATATGTACATGTATATGTATGAAAAGAAAAGAAGGACATGAAAAAATGTCTTATCCTTGTAGGAAAAATAAATATGTATTGGTTTTCCAAATCAAGAAATCTTATACATACATATGTACTCGGAATGCGTACAATATAATGTATGGAATATTTTGGTTTTTTAATACTCTCTAGAGGCTTCGCATTAGTTCTTTGGGATGAAACGACGATGGTCATAGCACAAATTGGTCCAGCTCACAATAAAATTTAGGACTGGATGGTTTTTGGCTTGACCTTTAACAAGCAGCATATTAAATTTATTCTCTTTTGCGGCGATGAGATTAACATTAATTCAGGTCGCTTTGCATAAAAAAATGCTCTGAACGCCAGTAGCAATAACTTTGTAAACATTTTGTAAAAATATGTTTTTCAATCATGCTCGTAAGGAGAGACTTCCAACGGGATATGCAATCATTCCAAATCATTTTGTATGATAGCAGGTACATTGTATTGTATATTTTGCAGTATCCAATCCTGGAAAGTGGTTTAAGTCCTTTTTTATTTTAAAGTCTCTTCGTATTCCATTTGAACTAAGAACGTATTTACAAGAGGGCAGAATAAGAAGCACAGTGCTTAAGATGAGTGAGTGTACGCTGTTCCTCATTCCCATTTCACTTATTAGTTAACATGAATGGCACGGACAAGTGATACCACTTTCAGGATGCGGTTGTATTCTAATTTTGTTTTTCCCGGCGATAGACCGCAATTGATAAATCTCTTCAGTCAGCTTCATCGTTTGCTAGTTGCATCTAGTTATTTATGTATGTACAACGTATGTCAAGTTAAATGATGTCCCGTTCCATTTGTGGGCACCACCGATATTAAGGACTTCTTCACCATGTTGCCACTCTGAAAAGGATTTGTAGGTGAGTTCGTAGTGATGGCGTGCATTCGCTCTACTTGTTTCAGCCATATTAGTCGATACATTTGAATCAGATGTCAGTGTACAGCTTGAAAAAATGGTCGCTAATTTTTTTTCTCTCGAAACGGTCAAGAATTCCTTCATCGACTTTTGATAAAGTCCATGCTATTTCGTCGTAGTGGAGAGTTAAAATGATGAAGGTCTTGGTCATGGGTTCTCTTAGTAATTTGTGAGAAAAGTTTGCTTCTTAATTACCTTTCTTACAGCTGAGCATAGGAAAACGAATTCTTCAAAACTGCATCTATTGTTTGTATTGTATCTCCTTTTTGAATGAAAGCTTTTCATTTTGCTGCTGTGGTTTTCCCAGGATGCCAAACTCATTCGCATAAGCATATAAATGGAAAGACTTATAAAAGACCGTGCCATTAGTATTGGTGGTGAAATTTTCTATTAATGTTAGTTGAAAAAGTCTTATAATACCGCGTCTTTATATGAACTCTTTTTTGGTACCAAGGTCTTGGTGCGATTCTTTGGCGAACGTAATGGAGCCGTGAGAGATCTCCACTTTCATTCGGCTTAGGCACACGAGCTTTGCAGGGATACTAGGATGCTAGATGTGGTCTTAGGTTTCCTTGTGGTGACCGTTGGAGCAGCACATCCGTCTCCTATGGCTCTATGGCACAGCACTGTCTTTTGTACTTGATGCTGGCGGTCTCAGAAGAGATTGGGAAATACTCGATCGGCGATGATTCTGACGATCTATTGCGACTGTTGCGCTTTAACGTTTAACTTCCTAGCAATGCTGGTTTGGCTATACTAGGTAGTAGTCCAAGTTTGCATTGGGTCCTAGAAACATCTGGAGAACTAACACGCTAGAGGAGTGCATTGCTTCGATCACAATGTGGTCAAATTGGTTAATTGTCCATTGACCTGGAGACTGTCAAGTCCGTTCTCGGATATGCTTTCATATATGTATGTAGGCAATATTTTTCGAAAGTAGCATTACGTTGGATGACTTTATATGAATGGCTGCTCTGGCTGTGATCTGCCGACGAGGCGAAAATATCTAAGTGCCGGAACAAACACGTCTCAGGACCAGAGTATTTTCCGGGCTTTCTAATAGTTTTAAAATAGAAAACCTCTGTTGCTCACTTGAAATGATATTTTATTTTGCTATTTCTAGGAAAAGATAAAGAAAACTTATTCTACAACCATCGCTGGATGTTGCATAAATTTATTAGATGAAGATTTGTACCACAGTCGCACGAGATATCTGCTATCTGCTTTAGGTGTAATTGCACTTGCAACACCTACTGATATTTTGGAAATATACATACAATACATACATACATACATATGCATATATGTATGTAGCTTAAAGCTAGGTACATAATGTTCGCGAAGGCGTAGACTTAGTCTCCATTAAGAGAAAGAGAGTAAATCTTTGATAATATGGAGCCAGACTGGCATTATATACCTTGGCTCAGACAGTCTGTCAGAAAACAGCCTATTTCTTATGTTATCTAGATCTTTATTTCAAGTCTAAATTGTTGTCTTTATTTAGATCTCTTGAAACTCCACACTTTTCAACCAATTTGTCCCTATGACTTATAAAGCCCGCTCCCCAACCATTTTCGTAGTGATTTTATGAACTTGAACTTGACGTTCCTGTCTGTCACTTATCATGAAGGTACATAGGCTCACAACAAGAATAAATGAGTCCCGATGACACCATGATCTTGAACCAAAGAATTTACTTCTTTTTTTGTTTAGGAGAGAATTTCCAGCGGATGCACTAAAAATATGTCTCCGGAGGCCGTCCTATAGCCGGATACAAGAGTAATATGCTCTTACTGGGCTCTCAGGCTGTTGGATTATCGACAAAGGTCATAAGGATTGGATAGGATATGGTAACAATAAAATAGTATGGAGTATTGCATTTTGATTTCCAAGATAAAATTAGTACTGAGACAACAAATAGGTATGCGCATTCCCGATTTAGCATTTACTTTCCTTCTCATATGCACATATTTTACAAAGGGCCTATTCTGATATTTCGGAATTTTCGGAGCACATGAATACTAACCTTGGATAACCTCAAGGATAGCTATGAAACGTGCATCGATAAGCCTACCGACGCATATTGTAAACCACTGGTTGCTGACGTATTCAGCAAGAGGAGTTCATCAATAAATCTTATTTAGAGAAAGTTACGGACATGTACTCGAACACATCGCCACAGGTGAGATATATATACATACATATACCAATGTACGTGGCTTTACTGAGCTCCTTATTTTGATATACACCGATGCTTATGATTCAAGAATTTCAATTTTCAATATCGTTCTTTATTTTCACACCGCCAGCTTTGTGCATAGTACGAGGCATGCTGTGGAACATGTTGTACACTGACGGTATATTGCCTATACTCGAACATGCTGACACGAGTGAACTCGAAAGGCTCTGAGAAGCAATGAAAAACCAGCACTTGACAACAATGCCCCAGAATCAGCCTTCAACAGGACAGAATATTAAAAGCGCATGTCGAAAGCAAATACGACTTCTGTGGGCCCGCAGCAATTCATTAATCTAGAGGCGATCAGCAACTGCATGTGATCACGCGATTTAAGTACCTAAAATCGACGCTTTTACGCAACAATGTGTTATTATGTGAAGATGTTAACACACGCATTCAGACGGGTTATGATAAAGTGGCGGAATTGCAGCGAAATTGTGTGCAATAAAAGTTTGTTCAAAAATGAATTCTATAAATCAATTGTCTGACCTGCAATGATATATGGGGTTAAGAGACTACACACGGCGGACATGACCAAAAAAATTTGCCAGTTTTTGGAATGCGAATATTTCATTGGGCCAATGTTGTCGAAGATGATGAACAAGGTGAACAATTAGCACATTCATGGCTCTTTGAAAGTTGAATCGTATGCCGCAAGGAATGTATTTGTAAAGAAGCAAGGCTAAATTGGTTGGCATGACCATGTTCAAAGTCAGACACGCAGCTCAAGAAAGATGAAAAGTTTGGAAATTGATGACCAAGGTAATCTTGGGTGGAATGCATTCGAAAGGACACACTGGAAAAACGGATATTCGAATGAACACCTTGCACCCAATCACCCGTGGTGATGGCTTCCTAAAATGGGACCGTGCCAAAGAGTATTAAAGCTTGCAGTTGATTTAGAGTGCCACAGAAATTACAGATGAATTTAGTGACCTTGTCAATAATACCCAGTAGCTGCTAAGTGGACATCAGACTGAGAGAGTAGCACGAACCGTGCTAAAGTCGGCTGATGTATAGATATGTACGAGTATTCATTTGTATATTTTTCCGCCTATGCTACAATTTGTTGTTGGTTCCCAACCGGATTGATATTTTGATCTAATCGTTTTTCTTTTTCGAAATACTTAATAACAAAATGATATCATTTAAATAAATCCTCGATCGCGTGTTAAATTTGCAATGGTTCATTTGATGTTCTTTTAAAGGTCATGACTTCTTCTCGTAGATCAAAGATTTCAGATAACTTAATAGAAAAATGTTAAGGGCTGTGGGATCGCATGATCTGTCGGCCAGTTGACATTACAATTTCTCGAAGTAACACGTCCAGGGAACGTCCATAAATCGCTTGTCTGACTACCTGTGTGACAAATCGCCCAAGTCTTGTTGAAAGAAGATATTGTGTCCATATGTCAACACTTATCATAATTCATGCTATAAATAGCATTCGCCTTTGACAGTAACGTAATTCCGATGTTCGTTTTCATAAAAATAGGGCCGGATCGCGGCTTGAACCTAGACGCGCACAAGCTGATTTTCTGAGTATGGAGAGGTCAATTTGTGAATCAATTTAGGGTTTTCATCGCCCGAAATCCCACAGTTTTGTTTTCTTACAAATCCCATGAGCATGAAATGCATTTTACTCGGACCTACCTACCTCGAACCCCTTAGAGATTAGCATTTTTTTCGCACTGACTTGGTCAAACCTTTCCAGGGACCAACACTTTTCCAACAGCTTCAACACAATAAAAACCAACAGTCTCCATGATTCCCCTCCCCAAGGCACTACAAATCGATCAGCGAGGCTCATTAGAAGCTGCAATAACGACCTTGGAACTAAGTAGTTGCCTCGTTTAACAGAAAGGGAAAACGCCAAGCAGGGACCGGGTTTCCTACCCCATTCTAAAAAACCTACGCCCTTCAATCAAAACCAGGCTGTGCATAATTCCCCAAAGCTGGAAATCAGCTACTATAATCCCACTACCCAAACTCAATAAACCAATTAACACGATTGATGGTTATCGCCCAATATCTTTGATTTCCTGTTTGTCGAAGGTCTTTGAAAAAATAGTTGCAAGGCGCCTTCTCTGGCTCATCGACTCAAACAATTTAATTTGTACAAATCAAGTTGCGTTCACACCCAATCGGGGTTGTGCCGATGCTCTACTGCACATCGACTTTTTAATATCGAATGCTTTGTCGTCTCGTTATCACGTCACCCTCCTCGCACTAGACTTCGAAAAAGCCTTCGACAAAATAGGGATTCATTTAATTTTGAACAAACTTTGTACTTAAAGATATTTTACACTGGGCAACAACTTCCAGAGCCAAACTTTCACTTGAAAAATGTTTGTCGCAAGCTGTCATGTCCGCAATTTAACCTAAATTTTAATAATGTTAATGTACAAAATGTCAATGTGCTAAAAATCTTAGGATTAACATTTAATAAAAGATACAACTGGAAACCTCACTGTATAGATCTTAAGAAGAGCCTAGCCGCGAGAGTTAACATTATTAATTACTTAGCTTGTAAAAAATTAAATGTACATATAAATACTCTTTGCAATATCACTAGGTCTTTAGTTTTAAGAAAAATTGACTATGTAATGTTCATATATGGCAAATGTCCTAGAACTACGCTTAATCTCCTAAAATCAACTTACCATCAAGCCGCCAGAAGGAGCATCAATGCATACCGTACTTTAAGAATCGAAAATATTATGGCAGAAGCTGGACTCCCCACTTTAGTAGAACGTCAAGTAGAAAGCTTAACTAAACTTTCCTACTCCTATATTTCCATCATCGACTCCGCAGAAGAAATTATCCTTCCCATCATACGAATGATGATGCATTATTCTCCATCTTCATATTCATTTATACTGGCGCTGCGCAAATATAATAAATCCAATACAGGCTGCGGAATATACCACGCTCTTTCCTCGAAACTATTGACTAGCTGAAGTCTAAAGGATGGAAACCCATTTTCACAGACGGCTCTAAGTCAACACACACCACCTCTTTTGCTATCACTTTTGAAAATGGGTCTTTATTAAGGACCGGAATATTGCCGGAAAACGCATCAATTTTCTTTACTCGAAGCAGCAAAAACATCGATAAAACTCTCGAGTAAAGTCATTATATGCTCTGATAGTCTATCAGTTTTGACTCATTAACCACATCAGGGACAATCTCGTAAAATACCCCAGGAAAATAAAACTAATGCGGGTTCCAGGCCACATGGGGATAAAAGGTAATGAGCTTGCTGATAGGGCCGCTAAATCATGCAACAATGAGCCTATTTTCACGTTCAATGTGTTTTCTAAACTCGATCTTCAAAAACAAATCACCGCAAAGTTGAAAATGTGCCGACTCTTAAATTGGAGTAGTTACCAAAATCACTACGCAAAAATTAATACAACTCGTTCCACTCCTGTCTACCCAATATCCACCTCCAAAACAATGAACACCAACTTTATCCGTCTCCGCTTGGGTCACACTATCCTAAAAAAAGATCAACCCAAATGCCAAGCCTGCAACAACATCATCGACACAAAACATATTCTAAGACAAGCGCCTTGCCACGTCACTAGATCATTCAATGCTATCCTTCCGGAAAATCGGTCTACCTAACCACGAAAATATACAAAAAATAAATAATTTCCTCGAATTAATGCGAATTTAATTACATATATAAATTTATACACACTGCTATCTTCTAATAATATTATCCTACTTATTAGCGCAACATATTTTTATTCATTAAGAGCTGAAAGCCTCCGCAGCTAGTGCTCACCTTGTATTAGCATAGGAATTTATCTTTTATGTTATTAAATAATAATAATAATAATAATAATTAAACTCCAATACGCGGGCAAGTTACATGACTGTTTCTATCAATATCTTCAATTCTAAAATTTTGAAGAAGAGCGTTTGCTTTCTAAATCTTGTTAAACAATAAAAACTAAAGAAAAAAGTTGTATAATCTTGGGTCTGAGATATTTTGCCAATATATTTTTTGATCTCGAGATTGTCGGGGAGGATGCCCAGACTCTATAGTTGGGCACTCATCACTTGGCGATTAGACTTAGACTTTTACACTATCAAGCCTCACGCGAATTTCTGAGTACATTAAAGCAGACACGGGGTCAATTATCTGCATAAGCCTTGGCCTTGAAATTAGTTGCAGAGAGTTTACTACCATGCACCACAGAAAAACAACAAAACGTTAGCGCGCCTTTAATTCTTCCAATAAGGTTTTGTTGAATGGTCTCGGATAAGCATGTTGTATTTCAAAAGAGGATACTTTCGAAGAACAACAGATGGCTCTGAAACTCTTGCCAAGTTAATAGTTCTCTTTTCTAACCAATTTGACTATATGCCTAGGAGAAGGTATAAAGGCTAGTGCTGGGTTGGCAGTGAAAATTCTTTTGAATGTTGGCAGGAACTCCTTTATACCAAGTTTTAGCATAGCCGGATACAAACCATCATCATTTATGACCACTGCATGCATCAACTGCGCCAGGTTTTGTGTGTTGGTTCATTATCAATTTCTGGAGCCTGATCTGCCAGAGAGTCGGCAATGCTTTGATTTCGTTGGGAGTCTTAGCTTTTGTCACACGAACCATCCTCTTTCTTTTTTTAGATTCGAGGAAAAGGTACCGTCTTGATCCACTATACTATACTCTACTTCTGTAGCACGAATCCTTAAATATTTTTATTACTTCTTAAGAATTTTCATTTAATGTAATAATTTTTGAAAAAGCCTCTACTTGAACTCTACCGATATAAAGTCATTGAGAACGAGTTACTGCAGGTTAATTTATATTTTTAGAATTTCGATCTCATGTTCGCAAATGTTTGCCTTATGAAATCTGAACGATTCATTGTAAATATTCTACTTGCAAAGAAGGATACTCAGTCATTCATTGCCCTTGAAGTTCTTAATTAAAACTGCATGACTTTATGCACTAGTTATCGCGACAGTCGGGCACGCATTATGGCACGCGTACACACAGCTCCTAACATTGATGGGGAAATACGACGCGGGGCATCGTCTTATTATTCTCTTGAATCTGCGACAGTCGACGAATGATTGTCGTCTTCGGGGCGCGTGCTGCTTGCGTTAAAAAAAAAAAATAAATTGAAAATTCTAAATGCAGCTGCACTGTGCCGGTTTATTACTCCCTTGTCTATGGTCAGTGTTTATGGCAAACGACACATACATATGAGCGTTAAAATGTTGCAACTGTTTGCAACATTACAAACAAAGTTACATTTTAAAAGTAATTCTATGCTGACAATGTAATTACATGGAAACAAGAGCAGTCATTAAATAATCCTGCACTTAGTGATCCTCATACATACAATCAAACCATAAACGAATTAAATTCATTGCAACTTAAAGTTGGCCCTTTGCGTCCTATTCCAGTTTTATCCTTTCTTAAAAGAATTTTGGAAAATGATTATATGTCATTAAGGCACCATTAGCCGAGTTCACTTATTGCGCAGACTGCGAGGCAAGAACCGTTGAGCTGCACCCTTATATCCTGGTAATTGATTTCTGGTACAGGAATCCATTTTCAACACTGAATTTAACCATTTAATTTAATTTTTACTGTATCCTTGTATGCTAACGCCTTCTCATCGATATGATGGAAAATGAAAATATGCACTTTCTTCTTTTGAAGGTGGAACCACGAAAAATCAACATTCAGAATCCTTTTAATAAAAAAAAAAAAATATTTCATTAATGAAGGAAGGATTCATTAAAGGCTACCGTTTGCGCATCGATTTGATTAATTAACTTTTGATTCTGATGAAATGAGATACTCCTAAATACGATCTATCTACACTGTACACGTGTATATATGTACCTACATATGAAGGTGTGTGCATATCGTATGTTATGCTTAGAAAATTGTCTTACGGAATTCAGTTTCGTTTTTCGTGCGTTTGTGTATTCCAATAAGAACTCCGATTAGAGTCATATTGGAATATAATTTAAGGACATTTTGGGCTAGCGCCATCTAGGGGATAATCTTTGAATTTAAAGTCCTGCAAAGGATGCAATGTGCATCCACTGAGAGTACAAACGAATGTTGGAATTTCAGAGAAGTAATGAAAAGAAATACGATCATTCCTGATTTGTTGGAGTAGTACAAATACAAATATACATAAGTATTTGGCGCAACAGGCCATATGTGTTGCAGGGCTTATCTTCCCCCACCATTCGTGATTTGTGTTACATTTTTTGGCACAAATGGAAGGGATCTATAATAATTTATTGCCATATCCGAAAGGCTTCTTTCCGAAGCTTTTTCATAACAGTTATTACTGTAGGAAGTTTTTCAGACATTCGCGGGAGGTAGTACCGTACTTTTTGGGATTTGAAAATCTTACCTCTCCTTCAGTAATCTAACGCACTAACCTCTTTGAGAACGACTTCAATACATTAAGATGGCATAAAAGCTGAGGTATCATTAATTAATGAATTGATGAAATGCATTGATGAGGTAGTACGGAGGAAAGCAATTGATGATCTCTCAAAAACAAAAACCCGTATAAAGGAAACACACCTCTAAGAGTAAGCATTTTACTCTTTGGAAAAAAAATAGCAAACTTTCCACTATAATAGAATTGCTAGGAAGGCCAGACTAGCACTGCAACCTAGAAAGATCTTTTGTGCTATCCCTAAGCTCTCCTAGTAATGGAGAGAGTATTTATCCCGAGCAAATATCAGGGCTCATGGAGGAACCTTAGGATCGTTTTTGCCGGTGACTGGTTGACTATGTTTGGGGAACTGAACTCCAAAGTGTCTTTGCCTGCTTCGAGCCATGGCGGGACAATAGCACAGGATATGCTCGATAGTCTCTTGATCTTCCAGACAAAATCCGCACATGTCCGCAGTACTTACATGTGCGCATCTTGTGGATATGGTGAACAGTATCCGGTGTGGAAGTCCGTGAGGAGCTTAGCATCACGCTTGTTCAGTCCGAGAATTTCCTGACTTCTCTTTCTATCGGAAGTATTTATAAATCTCTTGGTTGTTGAGTTCCATTTAGAGATTCTCTCTTCATGATCCCATGAGTTAAGCTCCATTTCTATGTGGCTGATGGGTATGCCGCAAACCGGAGACGGGCCAATGAATGATGATTACGATTCTAGTCTGGCTAGCTCATCAACAATTTCATTTCCCTTTATTCTCTCATGTCGTGGAACCCAATTAATTGTAATTTAATTGCGAGCAGCGATCTGGTTTAGGGCGTCCAGGCAGTTTCAGACGAGCTTGGACTCAAAACAAAAGGAGTTCAGAGCCTTTGTTTTGTTTTCTACGTAGGTCGCGTCTGATGCACTCTCTGGCATATAGCTCAATTGCAAAAACCTCAGTTTGAAAGGCAGATGTAGAGCAGCCCAGGGAAACTGCTTGTTTAAAGTTGGGGCCGTATATGCCTGCACCAACTCCTTTTTCCATTTTTAAGCCATCGCTGTACCCCACAGATTGGAACCCTATTACTCCATACACTGCGTTCCGGAATGATGGCTTTGAATGGGCTGGCGAAGTTCATCTGAGAGAGCATAAAGTCCGTAATACAAAGAAACGGACTGGAAAGCAGAGAAATTGTTTTTAGTATCCTTAGATGCCCAACTAGATCGCCCAGTTTGATGTTGCACGAAAGATGAAGCTTTATGGCAGTGGATGTGGCCGTCTTCTTGATACTTGTATGCAGGAGAGGAAGATCTAAAAGAGCTTCCAGAACCGCTGTAGGGCACGAAGGCATAGCACCTGTGATACCAGTGCAGGCGAGCCTTTGGAGCCCTTGGAGTGCGTTTTGGGTGGAGGTTTGTTCAGCCCTTGTCCACTACACTAGACAAGCGTAAGTATAATAGGGATTATGATAGTGAAGTAAGTCCAGTATATCATTTTTGGTTTTCGACCACACTTCTTTCTTTCTTGAACATATCAGCTAAATTCGAGATTCATCTTGGACATTCGTATGTATGACCTATGAAGGACCTCCTTCAAGCTGAAATATTCGCCATGTAGAAGGCAGCACAGACGGTATACATACCTAAAGAAACTACATATGTATGTATGAATACTACAAAGGATTGCGATCTTCGTGGATGTGGATGGTCAAGAAGAACTAACAGCACTAGGCAGCATGACAGTCCGATCGAAAGCAATCCCCGATTCCGGCAAACTCTAAATAGATTACGCAACATTAACGGGCTCACACTTTACTGAGTTCCCAGACATAGAAATAAAGAACAGAATTGGTCAGTGGATGAACTGGTCAGAGAAGGATCAACAGTGAACCGAAAGTATACTCTTGCATTCGTAGTAATCCCTTCCGTGTATTGGAAAGAAAAATATGTAAATTTTAGAGCAGCAGAAATGATCAACATCGATTTGGGCTCAGACGATACAGAAAAAAAAAACAACCAACCCCTTACCTAGGTGAGAAACAGGCTATTTGATGATGGCTATATCACTTTGGAGTGGAAGAGCCCTGGTGAGTTTCATCTAATACCGACTGAAATATAGAAATAAGATAACGATTGGAAAACTGAAATAATAATCCCAATCCTAAAGTCAGGCAAGAGTGCAAATACATATGTCTTGCAACATAGGCCAATAAGTTTACTAAGTTCCATTAGCTCACACAGATACACAAAGTATCTCGCCGGCCGAAAATATGGTTTTCGAGCCGATCACAGCACAAAATAATTGTGCTTTGGGAAAAATTACTGGTATTGTATTACTCGACTCGACATTCAATACTGGTTGTCATAGTGGTCTGCTTCACTAGTTACTCACATTTAATTAAATTACTCTGATCCTTTTTATCGAGTCGTAAGTTTAATCCTTTTTGTTCCACTGACAGTGGGATAGCTGGATAAATCGATTGAAATTCATTCACTACAGTTTATATTAGCCTTAATTTCAGGGCTATTTTATCATGAAACAAGTAATAATTTACAATGTAATATGCAAATTCAGAAAACGGATTCCCAAATCTTGAGATTTTCTTATGTAAAACACTTTTTTTAACGTAAACGAACGTCGCGCAAAATGTCAATGCACGTGGATAAGTAATTGGCACCTGCCAATATAATCAATACCTTTCTCTGGTGGCACACGAAACAAACCAGAATCTGCATATCCTCTTAAAATTCAATCGCCCAACACTCAACACATATGTACATATGTATTTGTATGTCTACGAAAAATTTCATCTGCCAGATCAAGCACTTTACAGACAGTGGCACGCATCTAAACCATCTTCATGTCACCTGCTAACCTAAATAAATCCCTTGCGCACTTTCCAAATGCATCCGTGGATTCCACTTGGTATGCAGTCCTCAAACAAGAAAAGTGCAACTTGCCCGCCAGCAGAAGGGCTCATTCGCTCTTTCTCTCTCTCTTGTTGTCCTGTCTTTGGTATGCGCAGATAGTTCAACCTGCAATCAATTAATTACAGACTTTATTGCCACCTTTTACCGGTCAAATATCAGTCAGTGTTCCTGTCCAGCTTCCGCTGAATAATGATGGTATCATTTATGCGATACCGTTTTGAATGACTGAGAAGGACAACTTGTGGCGATTGCCACCTTGTCTGTGGTGGTGATTTACACACAGTGACATCGATCGGACTAATTGATAAGATAAGAAACTAAGAAACATCAGTGTGAAATCATAAATTCAGCGTGGGTATCAGGATGGGGTGTAGTACGTTGATATATGCATGCCATGTCCTGACCGGTTGTGTTATGCCACTGGAATTTTCTGACTTTTGGAATACAATGTCTGCTGGACACGCAATTAATGGGTGTCCTGTACGTGTGATGTGGCTCACTTTGAAGGTGGATTGCGTAAGAATTCGTTGGTCTTAATTTCACGGAAGGATAACATAGTAGTGAGAGGAAAAATCAGTGAATTATTACTTACTAGGACATGTTTCCTCACGTCGAATTAATATGTACACTTGTTTAAAAGATTTATCCCGTAAAACGGTTTCATTTTTGGAAAACTTAGTTATGCATAAAGAGTTTACCAAACTTTTATAAGAAACCAGTGTATAAGATACCGAATTTGACAGGGTTTTTCAAAGCGGTGCTCCTTGCGATTCTGGAGGCTTGTCGTATACTGCATGCTTTCCCAATATCTAACCACAATCTTGCTATCTTTACTGATAGCCAAGGTACTACCAAAGCCATTGATTCAGGTACTAGTGAGCCAGAATGAAGTTGAATTTCCATAAAGCAGACATTACGGCCATCCGGAATTACAGCCGATGGGATGGAGAACGCACAAGAAAGATGAAAATTTGTGAAATACTTTTAATTCTATGTTACGGGGAGTGTCACAGGAAGCAAAGTCAGGGGTTTTTTTTGGAAAGAATTCGTGAGCTTCAGAAATATAAATGAACGCATGTGTCCGCATCAGGGCCAAATTCAAAAATACAACGCTGATATGTGTTCAAGCCCTCGCAGAGGAGAGAAATGATATGAACAAAGAAAGCTTCTACGATCTCCTTAGAAGAAATATTACATGTGTTGGGTTTTGCATGACGACCATAACGAAACCCTTACTTTGACTAAGAGTACCGACACGCACCAGCCAAAGAAGCTTTTAAGCCAAAACTGCAAAAGAACACCAGAGCTGCGGGCAGTCGAGTCAATTGAGAGGTAATACAGCAGAGGCCGCATTTGGAAATTTTACCAGAAAATAACTCAAGCCTACAAGTCCTGAATAGAAGCCTGCAGAGATGAGCATAGGAATATGGTACCTACAAGATTCACAGCCAGTGCTGAGAATTTGCAGAGAACAGTTTTGACTCTCAAAAGGCATCGACACCCAACACTATTCTGTTAGGAAAAACAATCTATTCAACTTGGATGATGACCATCAAAGTTTTCTTCCACCTCACAAATACCAACAAGTTGCTGGGGTGGATGGCCTGCCGTTCGAGCTCTAGGAAGCAGCGGGTGATGACTTAATAAGGAGCACACACCAACTTATTTGTCTGTAAAATTTGGTCGATTAAAGTATGCCCGATGAATGGATATGTATGTACATATGTATGAGAAAGGAATCGAAGACTCGGCCAAAATGTGTATGGTGACGGATAGCTATATATTCGAAGTGAAATAGAAGCACTGCGTAGTTACATACCTTGAAAAATGGCATCAGTAATTAGATCAAGCAAGGAATTACTCCTGCCCATGGAAGCTTCTTTGGGCTAAAAAGGCATTTAAGAAGTAATGCCCTCTCTCAAACGGCTACAGAAACTCCATATAAAACCCTTATCATCTCGGTGCAGTTATATAGTGTAGAAGCGCATGGATTCACATGAAAAAAATACTGGTTAGCTTTAAAAGGAAGATTGTTTGCGTGATATTAGGTCCAGTTTGTATCAATAGAAGTTGTAGAGGTTGGAGGAGAAGATTCAACGATAAACACTCAACGGGTCAAAGAGTTGCGAGTGCAGCGGCTGGGATGACTGGGGTACGTAGAGGGCGTTGACATTAGCATGGACGTAGGATAGGATGACCTTACCTTACGTGGCGCGCTCAATCGTGAAGGAACCTCAACCAAATCTGTGTGCGAAATGGATTGAGCTGGCTGGAGGGCATATTATTATGTACATACAATACATACATATGTACATAAGTACGAGAATATGAGTTGACATTTAAGGCGTTTAATGTTTAGTATGAAAAAGCAAACTTTTTATTTAATTAAAATAAAATAACACAAAAGTATTAAACAATGTGGGATAAACACAAAAGCTAAAGAAATAATTTTAAAACAAAAAAACCGCATCTACCACTTAAGATGCAATATCTGCATTGAAGTTCCAAGTATATTAAAGAACAAAAACAAATGGGAACTCAATAAATACTTATCACAATTTTACAAAGTTATGAACTCACAAGTTTTACGACTATTCGGATCTAGTTAGCGATCAATATAATGTTTCCCCTGCCATTAATAGGGTTCTATGAATAAAAAAAGTTTCATTCAATGTAAAGTAATATAAATTAAATAAAATTACTTACAATCGGCGGCATTGTTTTAAATACATTTTCCAGAGGATTGCATTCCACAAATGTTGTTTCATTGTAAAGTATGACGTGCTCTCTTTTAAAAACGCCTTTTGTTTTATTTAAAACATCGGAGTTCGCGGGAATGGTTGTAACCACGTTGGTTTTTAAATTCACACTCTTAATTTCTATCGCTGATATTGTAATGAAATGTTCAACATCATTTACAGTAACTGTGCCCATTTTTATTAAACTGTTGTCTCTGAACGTGCAGGTATTTTCCCAGCTATTAGTTTGTGGATTGTACGTTTCCAACCTTTTGCGCTGTTCTGTCCCAAAGGGGTATGTTGTTCCGGTACAATCAAGGGAAACACACAATAAGTTACCCCTAATGCCCACATGGTGATTAGAACTCGAAGTTGACATTGGAGCCATATATTCCCAATCTTCTAACAGTGGGTTCCATTTTTCCATAGAGTTTAAATTGTTCACTCCATCGTTGCCACCAACAGCATAAACTGCCCCATTTAGTGTGATCATTTCGAAAGAATATCTTTTCTTTCCCAGTGAAGGTAACTGCGTCCACTTTAAAGTACTTAGATCCAAGCAGTCGACGCGACTTAATATTTCGCCGGAGCTATCTCTACCACCAGCAATGATTAGTTTGTTATCTATGGTGGTACTTCCAAAACCATTACGCTCTTTGAAAGGCACCGGACACTCTCTATAAATCCAATCATCGGATTGAGAGTAATACAATCCAACACTTAAGACACGTTCCTTGTGGTCCCACCCACTAATCGCAATAACAACGTCTTTTAAGTTCCTTAACTTGATTTGCTCCTCTGGAAGCAAAGACTGTGTAAATTTGGGCAACAAATGCCATTTATATGCCTTGCTGATTAATTTGCATTCACTGGGCTCACTGTAAGCCTGTTCTACTACACCTGCAATAAACTTGGGCTGCAACAGCGTCAAGCGAACATGTGGAATAAGTTCACCTATAAACATTTCACGATTCGCCTTATCATACTCAATCCACGACATTAAGCTATAAAAGACCAACTCTTCCGATGATACCCGCAATTTGTCATTGGAAAGTAATTTTCTTAGCTGTTCTACGCTCAGCAGAAAGAACTCCTCGGTTCTGCGTACTTCCATAAAGTTTTCCAATACAAACGCAATTGAGTTCTCGTAAAGTGTTGTGTAATTGTATTTTTCTGCAAACAATGCAATTCCGAGACAGTTGCACACTTCTAGTTGTTTTATTAAATAATCACAGCAGGCAATTTCTAATTTCTTCAATTGAAAAAGGTGAGCTGCTTTAATGATATTCTCCACCGTATCGATTTCAAGTTCAATTAAATTCGTATAAATAAAACGAATTATCGTTTTAAGTGTCTGGCCATCTATTTGATCAAATTTTACCTCTGTAGCTTCAGCTTCTTTGAGGGAGCCTCCAAACATTGCTAAAAAATATTCGCTCGATGCAGCCAGAATCATTCGATGAGCTTCCACCTTGACATCATCTCCAACTGTGGTCAGCGTCACATCACAGAATTTTCGATCGTCAAAGAAAACTCGTATGTTTTTGAAAATCTCCGAATAGTCATCGTCACTTTCGTATACCTTGTGTTTTTTTGATGACGAAATAATGTTCAGTGACATCTTAATCTTTTTGCAGCTGGACGACATTATAAAGTTAAAGGATATTAACAAAATTTAACAAAATAGCTGGTACTGCCAAAAACTAAGGCACGAATTCTCTATGAAATGAATTATGAAATATGTAACTTGGTGTTTTTTTTTCAAGGCCTTCTACAGTTTTTGAATTTCTTTAATTTATTGTGAAGTGTTATTTGCTTAGTCGATTATTGAATATACAAATTAAAAGTTTATTGATGCTTTGTATAAAAAACTTTGTCGATTATGTCGATGCCATCGGCGTAAGCTAGTAGTTGCACAGACTTTTGAAAGATTGTGCCTCCGGTGTTGGCTTGTGAGTTTCGCACAATTCTTGCAAGGATGATATTAAGGAAGTCGCATGCCAGCGCATCACCTTGTCTAAATTCTTTTTTGACATCGAAGGTCTCGGTGAAGTCATTACCGACCTTGATGGAGTACCGAGCGTTCTCCATTGTCATCCTGCAGAGATGAACGACTTTGGCAGGGATGCCAAAACTAGACATGGCTCTGTATACGTAGATCGTGACGGCCTTAAAATCTATAAAAGATGGTGAGTATCAATTTGGGCTTCTTAGGATTTATCCAGGATCTGCCGGAGTGTGAAAATTTGATCGATTGTGAACTTTCCTGGAATGAAACCACACTGATAGTGGTCGATCAGGTTGTTGACGAAGGGTTTCAGGCGTTCATACAATATGGCAGATAAAATCTAATACGCGATGTTGTGGAGACTGATGCCTCTGTTATTGGCGCAGTTGGAAGGGTCTCCTTTCTTTTGGATCAGGAAAATGATACTGAGATCCTATTCATCAGGCATACACTCGTCTAACCAAATCTTGGGAATGAGTTGGTGTATTCTCTCTATCTAACCATTCCAGAGGGACAATGCGGTAAACCAAGACCTTAACTTTGGTGGCGTACCCGAGTAGAGAGAGAGACCTCAATTAATTTAACAAAAAAAATAGAGGTAACTAGGAAAGGATTAAACTGACTGGAGAAATTTGTTTTGTTTGAGGCTAATGACATCCCGTGCTGCAGCATCATGGAAAGTAGAAGTGAAGCTCTACGATTAACACTGAGTTCGACCAAAATCTCGAGTTCACGAAAACAATAACTTGATGCGGTTAGAGGACGAATTATCTTCTTAACTAAGGCCAGATGACGACAGATATAAATATTCACCGTAGCCACACCTTCATAATGTGTGTATTGGCGTTATTCATTTCAAACTGTTTTAGTCAATACCTGCTAAAAAATTTCTAACAGATAAGGCCATTTGTAAATATTAAGGCCGATTCACATTAGGGTACGTATGGGTGTCAAACATATATTTTTTTTTTTTTTGGTTGCGCCAAAGGATGTGGTAATCTTCCAAAGATACTAGTAGCCCGGGCTGCTAGCATGCACGATTCGCAAACCCGAATAGTCGATGCCAGGAATGCGCCTACGTACTAATCCACACCCTGCACACTTCTACCACTCTCCCCGCGGGACTGCCGTTAGGTATTACTACGCGGGGCTGGTTAGCAATTCATGCTATACTTCTTCTGTTGCGGGTTCTGCTCTCCTTGCTCTCTCAATTATTCGGAGCTCTTTTTGTACATTCGTTATGATTGTACAGATTTCCAGCCAATTCTCCTCTGACCGCAGCATTTGGTCTATAAGGAATGGTGGACTTGGCAGATTGTTTCTCCATTCTGTAAATCGACTGCAGTGGAATATTGCGTGCTCTGTGTCTTCCTCTTGCTCTGGACAGAGTGGACAGAGAGGTGAGCTATCATGTCCGAATCTGTATAGGTACTTGCGATAGCCGCCGTTACCCGAAAGAAACTGCGTGAGGTGGTAGTTGCGGTCCCCATACACTCGCTTGGTCCAGACTTCGATGGTGGGAATCAGTTTATAGGTCCATCTACCTTTTGTGCTGCTATCCCACCTGGCTTGCCACATAGCTAGTGACCTTGCCTTCTCCTCCTCCTTTATTCTCCTGACAGTACCTGCTTCTTGACGACTCGAGATTCTCCTTTCGTTGATCCTTACCATCTCCGGCTATGACACAGGCTGCTTCGTCCGATATTGTTCGGAAACCGCTGATCGTTCTTATCGCGCATAGCCTGTATGTTAACGACAGTTTTCTCCGTGTTTCTGTCGTCGCTAATGCCGCCGCCCAAACTGGGGCAGCATATAGGAGAACCGAGCTAACCACTCTGGATAGTAGAATCCGTCTAGCATATCCAGGGCCACCGATGTTTGGCAGTATTCGAGAAAGGGTTGCCTGTAGTAGTGAAGCCTTCTTGCTCGAGTATTCCACGTGTGTTTTAAACCTTAATCTTGTCGAGCATTACGCCTAAATATTTTAGTGCTTCCTTGGATCCTATGGTCTGATTTCCGACTCGAATATTCGCATATTTAACAGCTTTGCGGCTTGTAATAAGAACAGCCTCAGTTTTGTGGCCGGCTAATTCTAAGCCGGCGGTACCTAGGGTGTCAAACATATGTATATATACATATGTATGTATGTTCCCTCAAACAGATAACTTTTTTAAAAAAAATTAAAACAGTTTCTCAATCCCATCAACCTCATAAAAAAAATACCTACATCAATAAAAAAAAAAACATAATTTGGACATATGTCATAAGAAAGCGTTACGTTTCACAGAAACTGTGTCCGTTTTTACACCGAATGACATGTTGTCAGCAGACGTATAAATTTAACTGACAACAATCGTTCAGCTAGACACAAATTTTGATGGAAGCTTCTTTGTAAAAATTCGTCGGGAAATGCAACATTTTCGATCAAAAGCAACGCTCGAAAAAATCTCAACAGAATACAACCGATGTGTGTGCAATGCTCGAAATCAATCATCGTTTTTCGGCCGTCAATGTCTGTTGCTTTATAGCTTAAATGTTGCTCTTCAGCATAAAGGTACCTATCATATACCATCATCATGGGAATTATAACATCCACATAAAAACAATGTCCGACCAAAAACAAAAAGACCACAACGCAACCAAAAACAATTGTTCGACGAAATAATTTACGAGCGATCGCAAATCCCGTATCAGATCGAATAAATCGATCATTGATCATGGTCATCACAAAGTATGAGACGTCAGCAAAAAATCGAAACAGAAGAATCATATCAAATTGTGATATCTTATAGATGCATTAATAATATCGAACGGCGGCATATTGATTTTAAAGCGTCAATGTACTGCACATAGGGATTCCTATTGATTTTTACACGACGGGACTCCGTGATATTTCTCAAGAGAATTGCGATGTTCAACAAATTTGTTCCCTGAATTAATTTTTTTTTTTTTTTTTTTGTCGAGAACGCTACGAGAGTGAAATCAATTTGTTAAACGTTTTCATATTCATTAATAATACCAGCGGTGAGACAAAACAGGGGGTCAAGTGGATTTCACTTTGTTTTTGGTTCTCTCACTACCAGGTTAAGTACGAGTCCTTATATTATGTTTGCACATGTTAGAAACCACAGGATCATGTGCTTAAGAAAACCAATATTTGAACGCTGACAAATGCCATTCACTGTCAGTGGGTGTTGTCCGATCACGTTAGCCACTGTCATTTTAATTTTTATTAGGTTTTTATCAGGAATTGTGGCATGGCAAGGCGACTCAATGCCGATTATTCAAGGAATCTGCGTGGATCTGACGGTAATTTATTTTAATGGTTGTGTAACCAAATTTACCCACATGGGAATTTTAATAAACTCATTAATAAGACAAATCAATCAAAACACTCTTTTATCGGGAAAGGTACATACATATATGTATGTATGTACATATCTTTGGGTATTTGTATCCATAACATGGTTGGTTAGACTACAACCACTTTTTCATTGTCCTGTCAGGTGGATCACATTGTCTACTATTAGTTTTTGATGTTTATGATGCAGGAGCGAAATTTCACATGGAAGTGGTGCCTTGACCGAAGTTGTATTATTCTGCTATTTCATTAAGAAATAATCTGAAGATAGATTTTATAGGGCTGCATGTTAGGGACTTTTAATTATCTCTGGCAACAAGGAATAACAGCACAAGTCGTTTTTTACGATTTGTCAGGGCAGTCCTTTAAAGTTTTGTCATGAGTTTACAAAAAAAAATTTTGCATAGTATGAATAGTTTTCGACACAGAAATAAAATTGATAAAATGATGTGTACAATTCTAGAATTTATTATAGAATTGAGTATGGAGCCTCTGATTATATGATAACTCAATTTTGACAATTTTTCTTTGTTGCATCGAGTGTTTTTTTTTGAGCGAGTGAACTTTAAATTGAAATGAAACACACGAAAATCGATTAAATTTTTTTTTTTTTTTTTTTATAATTTCCACGCACGCAAGGGGTTATGGATACCCTTTTACATGTTTTCACACGGTGCGGGCGTTGGAAAGATAGATAGAGAGAGAGAAAGAGATTGGTGTAGTGGTTTGAAACTCAGGTGTTATTAGGTTTCACATTAACTCCAGGGGTGGTGTCCAGAATAACTGGGGAGATTTGTTTGTTGTCATTTATTTTTTGCCTTCGCTTCTGATTCACAGTATTTTTTTCGCAGTCCAGTTGACGTCATAAGCATATCAATCATCAACAACGCGAACAATTTCTCCAGCCATATGGCAAACCTACTGCCGGTGTTATGCCTTCGCAGTAGTTTTCTCATAAGCTTTCGCAATTGATTCGACTGCCTCTTATCATATAATGCTTGCTGACATCAGGGATTGAACTGTGAACCATCAGCTCGACAAACGATGACGCTACCACTACACCATTGCCATGTTCATGTTTTTAAATTATTTGATTGAACAATTTTTGGCACTTAATGTTCGAATGCAATTTTTGGCCAGATGACCACTTCGACTATTTGCAGAGGTCATTTCAATTTTTGACCACTTCTTCGAGTAAATCAGTCTGTACATCGCGAATGGTAATCACAATATGTATTGCCTTCTAAGTGGTCAACAGTTGCTGTTTAATCCGCATAAGCCAATGCCTTCAGGTAAACCTAAAGAAAATAGTGTTAAATCGCATGATCTCGGAGGCCAATTAGCAGGTCCATTTCCCGAAATCATCTTCTTGCCGAATTGTGATTTTATTAAATCGATGAACGAATTGCTGTATGACACGGAACTCTATCCTGTTGAAACCACATCTCGTCAGGATCAATCTCATCCACATTTTCAAAATAAGTTTTCATTGAGCATGGTTCTGTTTTGTTCTCCATTAACGGTAGCGCGACGACCGATATTGTCACCACCTTGTAAACCGCAATAAACTGTTTTTTTTTCTAGATGTAGTGGCGTTTGAAGTACCTCTTCAGGATTCTGCTTATTCCCGCTAAGAGAGAAATAAATCTGATCACTGAACAATATTTTTCGTTTCCAAGGAATTTGTTCCTGCTGAGTTGGAGACCAGGAAAGAGGCATAGGAAGTGGGTTGTATCCTCAAAAGCTCGCTCGTCACCGCAGCCTTTGCAGAGTCCTTTTTCCGTCAAACGCAGTTTTTTCAAATGATACCGTAGAGAGTTGTGCGTGTGATAACCCCAACGAGAATGGAAAGGGATTTTCTGTATTCCCGTATAAGTCTCTCGGTTCTGACTTTATCGAAGGCCGGCGATAGTTTCGTCGTGATTATACAGGTATCCAAAAAGGTCCATCTGGTGTTCGTATCTTTTATGGATATTTTCCTTGCTTCAAGCTTGAGTGCACAAGGCGGGATGTTCACGAGTGGTTCTGCTTGTCTTGAAACGGCTGCAGAACCCTCTCTTGCTAATTCGTCAGCTTTCTCGTTACCTGGTATACCCTCATGTCCAGGGACCCAGAAAAGCGATACATTGTGCTGTGTTCTAAGAACCTTAAGCTCTTCTCGACAGCACTTCACAAGTTTTGATTTAATTTCTGTGGCCGTTATTGCTTTTATAGCTGCCTGGCTGTCAATAAAGAAGGTGATACCCTCTTGTGGTATTGCACTTACTGCAGACTCACTGGCGGCTGTTGTCACTGCCAAGACCTCCGCTTGGAAGACGCACCTGTGGCCTGGGAGGCGTATTGATTTCGATATTCCTAGCGATTCGGAAAAGACGCTTAACCCTACGCCGGTGTCCATTTTAGTGCCCTCTGTATGTATGGCAATGAATTGCGTATTTGGTATCTGATCTCTTAACCACTCCTTTCTCATAGGATTGGCGCTTGAGAAAGGTCTATTAAGGTCTAAGTATGGCGTGATGTAATAGGTACGTGGCCAATATGCTTCTAAAGGATAGTCGTATGCCCTATTGCACTTGACTTCCATGTTTCTGATTCTAATGGCGCTTGTGGCTGCAGATGTTTTGATGAAGATATCTAGCGGGAGCAGGTTGAGAATAGCCTCAAGTCCATGTAGTTGTCCTCATCGCACTGGCGGTACCGATACACGCTAGTCTTTGAACCATCGTGACGGCCATTAGGTTAGTGGCCTTATTTACCGCCGGTAACCATAAAAGACTGCCGTATGTCAGTATGGGTCTTATTATATTATAGCCTTATAAATTTAGGGAATTATTTTAGGAGAGGGACCCCAGGTTTTCCCAAAGATTCTGCTGCATTAATAGGAGGCTATATTTGCTTTTTTGATCCCGTCAACGGTTTTGATGGGTTTTGATGGGCCTTCGACTTATTCGCTGAGTGTTGGGAGGAATTTACCTGTTGCCAGTAGCACAACGTCATCTCCATAAGCAGCGATTTTGTTTCTGAGCAGCTGTATGTCTTCGTTAAGAACAATGACCCATAGCAGTGAGGAAAGTACCCCGCCCTGAAGAGTTCCCCTGGAGGCGTATGCTTCTAGCCTTGTTCTCCAAAGTTCGGTTATTATATGCCTTTCTTCAAGTATGCTGACAATCTATCTGATTAGGCTGTTAATGAACCTAGCGTTCGCTTTACCGAGTTATGTACCTGAGTGTATTTAACGGCAGGTATCCATTATAATCGGCAATCGGATGTATTCCGCAAAATACCTTTAATTGCATGTAAACGAGGCGTGCAAGCGTACACGAAGTATTCCTCGCGCGGATTCCAATATAATCAATATAGTCCTTAGGAAGTTGATCACCTTTTCCCGTAGCAAATTCAGCAAGTGTTTCCAATTTACTACGGTATTTACTATTTAGAATCATATGCCAAACGTCTGGTATATCATTTAGCAATTTAGTGTTTATAGCAAACATTAATAGCCGTCTTGGCATGGGTTCAGTTGCTTTAGCTGAATTTACCCTTCAACCGCTTAAACCTACAATTACGACACCATAAGAAATTTTCCTGAAGCTGCTAAACATTAATTGCCCAAAAGCGAAATTAATTATCTGCGCGAATTTTCAACACATTCTTAATTACAGGTGAACCTTTCATTTCAATTTTATTCTACCCTTGAAATGCTCCGAATTTGCATATCCACATTTAATTCATGGCTTCACTGGTGCAGTGTATCAGCATCCTAAATGCCTCATGGAGACATTCATTAGTGTTTGCGCGCTAACGCGCTAAATCCAAAGCATTAATGTCCAAAAGGATTTCTCAACATATTACTCATCTCGCGCAAGGAACACTTTGACAGAACTCAAGAGGGAGCTGCAAGCGCTACACACGGAAAGAGTGTTAAGTGATACTTTGACTTGGAATTCAAGTAGATTTGTGTCAGCGCAGAGGCGCAGAGGCAGTTGTAGTTGTTGGAGCCTCTAATTTCGTCTTCCTGGGCGTTTTTCGCGGCATAATTACAATGTAGATTGGGGGTAATTTTAACACCTCGGCCTTTGTTCATCTTTTGCACATCAACTGGAAGCAGTGGTTCTTAGAAGACTCGCGCGCACTTAATACTTATCTGTGGTGTTGGATCTTGGGCAAGTCATCGCGTTGCTTTATCGTCATCATCATCTTGCCAATTGGTACAATTATGAGTTCGGTTTCGATATGTCGAAGCTGTTGCAATAGTATGTGAACACTTTCAGTATTCATCTCGGTCAGAGATTGCTTTTGCTAATCGCGGGTAGCCGGCAGCACGCAAGTGGTACATCTTCCCACAGAGTTTGCGATCCATTATTTCCTCAGACCCAGATTTTCACCTTTCCACTGTGATATCTGTATGTCGTCGGTCTTCATTTTTATTTTTTGTTTTCTTCTTCTTGAGATTCTCGTGCATTTCGAGTCGTCGTTGCTGAAGTTCCCAATGCAAATGATAAAATTGCAAATTTATGAGAGAGACCGCGTCGTCTGATTCGTGTGCCCAAAGAGATAAACGCCTATACGAGTTTTTGTTTTTTTGATTTTTTCGAATTCGAACGTCTCGTATCTTAAGTTGTTTGTAGATATTTTTCAGTATGCATTTATCTGGATTTTAATATACCGTTCCAGTGTCAATTTATTTGGCTGGTAAAATGGAGGTGAATGATGCATGTTATAAGGATAAAGATCGTACACATTATCACACACTGGAGAAGTACTTACAATAGCGTATCGGTTAGATGGGTTCTATCTGAAAAGGATTACAAATTACAAGTGTACTGCATTTGGTAAATATTTAGGTTTGTGGTTAATGCTAATGCATTTGGCTAAGACGAGAATACAATTGGATTTTGGTATTGATTTATGTAATGATAACTGTCCGTGGTATTAAGAAAGCCATACTACGCTAGGGAAGTGGTTCTCAACCCGCAATGTGGGTCGTGCGATTTACATAGGTGAATGTATGTACGCCAGTGAAAAGTTTGACAATCAGCTGCCACGAAATAATAAGTATTTAAAAACAATTATTTTAAATAAAATTAATATAATTCGGTCGCTCAGGTTGGCTGATAATCTTACAATTTACACGTTATAGAGAGATGAGTAGGAACTGACAAGTGAATGTGTCATTTCTCTCTTTGATGCATAAAGTTATTAAAACCACAGCACAAAGACTACATTTGTAAATTTTCTTATAAGTCATCAATACATAGATCTGTATTTTAAAATGATCTTCAATTGCGTAATGTCTATTTTGCTTCAAGTGAAGTCCTTTAAAACAGCATAGGTAAAAGAGAAGTTAAGAAAAACATATGCAGGCTCATAGTTTTACATACATATGTACGTAACATCTAGGGTCTTACGAAAGTTCTCTTATGTCCTGTTTCCCCTTGTGGGTCCTAGGGCCTCAACTACGCCTACGCGCCATCGTGTACAGTTCCTGGCAATGAACTTCAGCTCTCTCCAACTCTTCCCCAATTGTCGTGACTCCTCCTCAACTGTTCTGCGCCATGTATTTTTAGGCCGACCCGCTCTTCTACCATCTTGTGTTAACGGATTCCACTGCATTGCGTATTTTGCAATGGAGCTGTCGCCTTTTCGAAGTGTGTGACCAATCCACTGCTACTTCCAACGTTGGATGGTTCTGCCTATTGGTTCCTAACCCGTTCTCTGGTAAAGATGTTCGTTAGAGATGCGGTTGGGCCAGGAAACCCTTAAGATGTTACGTAGGCACCTATTGACGAACGTTTGTAGTTTTTTTGTGATAATGGAGGTCACCTTCCAAATGCTGCACCCATACAACAGCACGGATTCAACATTAGAACGGAACAGTCGCAGCTTGGTGTTTAAGCTGATAGCATTGCTTCGCCTTATCTTGGACAACATTCCAAACGCAGACTTTGCTTTGCCGATTCGGTTAACAATATCCTGTTCGGTTCCACATTCGGTCGAGACCATACTCCCAAGATATTGGAAGCTCTCTACTTTCTCTACCGGTTGTCCAGCAATGTTAACTTGAGTTGTTGAGTTAGTGCCGAGATTGATGATTTTGGTTTTGGCAGTGTTAATCTTCAACCCCACGACATTTGCCTCCCTCTCCACACTTGATGTCATTTGGTGCAGATCCATAGTCCTGTGAGAGAGTAGACAAACGTCGTCAGCGTAGTCAAGATGCTTAAGTTGAGTTGAAAGAGTCCAACGAATTCCTCCGTTTCCAGTAGACAAGGCTGCTCGAAGCACATCGCTAATCACCCACAAAAAAAGTATCGGCGATAGAATGCAACCTTGCCGAACCCCACTTTGGATCTCGAATTCCTCTGACAGCTTTCCTCTATGCAAAACGTGGCACTTAGACCCATCATAAGTTGCTTCGATAATAGCTATTAGTTTATCGGGTATACATCTCCGGCGCAAGGCAAGCCAGATAAACTGCCTGTTGACACTGTCGAATGCCTTTTCGAAATCTATGAACAGCAAGTGAAGTGGTGACCGGTATTTTTTTTGATATTTTGATATTTTATTTTATTCACTTCAACATCATTTACAGTAGACTAATATAATCTTTAGGTCGAAAAAAAGAAAAGTAATAATTTAATAATTAATTTAATAATTATTATTAAACGAACTGTTCAATTATGATTCCCAGGGTGTTGATGTGGTCGACACAGGAGGATCCAGTGGGGGAAACCTGCTTGTTCAGCATCGAGTGTGTCTTCCAGATGTTCTTTTATTCGCTCGAGAACTATTTTGGCTATTATCTTAGCAACTGCGGGAAGAACGCAAGTTCCTCTCCAGTTTTCGCACTCCAAAAGACTACCTTTTTTGGGGACCTTGACAATCATTCCCTTCTGCCACTCATCGGGGAAAGTTTCTGCCTCCCAGGCTCTCTCTACAAGAGGATATAAAAGCTCTGCTGATGTTGTTGGAGCGGCACGCAGAAGCTCTGCGGGAATACCATCAAATCCTACCGCCTTGTTGTTCTTTAGCGCGTTAATTGCGGTGGCGATCTCATCTTTACTGGGAGTGGAGGAGCGGATTCGGGAAATTGTTTCATCGGGCAGCTCAGTTTGATTTGGGTGCATATCATTGGCGACTACACGGTTCAGGACCGCAGCAAAATGCTCCTTCCATCACTTGAGCTGATCCTCATCCGAAGCAAGTACGGAACCATCTAAGCCTTTCACCGGATGTTGGCTGGAGCGATGACCACCTGTCAGCTCTTTGGTGATTCTATAAACAGTTCTGTTATCGGACCTGCTCGCTGCTTCCTCTGCTTCTGTGGCCAGGGCGTTGATGTAATTACGTTTGTCACGTCGTACGCTGCGCTGCACTTCTCTCATTTTCCTTCGATACAGGGACTCTAGTTCGTTCCTCCCTACTGCTGGGGTATCTACAATACGAGCTTTAAGTAGCTTGCGTTCTTCAATCCGCCTCCAGGTATCCTCGGTAAGCCACGTGCTATGCCTTGCCTGCCATCTACCAACAATACTTTCCGCTCCAGAAGAGAAAACATTTTTCACAGCGTTCCAATGTTCTTGGATGGTTGTCGGCAATGAGCTGCTGATTGCTCCCACTCCTAGCGAAAAGTGATCTCTTAATTGTTGGCGTACTGAGGGGATCTTTAGCTGGTCGACGTTATACCTGGGCATTCGGGTGATATTGCGAAGTCTTTGAACAGATGCAGTACGTAACTGGACAGTAGCTACCATAAGGTGATGACTTTACGAAAGTAGATTAGGTTAAATAAGTTTATGAGGTTATCATAAGACAGTAGTCGCCATTTTAAGACCATCGGGAACGTAATGGTAAGAAACGTTTATAATTCATCCATGTACTTAATTTTCCTACAGAATTTAAACTATCAAAGAAGAATCTTCCAAAGTGTCTTAGTCTGCTCGGGGTAATGCATTGACATTCACAGAGCAGACGTTTTATGTTTTTTAAGACGTACATAGGCTACTGCCGTGCCTGCATACATCCGTATTCGATAAACACAATCTCAATGCGTGCTTCTTCAAAGGTCTCTTAACTTAAATGAAAGATTTGAGCTTAAAAGATCATCTATGGCTTTAAGACATGAAACCTTCGATACAGGCTAATAGTACACAGTTGTACATTTACACATCTGCATAATTACAAACAATTTACAAAAAAAAAAAAACTATGGTGTTATGACGTGTACTGTTGCAGCTTCTTCAAGGATTTGTCAGGTTCTTTCGATTTGGTAGTTTGTAATTAGATTACGAATGGTCCAAACCAATATGTCAAAACACCTAAGAGAACTAAAAAGGTAAAAGAAAAGGTTCTCAAATCGATTTGAAATACTTATGCACTCAGTTCTTTGCGGAATGCATTCGTAAGAAAAACTTTTGCTACGGATATTTTCTATGCTTTCATATACGGATATTTCCCGCACTGTATCTAATTCATACCCCTGTAGCCTTTAACAAAAACAAAAGACAGGATTTTTTTACTTTATTCACAACAGGCTAGAAAATTAGGTAGACGATATTGTCACTAGAACTATTGTTTGAATAAATATCGTGGGGCTATTATTCATTTTTTGTGTTGTGTAGTTACATGCAACAGGTTTAGTTTGTCATACGTTCCTCATCAAAGGTAGAACTCTGCAAAGTCACACCAGGGAACATTGTAGTTTTCATTGTCCTAAGGGATCGGCAATTAAAGAAACAATGAACCCATTGGGCATCATTATATTACTTTGAAAAATACTTTCGAATACTTTGAACTGATTTTTACATAAAATGACAAATCCCTGAACAGGACAACCACAAAATGTTAAAAAAATCTGAACAAAAATGTATGTAGTTGTAGTACACATGAGTAGATACTTCTTTACTTTTATTCACACGGCAAGTGAATCGAGTTCCAAGGGGCAGCGCAAGTGGGGGAACACAATTCACGTCCAATTCTGTGTAGTAAAACTTGAATGGAGTGATAGCTTCCGCAGCCGAGCGGATGCACAAAACACACGATGCACGATGCAAAGAGGTCTGGAGCACTCTTCCAGATACAATACGTTTCACATGATTATTTCTTGGGGAGCGCATTGTTTTCCTCGGTTTTTTTTTATTTTTTGCGTGTTTGCTTTTTGCTGAACGATCTTTTCTTTTGCGCCGGTACTTTGGAAATTTGTGAATGAAATCAGAATGCTGGTCGAATTGTCCATTGCGGATAACAACGCGCAGTGGTCTTAATACAGACCTTGAACATCGTCGTGGTGCGGTGCTGTTGCGATGCATGGTGCTGGTTTAAATTCTCATGAGAACGGAAAACTCGTAAGGTGACTTTAATGATTTTATCTGCAAATGAAATTGTCTAAATGATTTGCCACTAAAAAAGGTTTTATATTGGAGCAGTTTTTGTGAGAGATTGGTTTTAATATGTGATTTCTTAAAGATACATATGAGAAAATCTTTATGTTTTTAGCGGGTTATTAGGGGATTTTATTCCTGTCAAAGTTTAAATAAAGAATTTTGTGAGGTGCGGGTCATCTGCATCTTATTTGGCGCGCTTGAAACTGGACATTAAGTCTCCACGGTAAGTAATGTATTTACGCTGAAATAATGCTGGGAAATATTAAAATATTATTTCCCCAAAATGTCAAGTATTTGGACTAATGGTGTGCACAAACCATTCAGGCGAAACCTGTGAATATAGGCCAGTCACACTAAGATGGATGTACACCATGATGATCAGGCCCATTATAACGTGCGGAGCAGTAGCTTGGGTCAGAACGAACCTTGCTGACCAGAATAAGGAACAAAGGCTAGCTTCCGTTTGCGTAATAGCAACTATCAGAACCCGTTCCACAACAGTACTGGAAGTGATATTGGGGCTCACCTCTGTCCACTTGGAAAGGATTGCTCAAGAAACCATGTTAAGAATGACATGGTCAATAGATACTGTTTCGAGAGAAAATTCAACTGAAAGCTGAGAAGCAAAGCAGAATTGAGGAGTAAAGTCGAGATGTACAAATTTAAACAAAATATTGGGTGGATACAAGATATTTACGGGAACTGATGCAGGTGTATACGGGTCCAGAACCAAGTACTCTGAAGCCAGGGAACATAACCAAATACTACGCAAGCAGAGGTCTACGCGGTCAAAAAATGTGCCCAATTTAACCTCGATAGGAAGTATCGCGGACAAGATATTCCGATACTGTCGGATAGCCAGGCCGCCATTAAAGCGTTAAGCTCTTATGAAACCAGGTCTAAGCTCGTGTGGTAGTCAAGATAAACCAACTAATTGAAAATGACAGAGCTAGTCTCTATTGCGTACCAGGGCATGTGGAAGTTCGGGAAGAGCCAAGAAACGACGACGACTGCAAAAGAGCGAAATTTTGGAAGGAATGAGCTTCTGAGAAACTATGTATAACCGAAATAGAATAAGGACTGTACAAATATTCCTACTAGCATTTTAACGGATCACTGTAGACTTAAGAAACATTTTAGAAAATTGGGTATAGAACAAATCGATCGAGTCGATCAAATCTTCACACTCCGGCAGATCCTGGAAAAACTTAAGAAGTCCAAATCGATACTCACCATCTTTTTAGAGATTTTAAGGCCGCATATAACAGCATTTATAGAGACGAGCTATACAGAGACATGTCTAGTTTTGGCATCCCTGCAAAACTCGTTGGTCTGTGCAGGATGACGATGGAGAACGCTCGGTACTCCATCAAGGTCGGTAATGACTTCACCGAGAACTTCGATGTCAAAAAAGGATTTAGACAAGGTGATGCGCTGGCATGCGACTTCCTTAATATCATCCTTGAAAGAATTGTGCGAAACTCAGAAGCCAACACCGGAGGCACAATCTTTCAAAAGTCTGTGCAACTACTAGCTTACGCGGATGACATCGACATGATTGACAGAACACAGCGGGCTGTCACCGGTGCGTTCGCTAGTATCGAAACAGAAGCCGCCAAAATGGGTTTAGCTGTAAATGAGGGCAAAACCAAGTATATGCTGTCGACAAGAAGGGACACACAGCATCGACGAATTGGGCAGAAAGCCACAGTCGACAGCTATAACTTCGAGGTAGTAATGGACTTTGTCTACCTTGGCTCCTCATCAGAAATCAATCGAAGAATAACTCTTGCCAATCGCTGTTTCTTTGGGCTGAGAAGGCAATTGAATAGGTAGTAAGGCCCTATCTCGAAAGACTAAAGAGACTCTTTATAAGACCTTAATCATCCCAGTCCTGCTTTATGGCGCTGAAGCATGGACTGTTTTGAAAGCGGATGAAAATATCCTTGGTCGCTTCGAGAGAAAAAATTCTTCGTAAGATATACGGACTTGTTTGCGTTGACGGGCTTTGGAGGAGAAGATTCAACGACGAAATTTACGAATTGTACGGCGACATCGACCTAGTCAAAAAACTGCGCATCAGTCGCCTAAGATGGCTGGGATATGTAGAGCGAATGGACACCAATGCTCCGGCCCGCAGGGTCTTCGAATCTAACCCGGAGGGACAACGCAGTAGAGGACGACCTCGCCTAAGGTGGCGCTCACAAGTAGAAGGGTACCTCAACCAACTTGGAGTGCGCAACTGGAAACAGTTTGCTAAGGACCGGGCTCACTGGAGAGGCTTGTTGGTTGAGGTCAAGGTTCACCCCGAACTGTAGCGCCACCTTAGTAAGTAAGTAGGGTACAGAACAATGTGGAGACTTCTGCAAATTTTAGGATGGCCATCTGCTGGTTTCTTTTTGAAAGTGCTGTTATATGTATCTTCACTAATTTAATATTTTTTCAATGACTGTTACTTTATTGAAGTATTTGGTTATTAAAAAAAATATGTTTTTATTCAAATGACGTTCGTCCTATCCGCCTTATCACCCCGACTGTTTTTGGTTCTTATTTCGTGAATAGCTGAGTGCAATGGTTCTTAACAGTTCCTCGTAAAAAAAAAATTAATATCACTACCCAAAACCCACATCGAAGAGTCCCTTCTTGTAAATGTTGTGGGAACCTTAAATTTAACTGTTGACATACATACATATGTATGTACATAGCTTCCGAGATGAAAATGAGTATCGACCGAACAAATGAATTTGTGACACTATATCGACGTTATTATTCAACTCATTTAAGGGATAATACAAAATTGTCTTGAAATTTGCACAGTCCTTAAAAATATTGTTGTGATTAATCTTACAAGAAATAAAATATTTTTCTCTTAACCCAACCCAAACCATCTTTAAATCAGGTTTCCTTCAACCACTCTAACCTCCAGTCTCTATCCTAAGTAACATCTGTCCCTACGCATCCATATGCTTTGTGCCGTTTTCTACACCCTACCATAGGATTTCCAGCACCCTATCTAACCTCTCCTCTAATAGATCACCTCGCTAAGGAATTCAACCCTTCAACATTGAACAAACACAAAAAAAAAAAAATAGTATTCAAAGCAATCATAACGACAATAATAATAGAAAACCATTATGGAGGTTCGACTTGGTTTCCTTTTACCATAAAATCATAAAGGAATCAACGGGCAGGTGCCAGTTGTCATCAAATACAGATTTCACAATTCACTGTGGGTTCAAAGAATATTTACTATCGAGAGGGAGCGATTCGCGTGTCATGCATACCTCCACTGTCAACTGTCGCGTAAAGTAACAATTATCATTCCTCAATGATTTGGTAACGCGTTAGCGTAAGCGACCATTGATTACCACTGCACTCATTCAACAATTGAAATTACCTTCCCTGGCCGGCTGCTATTGCGTTACTTTACTTTGAAGGAAGTAGATCACGCAGATGGAAGTAGTTTCGAGTTCGTGAATGGATATTTGATTCAATGTTATTATAATGCTCAGAAACGCCCATTGGATGTATGCATTGTAATTTAATATCGTGTTTGTTGTGCTCTTGCATTCCTAGTAAAAAAAAAGTAGTTAGGAGTAGGATATGATTATTCCAATATCATTACGTAAAGGACAGACTGTACTTTCAGAACATATGAAAGATAAACACGCGTCAAGGGATGCAAATTAACAATTCAAGGTCGTCGCAGAACTTTGATGCTTTGATATAGATGCAACCTCAATTAGACCAGTAAGGTTCACTGTGTTACCACATAATCACATGACATTTCAAAAACTACCCACTGAACCTGGAGGAGCTATTGATGAAGCGCTGGAAGCTGCTAATGCTAAGTGCAGTTTCCTACGAGCGGAGAGAGCTTCGCATGTACAAAGAAGATGACGCATGCTGTCTTCCTCTTATTTATCATGCCTGCCGATCATGCAGTGCCTTGTAACGTCACCTACTATGTTTGAAATGAGCAACCTTTTCTGTCTAATAAAACAGTTGGAGCGTTTCTAATAGAACTTAAGCCAGATCTCTCTAGTGATGGGGCACCTTGTACCATCTTTCCATCTGCGGTTGATTAGGTTAATAGTGTCGAGCTTGAGTAGTAATTCCACTGAGGCGATAGGCATACCGAGATTTGTCTTGTCGAGTAAAATTGATAGAGTTGTAGCCTGCCTGGCGAGCTCGTCGGCCATGCAATTTTCTGGAATGTCTCTGTTGGCCAGCATCTAAATGAGGTGGATGTTGAATTGTTTGGGCACCGCGTTACGAGATAGGCGAAAATATGAGACGCATTGCACTTTATCCACGACAAGGCTTCTTTATCGCCATAAACTCCGTCTAGAAGACGCTACAGTGATTAGGGAGGCGGAAGGAGATTTTGCCAGTCTCATCTGGAGGGTATTCGGGTTTCAAAGCATTTATCAAAAAAAAGTTGTGGAAGAGTGTAGTCGGTGTCTTCCGAAAGGAAATTCAGATCGTTGAGAATAGAGGCATGTCCCGTACGTACACTAGACCACTGAGATGATTCCTTCATCTGTTTAGAGATCTATGGGTGGCAGGTGGAACAGCATTACTAGGTAGCTGTTGGGGAAGTTCTTGGAACGGCGTTCTCCAAAGACGTCCACAAGATGATCACTCCATATGTTATATAGATAGGTCTGATGACAGCCAGTATGTAATTCGTGGCTATAGTCCCCATCAATTTAATAACGTTTTCTTAAAGCAGTACAGAGCTCTAGTGGCTTTCTTGATACATTCCAGGATGTTGGGTTTCCAGCTGATTTTCTTGTCTATAATGAAGCCTAAATATTTGGCTTTATCCGCAAGTGTCAAACTGACGTCGCAAAATTAAGGAGATGAGAATGGACAATTTTATGTTTCCTTGTAAAGAGGGCTGGTTCTGTTTTTTTTTAATGTTCAACCCTAAACCACAACCACAATTCCATTTAGAGAGCTTAGAGAGAGTATTCTGCAGAAGATCTTTGAGCGTATTGAAGTGAGGTGTCTACCCGAAATAGCTTTCGTTGAGTTTGATTAAAACCAAAGAGGTAGAGGATAGGAGCGCCGGACTAAGTTTTTTTTTTTAATTTATCACATTAAAAATAAAAAAAAGTGATAGTATTTTTCTTTAAGTGTAAAATATTAATTTTGCAAATAAGTTTGGGAGACAATGTCTGACAAATGCGCCTCACCACAACCCTTGTTTTTGGTGAAATTTTTAATGACATTGTTGCGTAATTGTGATTCGACAGCGGCAACAACATGTGGGATCTTCGATTTAAGCTCAGGAAGTGTTTGTAGTTTATTAGCGCGCTTCTTGCGCAAATTCCTGTGCAAATAGACATAGAGGTGGTAGATTAATTATAACAGTTGGTGTGGTTCTTATTGCTTCTGTGAAACCAATGCATGCCATTCCTTTTACTCTTGGTCAGTATCCTGAGGTTAATGAGTTCACCTACAGCTGGCCACCAGACTAAACTGCCGTATGTCAATATGGCCAGAAAATTACTTAGGTTTTCGACCCCAGGATTTTCCGAATAGTCTAATGCAAGTTTAAGGAGTTATGATGGGTTTCCCTCAGGTAATTTTATTAAACACCTCATTTAGTACTAGTACTACTACTAGTGGGCGCGGTGGCTCATGTAGTTAGTTCGTTAGATCGCTGAGCGAAAAATTCGACGTTCGAATCGCAGAAAACACCAAAAAGTTTTCTCACGGTCCCACCTTTCGCGAATGTCTGACAGTAATAACTGCCATAAAAAAGTTTCTCAATGTGCCTTTCGGATATGGCTCTAAACTGTAGGAAAATGTGTAAAAAAATATGACACAAATGGCCCTGGACTAGATACGGTCTGATGTGCCAAGTACTCGTATTGTATTCGGACGAATGCTGAGGAAACTTAGGCTTTTTCCCTCGTCGAATATGTCCGTACGAGGATGGAACAGACATACAACTGTCTTAACTCTAAGAGCAGTACCAAGAGGTCTTTTTTAGCATCTGACAACTCCATTTCAAGAATAGTTTACAATACTTCACCAAGGCGAAAATACCAGTTCCCGGGTTCATGACTCGAATAAAGACGGAATTTCTCCCAAACAACCGTAGACAAAATAGTTCAATTCTCAATATTCTCTAATACGCCGGGAAGAACGGGTACGAGTAAGTACATATAAATTGCATGCATCTAGTTCCTGTATGGTCCTTTAATCTAAAGGCCCTCAAAGTGTAAGGCTTAATACAAGCAGAATAATAATAAAAAAAAACAACTCAACATTTCATTACCATCTAAGCCTCAAAAGCGTTCAAATTCGTAATAGTTAGAGCCTCTGCAAAACGCAACACTTTATCATATCACTGTTATACATCACTGCATTTGCCAACGGTCATTTACCATTACTCAATATCACTAACAAGGTGAGATACTAAATTGAAGTTCGCTTCTTTTTCACAATAGCAAATTAGTTTCCTCTTCTTCATGGGGCAGGAATTGCCTCCAGTATTGGTGCTTCGATTCACATTCACCTGATCGCACTTAACAGATCCATTCCAATCGTGGTAGAATTAATGCTCAGTGACTTGGGCATTGAAGATACCATCGTGTGGGTCTTACCGATTTTACATGCATGTTGGCCGCAATAATCGACGGATTTATGCTCTTATATATACATATGTACAAATATACTTGTATATAAAAATTGCTACGAGCGCATTTGGGTGGGCTGCCAGCTTCCATACAACAGAGTGCACCACATAAACCAGCACGGGAATTGTACAATTCAGTATCGATCGATCGTACCCAATTATCAAAATAAATAGCAATCAATTTATATGAGATTGAGTGTAGAATTGCTTGAGCCTAACAAGGATAGAGCAAGTGATTTGAAACCCGAAACTCAATCGACTGTTGCAGGCGATTTTTGAAATGCGATATGATTTACAACTCGATCATTGCAATCATAATATGCTACAGATGTGAATTTTATTACAAATGGATACTTGGATGGATAATAGTTATTGTAATTAATGTTATTTAAAGGGATTATGGTCATTATTTTGTTTACAGTTCGTGAGGGGTTATTAGAAAGCAATTTGGTGCGTAATCTTTTTTAATGATTAAGGGTCTTGAATTGTTAATTGTTTATACAGATTTCGCATTGATTTGAATTTAGTAAATTCCAGCCGATGATTAGTATAAATGTTTTAATGTTTGGTAGAAATATTTCACATTACACCTTGGTAAATCAAGAAACAGCGAAATATTAAAAAAAAACCGATTGGGGATAAGAGAATGGGATCAAGTACAGTGCGTTCCCGATAAATGTGTTTTATGTGGGAGACAGACTGCTGGTATTGATACCATGGTATAGCAATCCTACGTTCTATACCACATGTCTGTCACTGCAATACCACGTTAAAACCTAGTATACCATGAATAGAATCTAGTATTGAGATTCGCAAATTTTTGGTGGTATACCACCATCTTATTGCTTGCAGCGCCACTTTCTTTCTGTTGGTGGTTCTTCATAGTTTCTTTGACAATTCAAAAGCAAGCAATCACAGCGAAAAATGTTTTGAAAATGGATTAAGGAGGACAATTTTATCTGCATTGGAAACAATGAAGTAAGACAAGTTTAGAGGAATTATATCGGCGAACTACGTGGAGCAAGACGCAATATTGTAGTGTTGCAAAAAATGTGTAAGGAGCTGGAGGAGGCGCAACATAAATGTCAAAGTATACCATGTAACGCAAAAGTCAACGTATACTAAGAAGTGCAGTCTGTCAGGGGTTATAGTATTCATACCATGGTGTCAATACCAGCAGTCTGTCTCCCACATAAATTACCTCCTTTACTTTAATCACACGCTTATGTACATGTTTGAGTATTCTATTTACTTTTAAAATAAGTGAAGTTGCAGTGAAGATGTTACAAGTAAAAAACTTATTATTACTACTGACTTATTATTTTATTTTGCGCACTAGCCAGTCTAGCTCAGTGCGAGCCCAATTCAAAACTGACTTCACAACTAACAAAATTCTTAGCTAAAATTTCTATCCCTACGAATCTCCGTTGTGACACTCGAATGATGTGCTGATCTTGCCACTTGTTCAAGATATCATGTTGCGATCTCACATATTTGTCGCCCAACTTCCTCTGTCATGGAATGCAGCTGAGTGGAGCTGGTGGCGAAGATAACCGCTTTTGAGCTGCTAGGTCAGCTGAATGTGGCTGCTGCAAACCCATCGTGTTACATATCCATCTTTGTAGTCAAAATATTTTCTGTGTTTAATATACGAACTCACATTGGGTTAATTTCGGCAGTACGTTTTCATACTTCGGTGGAAGGATATCATTACAAAATGTGTTTTTTTAAAAAAGGTTTTGAAAGCATTTTCCTAGTATCTGAAGCAAGGGGACCGAAAGTTAGTCTTAAGTCAGAATAATAAAAGAAAAATTGGAGGCATTTGTAAAAAAGTGAATAATACGGTCTAAAGAATTTGGAAATATCGAAATATCGATGATCAAGATTAAGGGAAAAAAGCAACCACGTTACCAAATAAAGTAATTTGTAAATTGTTTTAGGAAACCCTACAATTAGGGTTGTCCATCATTTGTAGGCGTGTTCCAGGAAAAACAAAATCTATATCATTGAAGATTTTTTGCTCGATGCTACCTACTCGTACTTTTTCACTAAGGTGCTGCTACATACAGTTCGGAGTGAACTTGTCTCTAGATGCGAAATTCTTGTTGGTGGAGTTCCTATCCTACTTTAGTTCGAGCCCTGTCTTTACTGCGTTATAAGACTTTGCGTTGATGTCCATTCGTTTAACATATCCTGATCATCTCAAATGTCCACATTTTTACTAGATCTATCTCTATGTTCGTATTAATACTAATGTAGGGAACGCCCTACTGATATGGTCTAAACTGTAAGCCCCTTCAATTTGTGGAACACACAAAACACGCACAATAGGAATAATCGCTAGAAGCTAGGTGTTGGAGCACATTTGGTCTGTTGTACCAAATATTTAAATTTTTTGAATAAACGCAGAGTTTTGGCATTATAGTCGTAGAGTTACTTTTTGGCTTTTTCTTATAGAGTGAAATTTTGTTTCGACAAAGCCGAGGAAAGAGTATAGTACAGGTCTTATTAGAATAAGAGCTCATTGTTCTTTTAAATCTCGTCCTTCCATAAATATAATTTTATTTATGTTTTTGTATAAAGTTGAACAATTCACCTGAATGGTTTAGTGAGTCCAGATTTTTCAAAGAAAATGCGAACTGAAATTCAATCTCGTAACTGTACCATACAATCATTCATCAAAATCATTATCCTTTCTTAGCTAAGAAAAGACAAAGCGAAAATTTTCTTTATTTTAAATACAAAAATGGAAAGGAAATCCATTAAAAATCCATTTGAAATCTAAACAAGGACCATCCTAGAGCAATGATTTCTCATTTTTTTCTTTCTAATTAAAGAACGGACAATCTTTATTTTTTTTATATGAAACAACGAAAGGGTAATGCAGCTACTTTCACTAATAATGTGAAATTAAATACCCCCAATCTCTAAGATTACATCTCTGATACAATTTTAATGACTTTACTTACTTTCAACCAAGAGATTATTATTCCTTAAGGACTATTTGCTTTGCTTCCTTCCTGTTTTTAAATTTGATTTATATTCTTTTAATTAACCGTTCTAGAGAAAACAGATTTTATTAAATAAAATCACTAGCGGTCTGCCTTTGATAAACAGTTTAAGACAATTTCTTAAGAATTTTTATTTTCAAAAAAAATCAAATCCTCTCAATCCAAACTCAGGTTTGAAAATTTTCCTTCATTAAATGATCCTCCATTAATACATATAGTCCTTATCAAAGATTAAATCAATAAATAGAAATGACACTACAAAAGAAGTTGATCCTTTTAAATGAGTTCTCTTACAAATGAAGAAATATCCTCGAGACATCGTGGAACGCCGAAACAAAAGACTTGATGCAGAAACCTTTATTGGTCTTCCTAGGAATATCGTAGTACCCAGTTTCATGCACTCAAATGCAGTCACGGTTCCTTGTGGAGCAGGACAAGTAATCAAATATTTTGGAATCAATGGGTATAAGTCTGAATTTATGACATAAATACCTGCATAATTGATAGTAAAGATGTATTAAACCAGCCGAACAATAGAAGGGTGACCAGAAGAGTGATTTCGAGGACCTACATGGTGGTTATAAATTTTGTTTTTAACTCTTTATCTTTTATTCTAGAAGTGCGTCCATTTTATTTTATGTCCTTTCTTATCTGTATTATCAATTTTTTATGTGATTTACAAATTACTAAAATAAATGTAGATGATTCTGCGTGTGTGCAATCCATTTCCACTTCTATAATTTTTGCAATTATTGGAATATGTTTACGAAACTACAAGATTCAGGTATAAAAAAAGTGAGAAATATATACTCGCCAGGTGATCTGATGTTCATTTTGTTTGAATGAATGAAATTCAATATTGGTATTTTTTGGATACAATAATACAAAACATTGGGCAGATGTACATATAGATTTTATACATCCCGCGCTACTGGATTTCAAGCAAATGTGGAATAGCTTATGTTTCCTTCGGGTTATGTGATGTCTTATATTTTGCGTCGAATTTAGTTGGGTTGGAGAAAAAAAAATGTTTTCAATACTAAGGCATTTGCAACAAAATTCAAATATTTGAATAATCGAGCCATAAAGCAACACTCATGAAGCCATGGCAAACGGAGGCTTGCGGTGTGCCGAAGAAATGATAGACGGTGGTTGGCTTTACCTTTACGACATTTTTTTTTAGCTTAGTACAAGCACAAAAAACTTAAACCAAAGCTATGATGAAGATTGTTTCGGAGGGCGACTGTGCTGCAGTGGAAATCCAAAGAGTTTTTCGCATAGTTAACCGAAATGCGACGGAAAAGATGAATGGCTTTTACATTACGTGAATTGATGTTTCATTAGACTAATTCAATACGCGAAAGGTAATCAATGTGACCAGTAATTAGCTGCTGCGGAAGGATTAAGTCAACAATATCGTGACGATTTTCGAGAGACTGAAGATAATCAACTTAAAACGACCAGAGTAGGGAGGCAAACTGTATATGTTTGAAGGGAAAGGGTGAAGCGTAGGGTGAAATGGATAAATCTCATACACGTGCTAGAATGTGGCAGAGTACTCATTTATTAAAAAATTGAAGAAATCGAACAATGTGATGTTTTAAAATACGTCTTTAAAAAATGTCTTTCTCGAAAGAAGGTTTATGAAGATATGTAACACATTTACGGGAGGAATTCGAAATTCGAACCTCCTACTCAGTAGTCCATCACACTTACTACTGACCCTCGGCGGTGTTGGGGAAATCTGCCCCAACAATAATAGTTTCAAGGGAGATAATCGCATTTAAAAGTGAAAAGAGAACATTCAGAACGCTGTGAAAACCATAAGCCTCAGGTGCAGAAAAAAACATCGAAAAAAGGTGTGATCTGAAACCGGGAAACCGTAGATTAAGGACAAAGGATATCTGAAATAGTTGGCATCTGGTATGAGTGGACACAAAACATACATAACTTAAAACGAACTTACATATGTTCTTCAAGCATTCTGCAAGATGGATTCCGAAACCCCTTTGAACGAAATCACAATCGTTTGACGATGTTCCGCGAGTATTTGCGGCTATTATACGTCATACGTGTGACGATAAATGACTCCTAGGTTCACCACAATACTCGTGGGTCATACAGCAATCAAAATAATGAAAAGATCTATGCGACCAGCCCCAAAGATAACTTAAATTCAATGACTGGCGGATCTATAGTAGGATCGGTTTTCTGTACGTTGGCCGCAAGAGGAAATAAAGAAACAGAATCAACAAATTTTTATCAGAAAAACTTCCTTTTACCAGGATAATGCATTCTACCATCAAATTATGGTGAAAATATGCACCTTCTACTACAATTTGGCCACCTTAGGTCAGTGATTAGTGCGTGGATTACTGAGCGGGAGGTTCGAGGTTCGAGTCCCAGAAAACACCAAATAGTTTTTTCACGGTCTCAGCTCTCGCGAATGTCTGACATACGTCCGATAGTAATAACTGTCAAAGGAAGCTTCTAAAAAGAAAAATGTATCGGGTATGGCTCTAACTGTATGTCCTTTCATTTGTGGCAAAAC